>VZTG01000673.1:950459-1021988 GCA_013397845.1 Melanocharis versteri | reverse complement strand
CCCCCCCCACTCCTCCACCTTTCACTCTGGCAGATACTTAAGCTGCAAATTAGAGCCGTACCGAATTAGCCTTCAAACCGCGCAAACGCTGTCAGAAAGCTGACTCCGTAATGATGTGGCTTTGATATCAGGCAGGTTATTGCTTACGTACGGCGGCGCTTGCAAACATGTGCGTGCTGGCGACTGCTGGCCGCGGAGCTGCGAGGCAGCCAGCAGGTCGTTAGTGTACAGTGCTAACGCGCGGGACGCAGCCCCACGGACCGTGCCATCGGCAGGCCGCAGAGGAAGAGTCAGACTTTCCGACCACCGCTTTCAGTTGGCAGAGCTGTGATTGGAACCATGTGACAGTTCGAGGCGACGTACCGCAGGCGGCCAATTTATTACATATGGCAATATGATTAATGGTATCAAATGTTTTTGTAAAAAAAGGAAAAAAAAAAAAAAGTCCAAGGATATTGCGACGGCCAATTGCACGGAGTCCAAGGCAGTACAAATCTGTTCCATGAGTTTAAAGGCAGGCAGACGAGGTTAAATGAGAGGGAGAGAGCCAAGATAATGATTACTAAGTAAGTTTCAAAAAGAAAAGTGTGTAGAATGTGCTCATGAGCAACAGCCCCTTTTCTCTCCTGTCTTATGTCCTTAATGGACATAGGCTGGAATAGGTCTCTGAAACTAAACTGCCTCCTGCTCTTAACCTCCCTTCCTGTAATCCAAAGACTCGTTAATGGTGTCCAACAACACTTACAAGGCAAACAGCAGCAGGTTAAGAGGCAAAAAGGACTGTCATTTTGGTGAAGATTCTTTGCTTTGATAATGAATTTTTTTTAATCAAATGTTCTGGTTTAACACTGGTTTGTGTCTGTCAAAACAAACAAAAGTGTTAAAGGTAGTAGTATTGAGGAAAAAAAATCAGGAAATGCGAGTATGGAGGTGATGTCTGCACACTGCAGTATCTTTCTTCCCTGGTCTCTTGTTGTCCATCCTGCTGAGTCAGGAAGTTCTGGCCCAGTTTTGATCTGTGTCAGGTGCCCAGACAGGAGCTGGGCAGAGTTTAGGAGTCAGCACGGCATAGAGGCAGTTCCTCAGAGTTGGTCTGCAGGAGGCTGTACTGCTCTGGAGGGTGGGAATGGATGCAGGTTGGTTTAAGCTGCTGTACCTCCATGACACGGAACAGTGCTAAGCACCTCTCAGCTGCTAGTGGTGACATAGCTAAAGTTGTTATGAATTATGCCCATCTAAAAGGTTTCACACATGCCACCTTTCCTGTGCTTCTCTGGCCAGCTCCTAGGGCTTCATGTTTGTAGGTAGGGCTGTGTCCCCTCCCAATCTCCTGGTGTGCCGCTGGACATCCTGCTCATGATCAGTACCTTTCCTGGGCTGTAGAGCAAGTGAGACATGGAGGAGCTCACCTGTACGTAGAAGGGTAAGGTGGGAGCTGCTGCCCCTCAGCAACAGCTCGTATACACCCGAGCAGCACTGGAAGAGACCTACAGGGGTCTCATCTTGTGTTCTCACCTAACCAGGGCTGTGCTGGCCCCATTTTAATTTGACCTGTATGCAGGTTGCCTGACCATCCCTGGCAGTGCTTAGACAGTGCCCCCTTCACTTCCACACAGCTGCACGATGACAATTTGTGTTAAGACTCGTGTGTTGGGATGCTGAGTGGCTGATGGGCTCGCTGCTACAAACTGCACATGCGTTAGACTTAAATCTCAGTGTCCCATGGAAGAGAAACCCAATGCCCAATGCCTTTTGCCTAATAACTACAGCAGTTGCAAACTGCTGCCTTCCCCAGGGTAGCTTTGAAGGTACAGAGCTGCTAGTCCTGAGTGAGCACAGCTACAAATATTTGGCATCGAAGTATGATTTCTTTTGTCTACTGCTTTTCCTCTTTTCTCGCTCTGCTGTTATTATCGATGGTAGCACAGCCCTTTTGTTAATACCCAAGACTCCTTTGCCAGCGTGCTGTAGCACACAGTGTGAAGAGCAAGGTATTTATACCTCTCCTGCCTCAGCACAGAGCGTATGGCAGGAGGTCCGATATGGCCTGCCGCTGCATTCCGTATGGCTTGTGGCCACATGGTTCCTCTTCTCTGTGTGTGTGTTTATTATTGTTGGATAATGCCAAGGCTTGTAGTCATGTGGCCTGCCAAGGGGATTTTGAAAAGCTTATTTGGTCTTCAGTCAAGGAAAAGATTTCCTATACTTTGCGCTAAAGGAATAGTGTTTGATGTAGATGCTGAGACTTGCCCTTCAGAGGTGCCCAACTCTCCCTGCTGAGCACAGAGGGAGCTGACAGCCCTGATCACAGGAACTGCACCCACCCTAAATTCCAAAAGCGGGTGATGCGAATTCCCGCTTCCCACAGGTGCCCCCGTGTGCACCTCATGGCCCTCTGAGCTCCTGCTTATGAAAAACAGGCTGGCTGTACGTGCCTTAGCATTTTAACAAGACATGGAAACCTTTGAACAAATTGCCAGAAAACTTTTAGCAGGGCGAGCGAGCGTGAGCGCTGCCTGCACCAAGTGACCCTCTTAACGCCAGAGAGGGAGAGACAAAGTGTGGCACAAAGAACAAGCAAATGAAAGAGCTGGCTTGCAACTCTGATCCTTATGGACTTTTCTTGAGCTCTAGCAACAAAAAGTGTAACTCTTGTGATGAATACAGTCCTACTGTTGTATTCCTACCTTCCAACAATAATTTCAATTGAACCCTACAGCATGTGGAGTCCCTTTGCTTTTTAGGTCATAAAAGCAGTATGTGGAGTAGAGACTTAAAAAATGGACTTTTAAAAGACTCCAATGCCTCAATCTCTCCAAGAATTCGACTGATAAATCTCCTGTGTAAAATGATCACATTTTATAGAGAAGAATCTTTGTTAGACATTCATTAGCAATAACATGTGAGCCAATTTAGGGAATGAAACCTTTCTTCTATATAAAACCCACTGTGGTCACTAAAACTAATGACTTTTTCGGCCTACCACCCTTTAATTCAGTAGTGAAGCACGTGAATTTCCTGTATTGCTTAGTTCTCCAACAATTTGTTTATCTTTGAAGAGCAGGTCCCTGACTGTGTGAACTCAGGCACATCCAAAAGGTTAAGTAATAATAAAAAAAGTAGATCAGGGCCATAAATGTGGTATTTAAAATCATGACAAAGTTCTGACTGTATTGAGGAGGTCTGGAAGAAGAATGGTTAATGGGCTTACTTCTATTTCAGCTCGTCTCCACATGAGAAGCAGCCTGAGCAGGAGAGAATTGAAAATATGACATGAATTTAAGTGCTCTGAGGCTGATCTGAACCCATCAAAGCTGGTGCAAAAAATTCCACTGGCTTCAGTAGCCTTTGGAATACTTCATGCTCATTACCAAAAATAAAAAGAAAGAAGAAGAAGAAGAAAAAAAAGGAAAATTAATTTTTTTTAGCCACCATGCATTAAATAGAGGTAGCAAGAAGGAACACTTCAGGTTCAGATGGGTTTTTTTGTGTGTTTTTCTTTAGATACTAAATTTTTGAACAACGAGATACAAAGATGGTAGAATTAAAAAAAAAACTTGAACAGGCTGAAAAACATAGAAAGGCATTTTTAAAACAGCTGACAATGGGAAGATTTACTCTTATGTTCAACTAAGGCAAGTTGTAAAGAGGGGAAAAAGGCAATTGGCCTAATAATTGTGAAACAAATTCTGTCCTGCTTTTGCCAAGGCTTTATCTGTGTTTCTGAGGGATGTTAGCTGTAACGTGCCTTGCCTGAAGGGAAGATCAGAGTGTTTCAGGGTTGCCTTTCAGCTAGAGTGCCAGGCTTTCCTTGCTATTTAAAAGAAGAGCTGGAAACTCTGTATGTCTTGTCCAGATGTGGAGCCAAGGCATGAACTAGTGCCTAGCAAGTGCTCTTGGGTCCTAGAGCTTGGGAGAAGACAATGGTTTTCTTAGAGGTCTCACAGATTTATTTTTCCTTGAGGAATACAAAACTTGAAGCCTGTTTTGTTTTTACATAGTCTGCATAAGAATACAAGCATCTCTATAAGGCACAATTCCTTAGTGCCTAATTTGCTTCTATTATATTCTAGACAAATTAAGAACAAAACCATATGGGAATGCATGCAAAAGTGTCAGAGACTGAGAGTCAATTTCCTGGGATTTTAGCTGAAATTTTAGTTCCCAAGTTGCTTCTAAAACACGAATTAGGCTCCCGAGTCACCCAGGAACTAATGAAAATGTTCCTTTGAAATTTGAGGAGCTCAGACAGAGCGAGAGTGACACACAATCCTTGGGGCATGACTGCCCAGAGGGAGTGATGGTAAAGCGCCTTTCATGTTAGCTGTAACATTTTTAATGCAACTTATTAAAAAATAACGTTAACAGCATTGTGCAAGGAGGTGATAGACCAGGCTGGATGAAGAGGTTTTAATGGTGCTAGAGAGTGCACATAGTGCTTAGAATGGTGAGACCTCAGAAGTGCTGGAGAGCACTTTGGTGCCTTGGAAAGGTCTAGTCCAACTTCTCCAGAGCGGTGGCACGTTGTAACACGAGCATTGGATGTCTGTGCTGACACCCACTGGATGCTCTCCAGGCTGCCCTGGTATGAGGAACCCCTTTTGTTGATTTTCCCAAGCTTGGAAAGCTTGTGTTGAATTTCATGATCCCTTGATGTCAAGGTACTGTCAATCTGTAGTTTTCCAGTAGAAGTCTCCTTCTTGGCTGTGTGTTCCTGTGGCCTCCTTTGTGCTGACAGGAGATGGGTGATGGAACTGTCTGGCTCCAAGTTAATCCAGCAAGAGGAGACCAGGGTGAAAACTGATTTTTATCTAGAACAGTTTCCCAGTCTGACTCATGTCATGGCTGTGGGGGGCTAGTGCTGGCATGAAGGAAGGAGCCAACCTTTACACCGAGAACCTGCACCTCCACCAGCTTAAATCTGTTGCAGAACTGCAGTGTAGCTAAGACCCAGAAGATGAATTTTGGAATATTTTTCTCTGTTACAGCAGAAAGACTTTTAATTTACCCACATATTATGACTTCATCATTAATAAGGAGGAAAGTAAGTAACGAGACAATGTGTACAAAATGAACAGCTTCGTACCATAGCAAGTTGACTGGTGAATTCTTTCATGAATGCTCTCTGTGTGATATTTCTATAGTATAATAGATTCTGGCTGTTCACTCTAATAATTCTGAGCTTCAGGGTAAGATTTTATTTCTCTTTTGAAAGTAATATAATCAGTGGTGCTAGCACAAAATTCCCTGTGTGTTTTTGTGCATCCTTAACACTTCTTGGGATGAAAGTGAAACTTATATTATTTAGAGCAGTTCAAAGAACTAAGTTCCTTCTGTAATGGTGGTTCCTGCTAGAATTCCTTATGAAAAAACATTAACCAAGCTAACTGTACTACAAAGCATCGTAGGTATTCTATGTTTGCAGAAGGAATGGGTCCAAAAAGCTTTAAAAAATGTTAGTTTCTTTGTACAAAAGACGTATTTTAAAAGTCACCCGAGGACAATGTGGATATTTGTCTATCCAGGAATTTTATTTATACTCGATCTGTGTGAACAAAGCTCCTGGAGATGAGGGCAAAGGGTTTTTGGCAAAGCATGAGGTAGCTTAGGACAATAATAATGCAGGCACCAGCACGTGTTTCGATTGAATTTTTTCTTTGCTTGTTAGTTTAGATTCACTGCTCTGCTGAGAGGATCACAGAGCTTCCCTGCCCTCCCTTCCTTTCCTCCGCTTTCCAGGGGGAGAGGACCACTCCTGCTGCATCCATTCAACTCCCAAGCTCCTGATCACTTTCTTGATTTCCTGTGAACCTCCCTATTTTTTTTCACGGGAAAGTTTATCGAATCCTCTCCCTGCAGAGCTAGAGCTGTGTCTGTGGCAAGCCAGACTGCGCAGTTGGAGAACTTGCTCAGGCAGTTCTTCCCAAGGCACGGGGAGGAATGAGTTTCTCATCTGCTGGCACAAGTGTGTAGCTACTAAGTGGTTCTCAATATTATAGGGTCTGAGTTTTCCCTTGAAATTGCGCAAAGTTTCCCATGCAAGAAGAATAACTTCAAAACCAGAATGTGGTCATCTGTGCCAGACACATCCTTTCACTGTCTTCCCGCAGTTGTTTCAGTCTCTCTAGTGGCAACTATCCTATTTGCTTCAAGACTGAGAAGAGCTTTCCTGCTGCCTCCTGGGCAGCAAGGACCTTTCCTTATGCTTGAACAGGCAGATCTCCTTCCCTTCCTCTCCTCAGTACTGTGCTCAGCTATTCGTGCACGTGTCCCCAAGGCCTTCACGGGACTTAGCTGGGGAAATCTAAGGTCAGCCTGGAATCACTGTTGTGTTTTAGTATGTGGTTGCTGTCCTGTGAACTGGATTTCTTTGTAAGAATATTCACAAACCAGAGTAACTTCTGCACTTATTTTTTTTTCTTCTAACCAATTTTATCAGGGTTGTTAAGACATTATTAACTGGTTCACAGGACTGAGAGTTCATGAATATGTAGTAATTCAGCACCTTTTGATTTTTATCCATTACTACAAACTTCATCTTAGATGGCTGCAGAAATTAAATTAGACCTTGCTATGTCTGAAAAAACGAAAATATGAGCATCAAGCCCTGCTATTATGAGGACTCATTAGTAAACAAAACAGTCTTTGTGATAAATCATGCCTGGGGTTTTAAGGAAAATATGTTTACCTGTTTCAACAGCAATAAAACTACCAGTAGAAATTCTCCCATCACCTACACACATACGCATGATCCCCTAAAACAAACATATGCAAGTACTTAACAGATGGACAAATGAACCTTGGGATGAATGTATTACAAAAACAGAGCAATCACTGTGTTTTTCAGCAGAAGTTATATTAACATCTAAGGACCAGCTTAGAAATATTTTGATTAGCTGGAAACATAGGCTCAGCTTGTAGCAAAATCAGATTAGGTCTTCATTCCTGTTATACAGACAATATATTATTTGTGCTGTAAGATTTTTAGACGGCATGGATCTGTTGTTGGATGAATTTTTTCTTTGTCTTAAACCAGTAGCAGCTTTGCTATAATTTTTTTCACCCTCTGTGCACGCTGAGGTCCTACAGTAGTTTGAGAGCTGAGGTTGCCCTGATGCCCTTGAGGAGTACTTTTTGCTACTCAGCTGTGCAAAATGCCATGTGTTGCTTCTCTTCACTGCTCTGCAGAGATGACTGCATTGCAGTGGACTCCTATCAGTTCACTGTGAAGCCTGTTGTAAGTGTCTTTTTGATGGCCTAAAAGAGTCCACAGAACATTGTTAAAAGCTGAAGAGACCTACAGTGAAAACTAAATTAATGGCCAAAACAGACCTCTAATCTAACCAAGTATTTCAGATGAGGGATTTTGGCTTTGGAGGCTGCCGTAGCAAATTTTGTGTTGTACTGTGGGATGAATTGCATTACAGAAAAATGAGATAAGATTGATAAACATAAAATCACCTCTGCAGTTTAGCTTGTCTTTGGACCCCTGCCTTTGCATCCTTCTCACGTGAAGAAATGCAATGAGATCCTCTTCATCAGTGTTTTGTGTAGCATTATAAATTATAAAAGGAACAGCAATTGAGAAATTAAACCTTCACCTTAGGACCGAGATGTAATCCAGGGTCTTTCCACTACCACGGTTTTGTTGAACATCCATCAGGAGCAAAAGTTCTCTGCTCATCCTGCCCCCAGTGTCTCAGCTTTCCAGTGGGGCAAGCTTTCCAGTTTGCTGTTTTTACATTGCATTTCAGGGGTAACAGCAGGCACCATGGTTTGTAAGGGGTTGTGGTGGTGATGTGTCAGTGTATTTCCCCATTTTATTTGGACTAAAAAGCTCCCAAAGCTGGTCATTTTGATTCTATTCACCAGGTGCAAGCAGATACAGATTCCCAAAAGTCAGCCTTTGACTATAAGGATTTCTGCCTAATTTCTAAATAATAAGATAGATAAGGTTAATCTTGTCCTCTACAGATCAGGATTTTTCCTGCAAGTAACTAAGGCAAACAAATATTTTGAGATTTGGAAAATTTCTATGCCAAATCCACTTGTAAGTTAGGAAGATATTTGGGTTTTTTTTGCCAGGAGGCTCCTCTGACTAATTGATAAATAACCCAAACTGGATATCAGTTACTATCTGAAAATTACTCTTATGTTTATGGGAGCCTTTCAGTTTTCTGTGACTGAAATTTTCCTTGTGAGGTGATTTTGTAGTATGAAAATGAGGTTGTTATTATTATGAGTATCCTTTAGTCTAGATTGGGATGGATGATATTTGGATAAGTTCTCGCAGCCTTACATCAGTTTACCTTTCTGTGACTGAAATAATAATTTTCCGACATTATTAAAGTCCAGTAAATTTGATTCAGAGGCCATTAAGGTCAAGGGTGAGACCACCTGTGCCAACTTCTGAGTCCTCTGGGAAGTATCCCATGTCTTAATTGACTTCAGCAATATCAGAATCACAAGGTGAGGCTATGAATGGTGCTCTCCAGTGCTGGGAAGCTCTTTGCTGCTATTCCAGAGGCTCAAGTTTCCTCACACTGATGCCCCGGCATGGACCTTTGGAGGTCACCTTGCTATAATATTATGATTACATTTCCAGATCATTCCCTTTCCAAAAGACTTTTTTTCCCTGGAAGGTGCCACCTGAATAAAGTCATATTAAAAGACAAGTAAAGCCACCAGCAACAAAAATTATTCTCTGCAGATTTAGTAACTGCTACAGCATCTTCTTTCCTCTCTATTCTATTTCATTGACATTGGCAATAAAAAATAATCACTTAGACACAATGTCCTTGCAGGCTGGCAGTAAGTCTAAATGGCAACAGCTAAAAAGACCCAGAGAAGAACATTTAAGTTACATCTATTATTGCTTTGGCTTTTCAAAAAATGTCAGAAATAAAGTCTCTTTTGCTCAGCATTTGTGTATGCTTGGTGGGATGGGAGGAGGCAGAAGATATTAGGATATTATTTCTGCTATTATTACTAGCTGCTAGATGGGGTGATGATTATATAAAGAAGGTGGCAGACATTGAATTTGTGCTTAAAACAAAAGAAAGCTCTAAAACCAGACAAAGCTTTATTTTGGCACAACCACAGCATTTTTGGTGAAGACCTTGCTGTGCCCTTCTCAAAGATAATGCTCTGTTCCCCACTGTGAAAGCTGAAGAGGAGTACTGAGGGGTCCCACCACATTTTCTCCCCTCTGTCCGAAAACTGGTTTCATGTTTTCTTTTCCTCATGTTTCCTAGCGCTTTTCTTTATGAACAGAAACAGCACAATAAATAGTCTATCTGTTAAGACGACACATTGTGACAGATCCCTTAGGAAAGCTGCAGCTGGGTTGACATTTTTGTCTCATCACTGCTCTGAAGAATGGTTTTGTTTGTGAATTCGGAGAATGACTCACATAATGACCAAATAGAAGTGCATTTCGTAAACAGCATAGGATGGCAGTAACTGCATGGTTGGCTCATGTTCCTCTGCCTGTCCACGTTTGTGCTTTGTGTGAACTTAATGATAGATATTCTTCTGTATGGAAGGATAAAAATCTCCAGAAATATCTGGGTATTAGGATGGTTCATCCAGTCAGATTTCCCAGCTAAGTGCCTTTATGTTTATGGTGAAAATGTATATATATAAAAAACAGTTTCTGATTCTGGCATCTGAATTGTGTCTCTAACACCTGGCTGGAGCATGTGAGGACCAGGGGTTTCCAGGACAGATGAAGCTCCTGTGTGGTGGGAAGACCAAGACTCCGACAGGTTGCCCAGGTCCTTCCTGGCCTCCCACGCTTACACGCCTCATCTGTGGGCACAGGGGTTTCCCTCAGCAGCTCTGGCTGTGGGGCTGGAGCCAAGACAGCCGAGAAGGGGAGTCAGCCTGCTGGATGCCAGACATATTTCTATGCACACACACACACGCACACATTCTGTACAGCCACAAACCCGTTTCTGATTACCTATCTGTAAATAATGAAGGATGAACTTGTCCTGTGTCCCTCCCTCCATCTACAAAGCCCTCTTCTTCCATCTTCTGTGTTAGAAATACAGAATACTAAATTCAGTGCAGCACTCTGTGTATCTGACTTTCAACGCTGCTCAGAAAACCCTAAGGCCAGGACTGAAATAAGAGCTGAAATCCAAACAATGTGTGACTGAACACAAAACAAATCATGGTTTTGCAGGAATATGTTGTGACAGCTCTGCCTTCTCCCATAACTGCTAGTCAATTTTCCCCCTTACATTTAAATAACATAGTATACATATTGAACCAATAATAGGGTACAATGGAAAATGCATAGTGAAGCTAAAAAATGCTGAGATGTAAAATCTTCTAAAACCTTTCTGCAGGGGCCGGGTGATATTCTTTCTTTCTCTCTCACTGTCCCTCCCCCCCTTCTCTTTTTCTCTTTTTAAAAGCAAGGGTGGGATAGGGCTTGTTTCTATAAAGATGGGTAAGAAAGGCCAGTTCAAATGACAATGAAGAAATGAAGGGGTGGAATTTGCAGTAAACTTAGGAATGTCCATCACATCTGGGCAGTGTTTGCATGTACATTAGGTGAAAATTTTGACCTGCTAAGGACCCTTGGAAATAAAGTTAAAAGCCATCCCCTGTCACGCAGGGAAAATATCTAATAAAACAGCAGGATCTCGTAGCATCATCCTCTCTCCTCATCTGCTGCTCATCTGCTCCCCCATCCCTGCCTGTGGGGACCACCCTGGGGTGGTGAAGACCAGAGTCAAGGCAGATCACCCACCTCTTCCTAAAGGAGATGGTGCTCGGAGGACTCAGCTGTGTGAGCTACAGTTTGAGGGACACTGGCCTGAGCCCGCCTTTTGCCCAACCCGGGGCCTCTGGGGGCAACTACTGGCATTGGGAGAGTGGGTTGAGCCTTTGCTCTGCTCTGGCTTGTGCTCCACCTCTGAGTTCTGTCAGGGAAGAGGGAGGTTGAGCTGACGTGGCCCATGAGCAAGTGGGTGCAGCTGTCATCTTCTGGTGAAGGCAATGTTGGTTAAGCAATTCCCGTCTTGAGCTGGATTTTGACCTGAAAGCTTCAGCTATGTCACACAACGAGAGTGCAAATGAGGCCTTTCCCCTTTCAGTCATTTCTCCTTGCTCATAGCAATCTGCTGGCAGAGAGCCTTCCCTCCTGTGGGTCCCCACAGGGCTTTTTTGGGGTCAGGTGTCTATGGTCGGCACCTTGAGCTGATGGACATACGGCACTCCACCGCGGAAGCACCGCTGTTATTAGTTTCTATAAGCAGCTATAGAAGAGGGAGATGAAGAAAGAGCATGATGAAGAGCTAGGGAGCAGCTCCAGTTTGCCTTGTTTTTCCCCTTTGCAAACATTCTTTCTTTTCCAATTTTGAGTGGTTTTAAGGGTACTCATTAATCTGGAAAACAAGAACAACTTCCAGATCATTAGTGCCATGGTGAATTGAAACACTAGCCAGGCTGGACTAATAGTGCCAGGGTCACACGAAATACCAGTCGGTGCAGGCTATTAAGTGCCAGGGTGATTTGAGAGAACAGCTTGTCCAAGATACGAATGCCAAAATAATTGGAAATACCTCCTCACGAGTTGATGTATAAATCAGCAAACTGTTTCAATTTAACCAAGTTAAAGGCGAAGGAGTGGTGCGGGCACTGAGCAGGGAACTGCTGATAGTTTTAGTGTCTCCAAGTGCTCTATTTCCTTATTCTTATGGCATTATGGGTAAAATTTCATTACAGGAGATCACAAAAGCGAAGTTGCCAATCCCTGAAAGCTGCATACTGTGCGCTCTGATATCCTTTGAGGAGTAGGGAATTCCTGCAGATTCCAGAGACCTGTCAGTATAGGAAGTGGAAACATAATTTAGTGCTTATGTCCTACAGATGATTTTGGCTTGAAGAGTATTATTCAGCACTCTCCCCTGGAGCTTTATAAAGCCTGTGCTAGCTTATTGTCCAGCCACTGTTCTGGCCTGTCACCTTGCTCTGGAGTGTCACCCTGTCTGAAAAATCAATTTATGTAACTCTACATTAATGGGAGATGGGATTCAGAGTGGATGTCTATCTCAAAAAACATGGCATCCTCTCCCCTACCCCATGCCCCACCCCCCCACTCAGAAAGTTCCTGCTTTCCCAAAGGAAGCTTTGTTAGCATCCATGGCTTCTGGGCTGCACAGTTGAGACACCTGAGCTGGATCAATGGTGATGAGCAGCCACATTGTTGTGCTTGGTGGTAAAATGGAGGGAAAGATGGCTGAATATGGAGATTATTGGTTACTGGGTGGGACCATGTTTCTGAGATAATGTAAGAATAAATCTGAAGCCTTCTTTGAAATGTCAGTCACACATTCCTTTAATTAGATCTGAGAATATAATGTAAATTTTCCTAGTGTTTCTAAAACTCTTGTGAGCTTTGTAGTTCTGTAACAGATAGCCATGAGAGTTACAAAACTCAAAAAGGCCTTGTTAGCTAGTTTTTCTATGAGGTTTGCTCAAAGAAAGCAACACAACTGCACTAAGATTTGTTCTCTTTGGATTTCAGCCTTGCTTTTTGCAGGTTGAAAGAATATATAGGAGGTTTGGCTACAAGTACTCTAAACTTCTGACACACCTGAGGTTAGGTCATCTTAATCTTTGAAAAGGTTTGCAAAAGGGAGCCTGAAGTCATCCCAGAGGTTCTTAAGAGGTCTTAATGCTGTATAAAAAGTCCAGAACACTATAAGTGGGGAAAAGTGGAAGCGTAGACGCATCACAAATGTGATAGAAATGGGATCAGTGATTGAGGAGGATGTGACTGGGATGAATGGATCATGAAATATGCTTTCAGCAGTAGCAATGAGGATAACTCCTCTCTTACCCAACTGATTGGAATGTCTCAGAGGTGTTCATAACGTGGTCACGTAGCTGGCTCTGATACCCAAGCTGTATAAATCCCACCACACAGACATATCAGGCAGCTCCCTCACATTAAAGGGGGCCCCACCAACCAAGAGCTGAGTAACCCGTGTGTCCTGTGCAACAGAAACTTCACCTCTCCTCAGTTTTCATCAGCGGTACAGTGTGAGACAGTGTTGCTGAGCAGCTTTGGGTGAGTACAGATTCATTGTTTGCAGAAGAGATCCCGAGGTGTTTCAGGTATATCGAACTGCCGTTATCTCACTGAAGTGTGCGTGCTATATTTTGCCAGGCATTGCTCTTGCTAGTATCTTGGTGCCCTAATTTACCAAGGTCATTTTGATGGTCCTTCTATTTATTACCATGAGGCTCTGCTTGCCAAAACCTTCTTTCCAAGAGCTCAATCTAATAAACAGAGGTTCCCTGAAATCTAAACTCCCCACTGGAAAAATAACAGCAGGGAAGAATATCTCCAGCAGTGTCTTTCAGGAAAAAATAAGCCCAGAATCCCATGTGCCTGCCCAGAAAGCACAAACTGCTCCCTGCAAGAAATGACATCCCCACTCTAGCACAAACCCCCACACATGTGGATCCACATTTGCGTAAATCTCACATGCACTTCCTCTCAGAAACTCACCTGAAAAGTTCATCGTTTTGTGGTTCTTTCACAGTTGCAAAACTTCCTGACAGGCCCAAACATACGCAGTATGGAACACACAGAGCTGACACCTAATGCAAGCTGAGGTAGAGGTGAGTACTAAGAATACCCAAAGCCGGCAAATTATGATAAAATTAAGATCCTCTTCCGGTGTCTTTCACAGGACAAAACCCAGGGGTTTTCTAAGTATTGTCTAAGATGGAGCTCAGAGAAACCAGTACATTTCTTTTAGGATTCATGGGAATTTTCTAGGATTGCAGGGTCAATTACCAGCAGGTGATTGAATGAAGATGGAAGAAAGAAATCATTAGAAAACAAAACTGTCAGTGTTCTTGTTTTGTGTTTCATGCAGTTAGTTTTCCTGGGGCTTTTTCTGGGAAATAAAATTAGTTGCAGTTAGCATTATTTAGGGTAAAGCAGACAGATCTTGCCCAGGTTGAAGCCTTATAGAGGCTTACAGATGTTAACAAACCTGGATCATATTTTTACATCTCCTGAGACACTTTCTGTTCTATAGTTAGGTACCTACCAATTGTTGACACAAGTGAAAACAGCACAAAGTATTCTGTCTGCTGTGCAAAAAAAAAAAAAAAAAAAAAAAAAAAATCAATAGACAGTATTTTAGTCTACAGTACTGGAAATAAAATATATATTTCAAGGAATAAATTCCACACATGTACTGAAGGGCAGAATCCGGCCCTCAGATTGAAGAGAATTTCAGACCTAACTAAGACAAATCCCTGCAGCAAAGAACAGAATAGCAAGCAGGGTCTGTACAAAAAAAAATGTAGAGATACTTTTCCTTACCTTTCTATGTGTAGAATAGGCTTCTTACAACTTCTTTGGAATTATAACTCCTATCCACAAAGGACCAAAATTTCTGCAGTCCTCAACTGTGTCTTTATTCAGGACTCATTACACAACACCTACCAAAGCCTCCCAAAAGTGCAGGTTAAATCACGTCTGAAGGATTTGGCTCTCTACAAGCGAGCTCGTCTTGTTAAGAACATAATGGAGTCAGAGAGAACATTCATTTCAGAAGTGAATGTGTCTGACTGTCTGATTTATTTTTGAGTGAGAAAAACAGATTTTGCTTTTGCAAAAACCTTTAATTTCATATGGGAAGCCACCTTTAAGACTCATCATTTGGCAACATGCTCTATCATTCCCCTGGCTCTTTTTCCACATCCATTGCTAGTGGCTTGGTGTGTTCTTTATCCCTTGGGCCAGCTCATTAGCTGGATGCATGGCTGCTCACGTCTATCATCAGAGCCTGCTAACAAATCCTGTAGGACTACTCCAGGCCCAATAAGAGATATATTTGTTTTGTGGTTTGCGTTTTGCAGAAAACACTATGTACTTCTCAAAGCCTAAAGTATAGGAGGATTTTTTTTTTTTTTTTAAAGAAGCAGCAATTTTCATACAGTGCTAAATAAAATAAATTACAGGCCCCAAATGATCTAATAATTCCTAAGGCAGAGTTCAGATGCGGTAATTAATTATCCCAACATGGAATTCATAATGATCAACTATTAATATGTGCATGGGGGACTGGATGTCTCAGGATTTGGTAATGGGATACGGAGACTTTCACCTCTAGGTTGCTGATTTGAATCTGACCCAGATCTCTAGTGACTTCTGAAAGCTGCAAGCATGTGCTGTTTGTTCTGTAGTGTATATAAAATGAAATTATCTAGGCTGCTTCCTAGCAGTCTTGTGTCCATACCACTGGTGCTGGAGTACAAATAACTTCCATTTGATGGCTTTAGCTGAGAGGTCAGGGGCTCTGTAGGTAACAGTAATGCCGCAGTTTGGCCTCAGGAGTGGCTCCAGAGAATATTGTTACAGGGGGAGCTCACTGTGGGAAGCATTACCCACATACACCATGGAGATAATAAAGCGTGGAAGTCTGTGCCATGGCTCTTTTTGGCTACACGAACCATCTGCTGTGCTGGGTGCTCCCCAGCTGCAAGGGGCAGCTTTCCTTCCTGTCCGCATGCCTTAGGTGGGGAAGGACCTCAGTCTCTGGGCACTCCTGGGCGTATCTCAAGGCACCAAGCTGAAGAGGGAAAGAAGAAACATGTCTCCTAGAAAGAGGGAAGCTGAAGAGGGGTGGAGGTTCAGGTTTGTGGACTTTGGTGGAATCACATCTTTAAGCATTAAAGCCTTATCAAACTTTGGTCAAGACTGATGAGTCAAATTTTCCCAGATCTGAACATTAGCAGTTTTGCTCAACTCTCAGCAGTTCAAAATCTGAAAAGCTGGGTAGCTGTAGCATTACAGGCAGGACAATTGTCCTCAGGAACAGGTAATACTAGGGCAGAACATAGGAGTGTGTATGCTTGGGAAAGTGGCTAGTACTGTCACAATGAGGTAAGGAAGGTCTCTTCCATTTCCACCCTATTTGATTTTATGAATTATATTCTGTGGTACCTGTTTCTGTTTTGTCAAGGAGTGGAGTCCTGGTGGCTGCCAAATAACTTAATATTTTCTTCCATTTCCTTGAGTGCTTCTAAATAAGTTGAGGTACTGTGTGACTGAGTGTAGGAGCTTTGCAGGAAAACAGAGCTGCAATCTGCAGAACACGTGAAAATCCGCACCCTCCTGAAGCCACCATATCAAAGAACATCTGTTTTAAAAACAAACAGTGAAAAGTATTTAAAACAATTTCAGCAGAAAGTTTAATCCAAGTCCCATGCTTGGAAGAAACGACCTAATTTCTGAGAAATAGGAACTCTGGGCCAGTTCAGTAATGGATATTGGTATTTTCCAGATTTTAGTAGAGTTTGTAACTGCCATTAATTCCATCTGTGCACTGTGCTGAGAATTTAGCTCTTATTTGTGAATCTTGCTGAATGTTTCTGAAACAAAAATATGCACCATGTCCTCCTGTGCAAGAATTTTATCTGTAGTTTAGCACTTTGTATGTTAATGGGTTATTCTTTTTTAAAGGCATTTCCAAGTTTGATGCAAGCATTCTTAGAGAAGAAAATAAAAATGAGTGGTAGGTGGTAGCTTAGAGGAAAAAAAATACAGGAAATAGTAAAAATGGGCAAGACTGCAACTATTTCCAATTACTTTTCAAAATATTCTGGATCACAAAACCACTATGTTAAAAACTATACAGAAAAAAATACAAGTATGTTAAGAACAGAAAATATTTTAAATTTAATTTTCATTTAAATTGTAAATGAAATTAGCTGGGCAGTAATTACTGATAATTAGGTCTTTCTGTCCAGTCATGAGAGAATAAAACCATTTTTGAAATCCACATGATTTTTACGTTTCTACCAATAAAAACATCAGAGGATATGTTGCTCTGTGCACTAATACAGACTTCTGGATTCCTGCTGAAATTAATTTGGATCCGTCTTCACTGTATCCAGTATAAAAATATGCTTATGTTACTTGTCAGCTTTAAAAGTTCCTTTGCCTTTTTTCAACTGTATTTTCAGTGGATGGCAGTAAAACACGTCCCTCGTATAGTACTTTTTATTGGTAAGGAACTCACATGCAAGACACTTTTCTTAATGCAGCCACACCTTTGGTGGAACAGGACAGATTTTTAGCTCTGTGTTGCACTGTCTGGCATTATACCACTGAAAGTGAAGAGGAGGATAGGAAAGTGGAAAATTAGCTTTGGAAAGGATTAGAATAATCAGAATGCTATTTACTCAGTTGGAACGAGAAGCAGCGAGGCCAACAGCCTGTCCTTGTGGAAAAGATAATGGGATCCTTAACAGCTACTTGGTTTCAGGAGAGTCTTGTACTCCAGTGGAAGCCTCTTTCCTTAGGACCTTTTGAAAAGCAATCATGCTGATGTAGCGCATGACAGATATGTCTAAGACAACACTGATAGTAGGGTAGACAAGAAAACAGAGTAGGTCTTGCCCTCTTCTATTTTCTGTGACTCAGGAATCTTGGCTTTTTATTTCTCTGAAAGATCTCACCCACAATGGTGTGGTACCTCTTGTGGTTTTATATTGATCATGAAGATTTCCACTTCTGGAAGCAGTTGCTTTGCTTGGCAGGCTGCAGCAGGGATCAGACAAGACTTGGCTTACTTTTTAAGCCTTAATAAGGCCATACACCTACAGACAATAAGAATTGAGTTCGGTGCCACTATGTCAGATTACATCTCAAGATTTCTTGGGCTTTGCTTGATGCTCTCACATCTATTCCTTTTCCCTTTTGTGTAAAG
Source organism: Melanocharis versteri (assembly GCA_013397845.1). Taxonomy (NCBI): domain Eukaryota; kingdom Metazoa; phylum Chordata; class Aves; order Passeriformes; family Melanocharitidae; genus Melanocharis; species Melanocharis versteri. Next base: position 1,004,235 of record VZTG01000673.1, on the reverse strand, counting down.
AAAGCACATTACTTCCTCCACATCTTTCTCTTGTGTTGCTATAATGAATTCCTTGCTATTCCCTCGGGGGGCTGACTCACACTCTTGCATTTGAAGTGAAGTAAACTGGAATTTGTATCTTTGTGAAGGTCAGTCACAGTGCATAAGAACAGGAAAGAGGGGTCAAAATGGTAATGCAGATCAGAGATATGCCGGCAGTACAAATGCAAATGCTGACCATTGGAATATTTCAAGGCTGTCAGTGTGCCACAGCATTTGTTGGACTGGGCAATGTGGTGCTAGCTGATGCCCATTTTAAAGGTTCCAATCAGCCAGTGGGAAGCTTGTCCATATAGCAGAAAACTCCTCACATCTTTCAGAGGAGGAGGATAGCTATTAAAAAAATAACCAAGCAAAGCACCTAAACAAGAGCAACAATAAAAAAGCCCTAAAAAACCAACCAAACCCCCAATAACCCCACAAACCAAACCAAACCAAACCAAACCAAACCAAACCAAACCAAACCAAACCAAACCAAAGAACAAACCAACTTTGGTTCCTGTGTCCTAGAAAATTCCTTCTTATCTCTCAGGATATATAATCCATAGCAGAAATGGCTGCTGTTTACAGTGGGCCTGGAGCTGGATAAGTGACGAGCCTGGTTTTGCAGTAACTTTTCATGTAATCAAGGAGTGGCTTGGGTTGGAAGGGACCTTAAAGATCATCTAGTTCCATCACCCTGCTATGGACAGGGAACCTTCCATGAGAACACCGTTGCTCAAAGTCCCATCCAATCTGGTCTTGAACACTCCCAGGGATGGGGCATCCACAAGTTATCTGGGCAAGCTGTTCCAGTGCCTCACCACCCTCACAGTAAAGAATTTCTTCCTAAAATCTTATCTAAACTGGCCTTCTTTCAGTTTAAACCCATTTTGTCTTGCATGTGGCCAGTGCAGGATTATTCTCTGCAAATGCTTTCCCCAGTGCTTGGGTGGATTCAGAAACATGGGAAGTTTCTTCCCCTTTCTCCTTTTTTTGGCTCATCAAGAGCAATCTGGTGACCCTAGCCCTATCATTCAGCTTTGTTCTGGATCCTGAACAAAAATCCAGAGAGATGAGGAGTTGGTGGCAGGTTCCAGTTTCAATAATTAATTTGCAAGCCATGAAAAATGGCTCAGTGCCTAATTGAATAGTCTGGCCTTGTGTTTTGAGTAGCTGTGAAAGATCAAATCTTTAAAATAATCATCTAAATACCATCTCTCTTTCCTCTCTGCTTGAGTTCTCAATGTCGTTTAGCAAGTGGTCTTTGAAACGGGAGTTGTAGAAAACAATGCCTTTTACACTTGAAAACAATATCCTCTGTTGTGGCATTTCAACAGCTAAAAGAAAAAATTGGAAGGAAAAAGAGAGAGTCAGATAATGATCAAAGCGAACATGTAGCAGCTTTTCAGAATTAGTTGGCCAGAACAAACTATTTGAAGTTCAAGATAAAATAGTGAAAATAAATGGAAGGAAAACTAACAGAACTTAGCCAACAAATAAACAAACCAAACCAAAACAAAAAAGATCAGCAGCAAAAGACAGGAGGAGAAGGAAAAAGACCCAACCCTAGCCTTCACTAACTTCAGGTTGATTTTGCACCTATTTGTTTTCCTTTTCTCCAGTGTCTTGCCTGGTCCACTGCATCACCTGGTGATTCCTTCCCCGTGGACATCAATTTTAGGTAAATTTGGGTCGATATCATTACTCTGTTTACTAATGAACACCTCCTTTGTTTCTTCAATTTTTGGTAAAGAGATGTTTTCACACACCATATACATCAACTCAGTTGTTTTTCTTTAAGCCTTCCTCCATCACTTAGAGGTGGAAAAAACTTCCATGCTGGCACTCACCCAGCAGTAAGGCCAGCTCCCAGCATATGCAAAGTTGTCCTGCTTCTTCTTGGCTCACCAAGCTCACTAAAGGAAACAGTATCTTCAGAACTTTCTGGCAAGCAGTCATAAAGACTGATCCTGCAGTCTCAACTACTCCCACGAGCAGGGGCTGCACACAGCGCAGGTGCCTGAGCCTCCGAGGAGCAGCGCACAGCTTCTGCAGCCCCTGACTGTGTTCGAATTTAGTTATTGCTGCAAGATTTGAAGTGATTCCCACTGTGCTCACCTGCACAGGGCCAGTGAGTTGGTGCAGCGAAGCAAGGAGTGTTGACTTCTGGGTGTTTTTTACACAGCCTGAATAAGGACTTTTTCTCCAAAACAGAGAGAAAACCACAAGTTACGTGGTATTTTAACCAGAGAGAAAACCACAAGTTACGTGGCTCCTAAATTCTTTCAGAGCATAACAATTTCAGTGTCTACAGGCTGCCCATCCTCTTCTGTCTATTCTTAATGAGTGTGCTTCTTCACTTGTGCAGGCATCTTCTGAAAGTGAAGGAGAATTATTCCACTCATGTAAAAAGAAGGAGAAGTATAAACAGACCACTACATGTTATATAAAACTATGGGAAGAAAAGAGCATCTTAGGTAAATACCAAGCTACTTATTTTATGATTTTTAAATGTCATTCTTTTGTCCAATATTGACTTTTTTTATATGGAAGTTGAATTATAGATCTCAGAGCACTGGGGAGCCCATGGCGTCCTTGCTTTGACACAGCTGGTCAAANGCTCAAAGTCCCATCCAATCTGGTCTTGAACACTCCCAGGGATGGGGCATCCACAAGTTATCTGGGCAAGCTGTTCCAGTGCCTCACCACCCTCACAGTAAAGAATTTCTTCCTAAAATCTTATCTAAACTGGCCTTCTTTCAGTTTAAACCCATTTTGTCTTGCATGTGGCCAGTGCAGGATTATTCTCTGCAAATGCTTTCCCCAGTGCTTGGGTGGATTCAGAAACATGGGAAGTTTCTTCCCCTTTCTCCTTTTTTTGGCTCATCAAGAGCAATCTGGTGACCCTAGCCCTATCATTCAGCTTTGTTCTGGATCCTGAACAAAAATCCAGAGAGATGAGGAGTTGGTGGCAGGTTCCAGTTTCAATAATTAATTTGCAAGCCATGAAAAATGGCTCAGTGCCTAATTGAATAGTCTGGCCTTGTGTTTTGAGTAGCTGTGAAAGATCAAATCTTTAAAATAATCATCTAAATACCATCTCTCTTTCCTCTCTGCTTGAGTTCTCAATGTCGTTTAGCAAGTGGTCTTTGAAACGGGAGTTGTAGAAAACAATGCCTTTTACACTTGAAAACAATATCCTCTGTTGTGGCATTTCAACAGCTAAAAGAAAAAATTGGAAGGAAAAAGAGAGAGTCAGATAATGATCAAAGCGAACATGTAGCAGCTTTTCAGAATTAGTTGGCCAGAACAAACTATTTGAAGTTCAAGATAAAATAGTGAAAATAAATGGAAGGAAAACTAACAGAACTTAGCCAACAAATAAACAAACCAAACCAAAACAAAAAAGATCAGCAGCAAAAGACAGGAGGAGAAGGAAAAAGACCCAACCCTAGCCTTCACTAACTTCAGGTTGATTTTGCACCTATTTGTTTTCCTTTTCTCCAGTGTCTTGCCTGGTCCACTGCATCACCTGGTGATTCCTTCCCCGTGGACATCAATTTTAGGTAAATTTGGGTCGATATCATTACTCTGTTTACTAATGAACACCTCCTTTGTTTCTTCAATTTTTGGTAAAGAGATGTTTTCACACACCATATACATCAACTCAGTTGTTTTTCTTTAAGCCTTCCTCCATCACTTAGAGGTGGAAAAAACTTCCATGCTGGCACTCACCCAGCAGTAAGGCCAGCTCCCAGCATATGCAAAGTTGTCCTGCTTCTTCTTGGCTCACCAAGCTCACTAAAGGAAACAGTATCTTCAGAACTTTCTGGCAAGCAGTCATAAAGACTGATCCTGCAGTCTCAACTACTCCCACGAGCAGGGGCTGCACACAGCGCAGGTGCCTGAGCCTCCGAGGAGCAGCGCACAGCTTCTGCAGCCCCTGACTGTGTTCGAATTTAGTTATTGCTGCAAGATTTGAAGTGATTCCCACTGTGCTCACCTGCACAGGGCCAGTGAGTTGGTGCAGCGAAGCAAGGAGTGTTGACTTCTGGGTGTTTTTTACACAGCCTGAATAAGGACTTTTTCTCCAAAACAGAGAGAAAACCACAAGTTACGTGGTATTTTAACCAGAGAGAAAACCACAAGTTACGTGGCTCCTAAATTCTTTCAGAGCATAACAATTTCAGTGTCTACAGGCTGCCCATCCTCTTCTGTCTATTCTTAATGAGTGTGCTTCTTCACTTGTGCAGGCATCTTCTGAAAGTGAAGGAGAATTATTCCACTCATGTAAAAAGAAGGAGAAGTATAAACAGACCACTACATGTTATATAAAACTATGGGAAGAAAAGAGCATCTTAGGTAAATACCAAGCTACTTATTTTATGATTTTTAAATGTCATTCTTTTGTCCAATATTGACTTTTTTTATATGGAAGTTGAATTATAGATCTCAGAGCACTGGGGAGCCCATGGCGTCCTTGCTTTGACACAGCTGGTCAAAGTAAGAATTGAACTCCCAGTAATTAGTTATGAGGCTCTCTGTATGGGGAAGCCAGGCCAGGGTGAAAATCTTCATGAGGTTACTCCTCCGCTGAAGCAAAGCCAAAGCTACTGGGAGAGGGTGGCACTGTCCTCTGAAGGAGTGCACTATGACATCCCCATCTTATAGCTGCATAGGTATTTCTTTGGGCAGTGAATCTGTGCACAGAAATATGTTGTGCAGCCTTTTGCTGCTCTGACTTTTCTCTCCAAGAACATCTCTTGGAGCATGTGTATGCATAATGGAAATCACAGAGTGTGTGGAGAGCTAAAGGTAGAGCCTGCATCTAAACTTCAGAAATTGTTTGTTGAGGCAAAACCCCTGGGCTGATGCTGATGGACTGTGATTGGGGAAATTAAGGACAAACAACGGGTGACAAGGGAGAGTTCACTGCTGAAATTTGAACAAAAGAAAAGAAATTAAAAAGAGAAGGAAGGGAGGAAAGGGAGGCGAGGGAGGAAGGGAGGAAAGGTAGGGGGGGAAGGTAGGGGAGGGAGGAAGGGAGGGAGGGAGGAAGGAGGGAAGGAAGGAAGGAAGGAAGGAAGGAAGGAAGGAAGGAAGGAAGGAAGGAAGGAAGGAAGAGGGACAGAGGGAGGCAGGCAAGCAGGCAAGAATGCTGGCTGTTTGGAAAACCAATTTCACGCTGGACATGCAGATCTGTAGCAGTGTAATGATCTGATTGCTCTGAGAATATAGAATTGCCACCCAGCGTGGCAATTCCTGGGACACACACATGTCTAATCGTCTTCCTTAAATGCCTTTAATTGCAGTTTTAATATTATCCTGTATGTGGAAGCAGGAAATCAACATTTCACAAATAATTAAAACAGGCAGTGTGGTCTCTCTGAACGCTGGACAAGAACTCGGAAATCTGGGATTTCAGAGCCATCACTGTCTTAGACAAATCCTTCTCTCTTTCTCTGTCACCAGGGGGTCATTAGGAGCTCTCACAACACAAATAAATCATGGAAAAACAATACATTATGCTACTCATGGACAGGAAGGGTCTGAAATCCAGATCTTCTGCTTCTTGCTCTGATATGCTTAGCTCAGGACTACACTGGCTGTTTTATTTTAATTAACCTTTAGCAATGAATGAAGGTTCATTTCTGACAGATTCGAAGAGGCACCCAGACTTTAGCTTGTTTTTCGGATATAATCTGCAATATTAATGTGTTGTGGGCATTCAACACCATGCAGGAATTCTTGTGATGAATTCATTGTTTCTACTGGTTTTTCATCATCAAATAATGTTTGATTAACACTGAATTTTGGTCATGTTTTAAAATATTTTTTAAATACAGGAAAAATTATCAATATTTATATGTTAAAAAATAGAAAAATGCAAAAGGCACAATAATTATTTCATAAACTTCCCTTTTGTTTTCACATGCCATTGAAATACTGTTTCTCTCAACAGCCACATAAAAGATCAGAAAGCTGATTGAAAAGATTGGTGATATTTCTAAAATACTGTTAATACTAATGATATTTTCCATGAAAATGTCAAAAAATGTAATTATTGGCATCTTTTGTGAAGGTTCAGAGAACTGTTTATATGAATTTTTTTATGAGTTTGTTCTCAAAATGAAAACATTTTTATATTTGACTCGGGGGGTCAGAATTTTTTTTTTTATTATTTATTTTCAGGTTCCTATTCTTTCCATTAGTCCTCTTTTTTCCTTTTGTTTTCTGTCTTGCTATGAAGGAGAAAAGGAAGGAGAAAATAGACCAAACCAACCCAAAACTATAAAAGACTGTTGGATGGTAATGTTCTTATTTCTGAAAAGAACAAAGATACATACAGTGGAAAATTTCAGAAAACTAATAAACCATTTCGAGGAAACTGACAATTTTGCCGCTAGTCTCTTTTCAAAATGACTGTAATTCTGTTTTATGAGATTCAAAAATATATAATGATGAATGAAAAATATTTTAAGTATAATTTTTTACTAGAGTGTCCATTTAATTAACTATAGCTAGCATTTCCTTTAATTGTAATTTAAACATTCTTTATAGATTTAAGATTTCCAAAGGCACTGACCTAATAATTCCAACTGGTGTCAATGAAAGACATGAATAATCTGCAAATCTGTGTTGTATGATTTTCATAAAAAAGGAATTAGCCATACACTTCTTATGAAATTTGAGTGCATTTCATTTTCATCTCCAAACTTCAATGTGGTTTTCTTCAGAAATAAATTAATACTTTAGGAATGGTATTTTTTTTCATATTATTATTACTTTTACTATTTGAAATTCCTACCTAGCCATGCGTGCACAGCGTAGGTTCTTGTGCAGACCTTCCTGTACCTAGAATAAGACAGCTATGGCATGTAAAATGTTACCCTTGAAAACTGCTACTTCTCATTATGACAGAGGCCCAGCAGGGGACAGAAGGAAAAGCCAGTGGCCCATGAACTAGGAGCCCAGGGCATCATCAACCTTCGCTGCTGCCCCCGAGGAAATAAAAAGAAAAGGGTGAAGAGTGAACCTACAGGACCCAGAATGCCACTTTCCTGGACGACAGATTTGTTCTGTCCCTTCTCTCTGCTGCTTTGCCAGTTGCCTGTCGAAAGACGACTGTAAGAGGCTGGAAATGAGCACTTCTTAAGAGCACGGGAAAGGACACTTTTTATTTCTCCACTATATATTTCTATCAGGGGCTGTTCTTTTGTGGGGTTTTTGTTTTGCTTTGTTTGCCTTTTTTTTTTTTTTTTCAACCTTTACCTTCGCTTAGGTTAGCCTTGGGAGAAAAACGGAATGATAAAAGGAGCAAAGCCTGCAGCCACGCTGATTTGTGTTTTCCGAGGTGTGCACGCCTCGGCTGCTCTGTCGTCATGAGGACTGGCTCGTTCCTGTGCCAGATTCGGAGGGGAGACACTAAATGCCTCTTTGCTTGCACAGAACTGTGCTCACTGTGTGAGCTGTAGAGAGGTCTAGCCTACCCACTCTGCTCAAATAAAGCATTTTTGGAAAAGTAGTAGGATCTCACGACTGCATGGTGTATTTGAGACTGAGATACCTTGTGGTTTAGATTTAGCTGAAAGGGCTGAAGTGGGGTTTTTTGTGCTTAACCCCATTAACTGGGTAATACAGAGGCATCAGCCATATCCACTGAGGCATTTCAGCATCCTGCAGCACCCTTAAGATTTTATCATAACCATGTCTTATCTTCCAGAAACCTTCTCCTGAGCCACATGACATTTCTACCTTTTCAGTGTCTGGAGAATTGTGGATTTTCTCTTTTGTATGGCTATACTTCTCACGGGTCTTGTGGCAATGTGCATTGTGATGTCTAAATAGAACTGACAACACTGAAAGAAACAAAAGTAACTGATCCTGTGTAACATCTGCCTGCCATATTACACTTGTGCTGCACAGTGGGTCTGCATATGCACCACATGGTTGACGTGCCCCACGTGCAAAAGATTTATTCTCTATAATAAGGTCAGCTCCCAGCATACACTGTTGTGTGTCATGGCCAATTGTCCAGGGAGCGATGAAGCCCAGCTGAAGTCGCACCAGGCTCTTGGCAAGCTCTATTTGGGTGATTTCACTGGAGTGATGTGTGCCACTGGTGTCAGTACAAACCCAGCGAGGAAGCTACGCTAGAAACAGGAAGAGTGAAGACACAGATTCTGCTCTGTGTTTGTCATGGGAGTGTGGATGTAAATAATATTGCTGTTCTTGTTTTCTTACTGCCGTTGTCCACATTGTTCTCCTGCGTCTGGCATTGCATTTTGTGTTTTGTTACATTACAGACCTCATGTCTGCCAATTGCACTGTTGTTATAACTCTGGCTCAGGAGTATAATAAAAGTCAACCTCTGCCACGTTTTTTTACTGAATGCAAAACTTTGCTACAAGCTAAAATCTTTCATTCATTCATTAATGGATTTATTCCCAGAAAATGAGGGTGTGGTGCTGCTCAGAGTTGGAGACAAGTGTTCAGTTGAACTAGGAAAGGTTTCGAATCATATCTCTGTTATTTCTGCATTTGTGGAGTCAACACAGGACGTAGGATACTTTTTCCTTTCTATTCTTAGACATATTTGTCTAGGCTGCCAATGTAAAATCTATTCTACTGCATAAACCCACAACTACATTTATCATTTAAATTTTTAACTGATTACAAAGTAGGTACAAAATGTTCTGGGAAATCCCCTTTACTGAAAATCACAATCATTGTCTTAATTGAATGGAATGAAGAAAACATACCAGATTTAGTCCAGGGTTATTTTTTATCAAACCTGCATCCAGAAAGGAGTTCGTACAAGAGGTTATGCAGGGTGCCTTGAAAGTCAACATTCTTGTGCTGATAAAATGCACAAATTCAGTTGCTATAATCCATTTTCATCAGAGTTTCAGCTTGCCTATTCTTGATTTCAATTTTTGAGATAACATCTTCAGTATAACCACTGCATGCAGTTGTCAAGAGCATGGAGACAGTGGTTTTCAATCCATTGTCCAAAGACACTCATGGGCTACGTGTAACAGGTTCATCAAATAGAAGCAAGGAAAGAAACCTGTTATCAGAAGCCCACACCTCCACCAGAACATTTTTAGGATTATCGTAGTCAAATGAGATCAGACATCAGTAGATTAAAAAAAAATACTTAAAATGAACTCAAAAGCATGTAGAATGCCACTGCAACAGAGGAAAGATGACATACGTTTGACACAGCTACCTTTGCTAAATGAAAAAGAGACCTTTATCAGCGTCAGCTAAAGTATCTGGGAAACTTCCAAGTACAGTGCATCACTGAGATACTCGAACCTAAAGAGACTTAAGCACTTATCTTGAGAGCCAGTAGAGACACAGTTATCTCTTGACAGATTTGGGTGGGGTACATGGCCTTGTTTTTGAAAATCTGTATGTTGTTATTACTTTGATGCACACTGTTATTTGTGTGGCTGGGCGTGGCACACCTCCAGAAACACTCAGATGTGTAAGGATTTATTTTCATTTGTGATGGTTACTAAGTGACAGTGAGTACCATATTTGTCCAGGCTAGTCAGATAACATCTCCATAACTCATTAAATCTGGATGATAAACCTTGCTTGTCAAGACAAAATAACGACACAAGCTGCCGTATTTTGAAAGTACAGCACCCTTTTGGCTCAGGCAGAATTGGCTACCCGATGATGGGTAAGTTATTGTGGCCTATCGAGATTGCCCGCATTGGCTGTGCCCGGCCAGCTACCTACGTTAGCTACCTGCTGAAGTGAAATACTCCAGGAATAATATTGAGGCTGGGAAGAGATCTCAGGAAAATGTCTTTGGAAATGGTGAGAAACACAGAATATGCTGTTTATAGTGAAAGATTGAAGACGTTCAAGGCTTCTGGCTTGTCAAAGAAGAGTAGAAGCAGAAACTTTATCACAGACAGCTAATACTTTCTTAAGGAACAGAAACAGAGTAAGAGATGACTCTGCAGTCTGGCAGATAGAGATATAACAAGAATGTAAGTGAAGAAAATAGACAAAATCAAGTGGGAAATGAGGTGAACATTTGAATTGCAACAGTAATTGGGCTTTAAACCAGTGTATTGTTATTTCAGTGGAATTTCTAATGCTGGATATTTTTCAAATCCAGAATGATTTTTAAAAAGCCCAATATAATTCAAATCAGGAGCATCTGTTGATCTCAAAGTAGAAATTAACACTTCTGAATCTTTTGGCCAAAGCAATGCAGAATATCAGATGAACAGAATGTTCTTTTTGCAGCCTTAAAATTTGTATGAGTAGCACAATGCAGAAAATATTCCCATTAAAAGAAGAAACTTAAACCAAACCCCTTCAAATCCTAACACTGTTTGAAAAGCACCCTGCTTCTGATTATTTGGATCAGCATTAGCTTCTGAAAACAGAGAGGTGACAATCCTATCCAGCCTCCTTTCCTTTGTTCGTGGCTCTGTTCTTACCAGGTTTAGTAATGGTTTTTTGCTCTTGTTATACCTCTGTCTAGTGGACTGAAAATTTATTATCATCTCTGTGTTTCTTCTTGAAATAAAAATAGTGTTTGATCAACTTACCTCTTAACCTTCTCTTTGATAAGCTAAGTTGCTGAAGCCTCCTAGGTCTTCTGACTTGGAGAAATACTGGGGGAGGCCAGACTGGGGGTGAATTTGCTTAGGTAGTGTAAGCCTAAAGCTTGTTTTCTTAGAATTGTTTTATGAGATGGACTTAATTGCTGTTAACAATGATTAGAACCAGCCAGAAATGTTCTAATTGATTTTTATCCATGCTTTGGAACGTATTTTGATTGTTTCGTCCAGCTGCTTCCTTTCACTCTTTGGTAATGGTTAAGGAACAATGACTTCCAACAAATGTCTGGGTTTTCATGTATGAATGCAAGTCTGTTCTTTGCCCTACTCTTTCAACAGCAAGAACAGCGAGATCTTTTCGCCTCTGCACTTAGATGTGCAAAGAAGATGCTCTGCGTGCAGTAAAAGGAGAACAATCAAAATCCACCCAGAGAAATCCCACAGCAGTGATTTGGAAAGGAAACTGAGAGCTCCTTTTCAGATGGTCCAGCCCCACCCCCTTGTCATCCGGATTAAGACAGTAAGGGTGCGGGTTGCATATTTGCAAGTGAATCAGCTGCTTACCAAAAGACTGTTATTTTTTCAGTAAAAGAAAAAGAATATCATTGTTAACTTACTATTTAAGGGAAAAGAATGTTTTGAGGAGGTGTCTTTTTGAGAGGTAACTAAATATATTTTTTCATGTATTAAAATGTCACAATCTTTGTTTTAGCTTGAGTTATAAGGACTGTGTTTTAATTGTTTATCAATATGTACAAACTGTAGAGAAGTCAATACATTATAGGAAAAACCTTGATTCCCCACTGTCTTTAGTCTCCTCTTCCCACATGTAGCTCTTCGAGTGTATATGAGTCTAAATGGACATGTGTTTCGAGTGCATTCATTTTACTCTTCACAATTTAGAAAGATGAGGATTCAGTGTTGCAAAAAAGCCCAACATCTCTCTGAAAGATTTGTAAAGGTGGGTTGAATATGTAATAAGATATTCAGAATCACAGTTCTGTGTGTGTATCTTCTGATAGGTGTAATAGCCTTCTTTCCTAAAGAGCCTTCTTCCCCTAGGTGCAAAATTATACTTTACTGCAGTTAAGCATTACGTATCTTCATTAAAAAATATATAAATTGCTATCTGACAAAATATGAAAATCTGAAAGCAGTTGCTTCCATATTTCTCTGTGAATTTTCCTGGACAGAAACGAGTGCTTAAGGGCTACATGGCGAGTTTGTAGCATCTAGAATTCAACAGACCAGCTGCGTTTGTGCTGTAGAATTGATCAGTGCTTACCCAGCAAGTTCAATGAATCACAGCATTTGCTGGGTGCATGCACAGTGGTGCAGGGGTGCAGCACCACAGGCTGTGGTGTCCCACGTGTGTGGGATTTGGAGTGCAAACTGTATGGAACCGGGTCCTGCACGTGGACTGGCTGCGCAGGATGTCTGCAAGCCCAGCAGTCCATGCAGAGATCCAGTAATCTTAAACACTGTATGCCTTAAAACAAAACAAGGAAAAGAAACAAAAAAAGAAAAAGGAGAAATAAATACAACCTACTCTTGTACAACTATAAAAACTTCTTCCCTAAGAGATCCTGCCCAGATGACCAGAGAGTGCAGCAGGGCAGTAGGTGATGTTTAAGCGTGGTGGAAATGGCAGGTATCTTTGAAGGATTTATTGAGTTTAACGTGTCATTTTTCCTCATCATTGTGGCAATTCTTGGTGGCAGTAACAATACCAGCGCTGATGTATGGACCAGCAGATGTCAGTGTAGTTCTGTTCATTCATCTTCTCTTTTGATGGAATTCCAGTTATTTTCCTTGATCCCCGCCGTTCAGCTTTCTTATTTAACCATTGTCTTTTAGCTTAATGCATCATAATATTTGTAATTCATGTCTTCTCTCAGTGTGTTTGGAAATGGACATACATCTTAGGATGCATCTTAACAAACACAGTCCAGCACAAGGACTAATGCCAAAACACCGACACTGCCAGGTGGACCACAAGACAGCAGGAGAGAGGACAGGGAGACAAAGCACTGGGGTGATGAGTGGGGCATTGCTATGAGAGACACCAGAATCCTTTTCGAGGCTCAGACTTCCCCAGAGGTCAGGTGTGTTGCAATGCAGAACCACCCCCAGCTCTTATGATCCTTTTCCCTACATCTTTAAGGAGAGGAAAATACGACATGGACAAGAGAAGAATGTGCTTCCATGTCCCACTCTTTGAAATTGTTTCTTCCTCTGTTGATAGTTCCATCTGGGGTGCTCTTTTCAGTCTGGCTGAATCTCTGGGGAAAGCTCAATGAGTTACAGAGTGATAACAAAGCTACATGCTTTCTAAAACAAGTAATAACCTTTCAGACCTCAGCAGAAGAAGAGAAAATTGGTTTAACCAATTCTTGAAATGTTCATTTAGAATAATTTTCCATTTTAGTCACAAGGGTGAAGGGAAAAAACTGTTCTAATGCTAAAGATGATAGTACAAAAAAAAAAAAAAAAAGAAGGGCTATATTTTCACTTGTGGTGAATTTTATTTTTTGGATGCCCTAAAACTTGACTACATGATAAATCTGTCCTTCTTCGTGTTGGACTGACAGCTTCTGGATGCGCAAGCAGCTGCTCTGTCAAAAGCAAAATAAGGTTCATTGGCAGAAAGAGCAGTGGTACTTGCTGTATGAGACAGCCTATTCAAGCCTCCAACCATGAGCAGTCCAGACCCTGAGCTTGAAACCTTCTCCCATCCTTCAAAGGACTGTAACCAGGAGCCTGCAAACATGCAGAAATTGCCCTATAACTCATCTTTTGCAACCACTCACCACAAGGGCTAGGACTATTTTCATACCCTCAACAACTGGAGGCAAAGACCCAACCCAAGAAACCCAATGCCAAACTCCCTTCCCTTCCCTTCCCTTCCCTTCCCTTCCCTTCCCTTCCCTTCCCTGATGGCAGGTCAGTGACAGCAGCTTCACACACCGAGCTCTCCACAAAACAAAGACAGGGCCACATTTTGAGAAGTTTTGGATCTGCGTGGATATGATCCCAAAATAGATAGGCTTCTTCTCCCAAGTTTTGGCACAGCCTGTTACAGTCTAACTGGCTTTGCAAAGAGGTGGACTAGGAGCCAAATCTCAGAGGTTGGGATTATCTTGGGGTTTGCTTCAGGTCCATTTTCAGTGTAAGAAAAATGATATGATATGCTATGATGAAATTGTGACATGGTGTCATTATCAAGTTATAACATGATGCTATTATTTCTTCACACCCTCTGCAAGTTGCTGTGGCCACCATTCTAATTGTTTCTTCAAGCTTGTAGTAATGTGGCCTCTGGCTCATTATAAAATTACATGTGGAATCTCATGAGATGCAAAAGGAAAAGAGAAAGGAATGAAAATCTCTCTGTGGACCTTTTTGAGTTGTACAAGTCATGGCTTTAGACAGGGAGAAACATTCCAACAACAGAGATTGGCAAATATTAGAAAATTTGGCTATAGATTCTTGGAAGTTTCTCAGAAGCTTTTCCAAACCTCATCTTTAGATTATCCAAGACACTACACAGATCTCTTGGGTTACAATTTCTGGTCTTTGCTGACTCCAGCAAGCACAGACTTATGTGAAAATTGAAATATAAAATAAACAACTACCTACCCCAGGAATGAAAATCTCTTCCTTTTCTTAAATTTTGACTGACTAAATCTTTTGAGCTTCAGAAAAGTGTATGCATATGTTCACTTGGATAGAAAATTTGGGTCATATCCTAGTATTTAGTTGAACCAATCTGAACAGCCCTTCTGATCCAATAATTTGCTTTTAATGAATATAACAGGAAGAGCCAGGCTCCTTATTGCATTTAGCCTTCTCTGAGTAGCCTAGTCTTTCTTTTTCCTCCTGTATATCCCTCCAGCTGATCTCACAATACCAAAGTACCACTTTGATCCATGCCAGGTGACAATGACTCTTGGGCTGGCAGTGCAGGACCATGTTGCACCCTGATTTCATGTTTCCGCATCGCTGCCCTGGTAGCAGATGACCCACGTGGTGCCTATCAGCAGATTTACCCACCATGGGAACCTGCCAGAATGGCTCTCCGTGCAGTCACTGCTCCCTCCCCATGTCTGTCCTGGTGTTTCCACTGTCATGTTATCCAGTAAAAACAGAAGTCATCAGGGTGCCCTTGGGATTGCAATGTCCCCTTGAGCACATTTCCCGTGGCTGGAGCAGAAGTTTCCCCCATACCCTGTGCTAAACACCCTCGCACAAAATGGTGCTCACTTCTTGGGAAGAGTTTGGCAGCTAATGGATTCAGTGTGTGGATTAGAGGCACTAAAAATGGTTTGGAAATTCTCCTAAGCGTCTCCAGGTGTTCGATACATTAAAATAGCCGTAAAATAATCAAATGGAGGGAGAGGCTGTCAGTCATCTCAAACAACATTGTGGACACTTCTGACAGTCAGTGCTATCTCATACAGAGAGAGCTCCTTTTATTTTGTATTCCCAAGAAAGGTTTTGTTGGGTCTATTAGTCTTTGGGTAACCCAGAGAAGGGACGTGACATGAATTTAATGTGCCCCTTCTTAAATCCTGCCTGTTCTGATAATCACAAAGAGTTAAAGTAACGCAGCAGAAGGTTTCTCTGGGCCTCTAGGAGGTTCAGCAGATTACTAATACACTACAGGCAGTTTTAATGACAGAGCTTCCAGCTCAAATCTGGCCTTTTTATTATGATGAAGGGCCTGGCCCCAAGTGGTACAGAACACCTGCAGCTCTCATTGAATACAATGGGATCTGATGCTGATGAAAGGGACCATTTTCAAACTTCCTTAGAAGTAGGCGCTCCCCAGATGTTATGCAAAAAGCCCTGCAGAACAGGCATCAAGTGCTGTGATACTAGGCAGGCCAGCCACTCTTTTCCTCAGCAGGATAAACACAGGAGTTTGTGCGAGTGGTTTATGTGATCAGATCTCCTATCCAGGAGCAAGCAAATTAAGGTCAGTGCTGACTGAATTAATGGAAGTATTAGACATTCCTTGAGAAGAACTGGACGTTCGAACAAAGAGGATTTTCTCTCGGTGGGAAGGTGCCTGATGACATCTGAGTTTTGTCAATGACAATAGTCATAGCAGGACTTTGAATATAATCCAGAAGAAAACTTGTGAGAAACTGGGAAGCATGCGTATGAGGAAAGACAAAGGGACATGCACAACTTCTTACGTATAATTTCAAAGCAGAGCTTCAACAGAGGCTTACTTTATCTGAACGAGTTCATATCTCTAAATTTCACTGTTCACCCACGGTCAAGAGGAAACAATGCTTTCCACTCCATGCTATAACACTTTTGAAATTCCCCTTCTTTGCAATTCCCCATGAACCCCTTGGTTAATGCAGATGGAGATCCTCAGCCCTGTGTGGTACTGGTGCCTCTGGGACAGACCACTGCTGTAGGCACGGGTGGGATTGGTGCTGGCAATTATGGGTGAAATACTGTAAAACTGTTGATGAAGTGCAAGGCTGCACCATTCATTTGAGTTCTTTATTGAATTTTATTTAGTCACATTCTCTATGCCTTTTAGCCATTGCTCCCTCCCTTCCTCATTTAATATATCTACTTATTATATAGAGAGCTGGTTCTAATTAAAGTCAATCAAAAATAAAACAATACACAAAAATTCGAATATATTGTATACTTGATTAGCCGTGGCTGGGCAATAGTATACAAGGGAAAATCTACATTCCTATTCCTCTCAGTTGGGGATAAGATCCAGAATCATATTACCAATATAAACAGCATAAAGCAGGCTGCTTTATTAATACCTAATATATCAGATATCACACATTCATTGCAAAAGGCAAAAGAATAAAAGCATGCCTGCATTCTGACATTGACACAGATATTAAATAACATGTGTCCTGTTCTGGATTTTCCTTTCTTTGTTACAGGGTTGCAGGGGAAGAAAGGCATAAATACAATAATAGTAAAAAAAAAAAAAAAAGTTCTGTGACAGTTATGTGGTGGTGGCAACATTGGCCCATTGTATGCAGTGAGTAAACATAAAAATGCAACAAACCTCTCAAATAATATCCATGTATGAGGCCAATTCCCAGCCACCGCCAGCTGTCCAAGCACTGTGGATTTGCTGTGGCAGTGCTGCATAGCTGGAGGAGGGAGGCAGTATACGAGGCCTTGGGCAAGTGATTTGTACAGCTCAGGAATGTCACAGAAGTGCTGGGTGTTGTCGGTTTATTTTTCTGCTCTTGGGTCCTCATAGGACTGGTTTATTCTTTTCACGGGGCTGTTGTAGCTCACAATCCCAGTGCTGAGGGACTACTGTCAGGAAGAGAAAAGCTGAAGACTTAGTATTCCCTAGTGATGTTTCCTTTCTGGTCTTCTCCCTCTATTCCCTAATCCCTTCCTCCACCATCATCCTGAGGGTGGAGGAGGAGGCGAGGTCCTGAAAAGGGAATGCAGAGGCAGTGCTAGATAAATGCTGCCAGATAAACCCCTCTCTGTCAAAGTTATTTCCCTGGACAGTTTCGTTGTGTCTGTGTAGCTGGCATAAAGTGGCCAAAGCATACAACTGCCTCTCATCAGAGTGATTGTGTGTACAGTGTGGGTATGTGAGTATAGAAATTAATAAGGTTCGACTTTCTCTCTCTTACTGGGATTTAGGTTTTCTCCAAATATGAAACCCAGTAGCTGGGTTTCACTGTATGGAAGTGAAACTGTACACTTTAAAAAGCAGTGAAGTAAAACTTCCACAGTAGCTTTGATATGGCTGGTTCTTTTTTAAGCCACTTGGACTTGGCATTGCTTCCTGACAGTCTGCCAGCCTTGGATGCTGTTGTTTTTATCCATGCTGGAGAAAGAGACAGCTTGCTGATGGCTTTCTGAGTATGGTGTTTGTATGGGTTACCTGGCATCATCCTGAACTCAAGGAAATTGCAGTTTCAACCTTTCACACGTGTGTGGGTAGTAGCAGTACAAGGCTGAGCCATGCACAAGCATGTGAAAGCCTCTATTCCCTTTCTGCTGAACATAACAGTCCCTCACACTGGGGTTATGATATTACTGCCTTCATTGCCTTCGCACTGCCACTCTCTGAAGCCGGTGACCTAGGGCAATATTGTACCCATTCCTCTCTCCCCACAGCCGATCCAACCCTATATCTCAGACATCTACCCCTGCCCCTCATGCACCTGCCTTGACACTTCAGCCATCCGCCCCTGACACACGGCGAGACTCTGGGAGCTGACGAAGTTACCACCAGACAACTGATTACCTGCTAATCTGCTGCTTGGCAGCAGCTGGTTGTGTGAAAGCTCTTATCCTGCAGCTCAACTTTTTCACAGAGGGAGGTACGGCTGAACACGAACTCCTGTACAGAGGCAATTACACAAGCTACGGGGTTACTGCCTTGATATAGGCAGTTGAAGACTGCTGCCTCCAAGTATCATTTGAAGTATTTCACACACCAGCAGTGGTGCACATATCTCAGCCTGGTTTGGTGGACTGGGCATTCATGAACCTGTCAGGTTCACTGAGGTCTGCTCTGCGCTGATGTGTGTGTGTGTGTGTGCACACAGTCAGATTGTTTTGCTTCCCATTTGTAAGCTCGTTGAGGAAGATTGCTTTCTGCAGCATTTATTGGGGTCTTGCATAACGGGCCGCTTGCCTTGGTGGAGCTGTGGGGTACTACCAATACTGGCAGTCCATTGCATGCATCCAGAGAAAATCAAGACATTTCCTTGATTGCATTTGCTCGACTGATGCTTTGGAGTGTGGCACATGGCATTGGGTTTGTTGATTAAGTATTATGGTAAGACAGAAAGTGATTCGCTGTGACATAATAAGATGTGACTGATGCGTCCTGATGTGATACGAAATGAGCTGGTGCAGAGAGATTCACAGTCAGACACCGACGCGAAGGTAAAACCTAAAGCACTTTTTCTAACACCCAGTTCTCAGATTTGGCTTGGACAATTACAGATTTGCCACCAACGCTCTGCTGTCCTCAGTCACCACACTAAATCTTCCTAATTGGCAAATACATTAGTGAGAACTGACATCACCATGTTAGTCACTGCGCAAACATGGAGGTTGGCGGGGAGGTACAATCGTTCAGAGTTGTCCATAATTAATCACAGGCAGGTAGTTCAGAAAGGCTGTGGGAACAGTCTCCACATTCACTTACTAACACTTTATGATCCAAAACAGAATCCAGAAGTTATTCTGAGACAGGTGGTCATAAAATCTTGAAAACTGGTACTGAGTGTTGCTTTTGTTGTGCCCTACATAAATCTGTCATATTTTGGCTAAATTATATACTGTTTAAAGTCAGCACTTATAGTAAAAACAACCTGTGTTGTGCTTGGAAGAACCTTTGCTGCTGAAACCTCTGAGTGTTTGCAGGATGCTCTGTGCTGCAGAAGATGAAGCCTCGAAGGAGCTGAGCTTCCCCCACAAGGCAGTCCAGATGGGCATTGCAGAAGACCTTATGGCTATATGCAGCCATCTGTGATCAAACAACAAGCAACACAAGAGTTTTATGAGCAAGGGCATGTCCACCCTGTACCTGAGCTGGAGGGAAAGCACTGAGACAGCTCAGCTCTGTGTAACCTACCCTTTGTATCATGAAGTGCCTGTTCCACAGCTGAGGATTGTGTGGTATGGGCAGACCCAGAGTGGCCAATCAATGCCATATGGCACCAGGAGTAAAAGGCAACAACAAAAAATGTCTTCTGCACAAAAAAAAAAAAAAAACAACCAAAAAACAAAAACCCCAACAAACAAAAACCAAAGCCAAACCAAAAAAAACTATAGAGTACAATTGGAGAAGGTTTAAAGAGTGCTTCTTTCTGTTTCTGCAAGTGGTGGGGGCAATCACAAGGCAGCCTTATTTCTAGCCGTAACTGGCGTGTGTGCCAGACTGCTGTTAAGTTAGCGAGCAAAGGCTGATTGTGAAGCTGTATTTTAGAAATTTGAGGAGTTTCCGTACTTCATGTAAGAATGAAACACAGGAGAGGAATGTTATTTAACAAAACGAAAAGGAAGGGAAAAAAATAATCACAGGGGTGTTTGCGGCTGGGTTCAGGATACAGACTAGGTTTTACTAGTTCTGGAGGCTACCTGAGACCTGATAAGACTGTGACTGTGATCAAAACAAACTGGAGGTGATTACTGGCAGATTTCAAATTAATCCTTTAAGAAAACATTAGAATGCATCACAGCATAGCTTATAGAGGATGGACTCTCCTATGGCTAACTAGACATGATACAAAGAAACTCAATATTACGGTAAAACTGAAACTGGAGGCCAGGAAAGTCCAGAAAAGAGACACAGGATGTTGTCCATGCTGGGCTAACAGCACATGCTCAACTAAGGACCAGCAGGTGGAAGAAGGTGCAAGAAATCCCTTGAAATTATGTCAGTTTGCCAGCTTTGCAGGCAGCAGGACAATATTTGCAGTACAGAGGAGGAAGCAGACAGTGACTTAGTCAAATTAACACTTTCTAGTAGCAGGAGATAGTGTTGTATTAGACCGTTGGGCTATAGTTTGGAAAGAAAATGTGTCCTTAACTCTACATGAGTTGAAGAGCATTAAGTCCAAGTTACCACAAAGGGATTTCTTCACACTGCAGAGAAAGCTGAGGCACTAGAGAAAAGACAGCTAAGACCCCAAGATCCTCATGGTGAACATACCCTGGGTGTTTGTGGAAAAGATTCCACTTTCATTGTTACCAGAGAAAAGGCACTACTGTTCTCTTCTAGAACCTCTCAGTGGCTGAGAGAAGCCTGTTCTGCCTTGGCTTCCAAGCTCCTTTGATGTGAGCCTTGTGTGCCTGCCCAACATTCTCAGCACATTTTGCTTCTACACTTTCCCTGAGTCTTTACTTCTCAGACATATTTCTTTAAGTCTATTAGGTGGACATATTTCTATCAATAATCTCTTCCATATTATCTCATTTTTAATTAGCATTAAAAATATCCATCTTGCTTCAGCGCTTGTCAGTATCTGTTTCCTTTTCTCCTTCCATCTCATTCAGCGTTGGATCATTTGTTCCAGTGTTTCAGGTATTATTCTCTGTAAGAGAATCACAGGATCACAGAGTGGGTCAGGTTGGAAAGGACTGCAGTGGGTCATCTGGTCCAACCACCCAGCTCAAGCAGGGCCATCCTAAAGCACATTGCACAGAATTGCATCCAGGTGGTTCTTGAATATCTCCACTGAGGGAGATATGAGGGAGATATCCACAACTGTCTGTGAAATCTGTTCCAGTGCAGGGTCACCCACACAATAAAGAAGTTCTTCTCGTGTTCAGGTGGAATTTTCTGTGCACTAGTTGCCACTTGTCCTATTGCTTGTCACCACCGAGGAGAGTCTGGCTCCATCCTCTTGACGCCCTCCCTTTAGATATTTATATACATTTATGAGCTCCCCTCTCAGTCATATCTTCTTGAGGCTGAGCAGGCCCAACTCTCAGCATATCATTGTAACAGAGATGCGCTGTCCCTTAATCATCTTTGTTGCCCTGTGCTGGGCCCACTCCAGGAGCTCTCCATGTCTCTCCTGTACTGGGGATCTCAGAACTGGACACAGAACTGGAGACGTGACCTCACTAGGGCTGAGGGGCAGGATCACCTCCCCTGACCTGATGGTAATGCTCTTCCTAATGTACCCCAGGATCCCATTGGCCTTCTTCGCCACAAGGGCACTGCTGGCTCATGGATGGCTTGTTGTCCACCAGGACCACCAGGTCCTTTTCCACAGAGCTGCTCTCCAGCAGCTCAGTCCCCAGCCTGTGCTGCTGCATGGGGTTATTCTTCCCCAGGTATGTGCCTTTGCTGAACTTCACAAGGTTCCTCTCTGTCCTTCTCTCCAACCTGTCGAGGTCCTTCGGAAGGGCTGCACAGCCTGCTGGGGTATCAGCCACTTCTCCAAGATTTGTGTCATCAGGGAACTTGCTGAGGAAGCATCTGTCCCTTCATCTGAGTCATTGATGGTTTAAGTTGAACAATACTGGACCCAGTATAGAACCCTGGGGGACACCACTAATGCCAGGTCCCCAACTAGACCCTGTGCCACTGATTATGACCCTCTGGGATCTGCTGTTCAGCCAGTTCTCATCGTGACGTCCCTCTTCTCAATGGTTTTCCACAGTAGGGCAGTGTTATGTCCCCATTCTTACCCTTACATCCCAAAGCCATCTTTGCGTTCAGCTCCAGCCCCAGCCCTGCTCATCCGCTCTCCTGTGGTTTCTTTGCTTGAAAATTCAGACCTCTCAGTGGCTTGATTCCCACTGCAGAGCATCATAGCTGTTTCTCACTGCTGCTTTCTGTTCCTCACTGTCCCCAAATTTCAGCAGGGTTTACTTGACCGGACACTGCAGCAGGTATCCAGAAGCACCTCCCAGGCAGTAACAGCCAGGCATCCTCTGCCTATGCACTTTCACTTGTACTTGACTATTTACAGAGGAAAGAAACTAAGGAGGAGAGTGGTTTCTGAAGAAAGGCAGGGAAAGGGAGGAAACACGAACTGCTGGAAAAAGAGCAAATGCTTTTTACGGGTATTGTGGGTAACAAGAACCACATGTGGATGGAGCTGGATAGAAGGAATCTAAGTTGGTGTGGTTTCCCAGTTTTAAAGGGGAAACGAATGCCTGGCTACTTGAAGGTGGGAGGCGACAGGGCAGGAGAATTGTTTTGTGGCTGTCACTATAACTGGGGACAGAAACAGTAAGACTATAATATTTTTGGAACTGTTAAAAAAGATCAAATATGAAATAAGAGTTCTTCCTTTTTTGTCCTCTTACATTCCTTGCTTTACTTTATACTGCAAATTCTCACGAACACTGGATGAAGAAAGACTAAATTCTTTAATTTCCAGACTCTTCTGTGCTTGCTTTGCAACCTCAATATTCGTTAAATGGATGTGTTTTGGATGTGGAAAAAATTACATGTAATATTAGCTACTGTTAGACATCAATTGGTGGCATTTACCATACCTCTTCACTCTTTCATCCACACATTGTCCACTAATTCATCACCCTGGGCCACATGTAATAGCTTCAAACAGCTCTTTAAAAAAATTAAGGTGAAATACCTACATCTTGGTCTTTCTTCACGTGTTTATATGTGTAAAACACAGTAGCAACCGGCTCTGAGAACAAAGGGAGTAAGATACTAGGGCGGAATTGGTGGGGGAGGTTGGAGGGGAGGGCAGAGCAGGACAGGGTCAGAGGAGAGTTCCCTCAAGTCAGGACATGGTATTTCCTCAACTGTTATATAATATTTATATTACAGTAGTGCCAAGAGAATCCAGTCAGGATCAGAGCTATCTGATTATATGAACTTCACAGAAACGTACCAAGACACAACCCTTGCCCCAAGGAGAAGATAATCTAAAAGGAAAAAAACACAGACCACACTAATATGAGGAGGGGTGCGTGTGTGAGTGGAGCTGATGAGAAGGAGGGACAGGGACAGCCATCTTAGAGTGGGAGCTGCATCTCTTTCCCAGTTATAAAGGGCTGGCTGTCCACAAAGCATCCAAGGCGAGGTTCCTTCTGTAAGCAGAATGATTAGCCCCACAGGGAATGCCCACAGTAAGTGGTTATTCATGAAGAAAGGTGCTTGAAGGGAGGGGATGAATGCTTATCAGTTTCAAGGAAAAGGTCTTTGGTAAAAACCAGTAGATTTGAAGACTGACTATGGATTTTGATGGCAAAAAAGGGAGATT
This sequence comes from Melanocharis versteri, assembly GCA_013397845.1. Lineage (NCBI taxonomy): Eukaryota > Metazoa > Chordata > Aves > Passeriformes > Melanocharitidae > Melanocharis > Melanocharis versteri. Next base: position 980,897 of record VZTG01000673.1, on the reverse strand, counting down.
TTTTGTTTTCTCCTGGATAATGTCTTTGCTGTACTAGTCCACACCCTGGTTAAATCTGTAACAAAAGTATACACTTTATGCTGAGGAGTTATAAGTGAAGATGGTTTCAAATCCCAGCTGGCCTTCAAGAAAAGCTCCATAGAACATAAGCTCTGAACTAAGTTTGGTCTTTGAGTGGCAAATGGAGCCTCAATGCTCTTGGTGATTGCTGTGCAGCAGTGCAAAGTCCCCCTGTCAGGGTTTGTAGAGGAATGTGACACAGTGCACAATGCTCACGAGAGGGCTTTAGCCCTCTGAGCCCTCCAAAAAAGAAGTGAAAATCTCCCACTGAAAGCAACATGGTGAAACAAAAGCACAGAGGAGCCTACAGCATGGGGGCATTAGGCTGAACTGACAGCACTTAGCAGCTTAATTTACCCGTAATACCTATTGATGAAATGAGTAATTACACAGGCTAGTGTTTCCTTAGCTATGGAAATGAAAGACTGGCCAGAGGAATTTGGTTGGAGCTGGGCTGGAGAGCTTGTAGCTGCCCTTCGCTAATTTTGAAAAGATCTCCAAACTACCATGTGCTCAAGGGTGGGAACCAGTGAAGAAATGGGGCTGAGGAGGCTTGATTTTGATGAAGCCTGTGTACTTCTCCAGTTGGTGGCATTTAGGGGCCATGGCCGCAATTGCAGCTTGTGTTGACAGGGATGATACACTGCAGGGACTAAAAGGAAACCTTTTGAACCTCGGTTGGTGGCTATTTGCCACACACTTCATCTGTAATTGTCTCTAATCCCAGGCACTTTACCTGTCTGTTGGTGAAACATGTTCGCATTCATTTTAAACAAGTAGAAATGTGAGAGCAGATTTGGTGTTGCAAGCATTAAATGCACAAGTAAAGAACATAAATTGCAAAAAGGAATAACAAAGCATCAAAAAGTCTATGTGTTGATTACTTTTGAAATAAAGAATTACAAAATAAATTAATTCAAGAGAGAAGTAACTGCAATCAATAAGTTGCAAATTCATGTAATAAATGCATCAGAACAAAAAGGTAGTCTCTATAATCACAGCTGTGACCCTGATGTCCTTAGGCCACAATGGATCAGAAATATTTTTATGCTCCAAATGTTATAACCATTCAGAAATAAAGGTATGGTCAGAACGTACAGTTTTACAGTACTGCAAGACCATATAACTGATTATTAATACCAAGGTAGGATAACATTTTGTTCCTAAAGCTATTTTATAAATGCACGGTGTCTCTTATTTTATGGCATAACCACAGTGTATAATAACTAGCTCTGATTCAGTACTTTAATCACTTGATCATACAAAGCTCTTGGTTTCATGAAGTAATCGCAGGTGGAATTTCCTTGTGCCTCTCACTCTCTTGTCTGAATAATCTAATGCAAGGCATGGCAGGGCTGGAGACTGAAAGGTATCCAAACAGCAATCTCCTTGGAAAAAGGAAGGACACTTTTGAGGTAAAGGGCACATATTCTATGAGGCTGGACTCCAGAGTGTGTTTACGCTGCATGATGTGCTGGTGTAGATAGTAACATGCACTACATCTCACAGCATATCAGAGGCACCAAGCAATAGCAATTTCTGTGACCTTTGCTGAAGGAGAGGGACAAGCTGTCTCACCGTAATTGTGCTTCGATGTCAACGTATCTGTTGCCATCCTGACCCTTCATCCCTCTCCTCCTCAAACATCCAGCGTGTGTATGTATAATGTGGTCTTAATAAAAGGCAAAGGAAAATTATGAAAGAAGACTATGCTTTTTCCCCTCTCGATTTCCAAATAGCATTGAACATCACAATTATATCAGTTCCATAAAAGCTATGTCATTATAAATGTGACACATATTGCAAATATTGCACGTACTTTCACCTACTAAATCATTAAATAAATTGCTCTTCAGTGTATAAATACATGCCTGACCAAGGTAAATAGATAATCACAATAAGGACTTACAGTAGAATTCTCTAAAACCCATGAGAGAAATCATACTACACCAAGTTAAATCCCAAGAAAGGTTTAAAGGTCAAGTTTTTCTTCACTAAGTAACTCAGTAAATGTCTATAAAGCCATGTAAGGGAGAATCTAGAGAAAACCAAGAACCTGTATCCTCTGTGTAGAGCAGAGTGGTGAGCAGCTCTACACTGCTCAAACTTTTGCTTCGGTGACAGTGGAACCACTTATTTCTAAAGAACCATCTTGGACATGTTTCCACAGCCTGTTGTCCCTGTCCAGTGCTAACGTCAAAAGGAGCTAGATGTATGCAACCTTCACCAAAATGGAATGAAGCCATTTTCTTAGTTGTTTTGGGACTATTCCCAGTGAAAATTCAAAACTAAATGTTAAAAATCAACTTACAGAGCAAAATGAAAAGTGAAATTACAGTGGAGTATGTGCTCAGCAACTCCAAGCAGTAGCCAATGGTTGCTCCATCCTAGAGATATTTGTTTATGGTTTTGTCCTGGTGGTGATTAATTTTGTCTGTCTTTCACCTCATACATTGGAGACAGAAGAATGCATCAGCTAGCTTTGTTTGAGGTCCTAGAAGGCTCGTTTTCCTCTGCTGCCTGTCCAGGGCAGAGCCAAGCTACTAGTGGGCTTGATTTTATGTGACAAAAACTTGGAATATTCTACATTTCTTGAGTTGCTTTGTCTCTTTTCTTCTTTAAAAAAGTGTTGTGCCATAGAAAGTTAGTGAGAAGCATTATGAGTTGGTATACTTAATAGGACTGATCTATTATACATTCTCTGGTATTAACAAAGATGAAGCTTGCATCAAGTATCCTCCTACTGTCACACCTGTGAAAGAAACCAGCAGAAAAAAAACATCGATTCGTGCCACACATGAGACGTCTTTACAATCAAAATACATGTGAAAGAAAAAAATTCTGCAAGGAGCTCGTCTCTGATTTATCTGTGTTGCAGTCTGCTTCTGCCGATGTCTCACCTCGTGTCGGCACTTTCCTCCCTGAGCAGCAGTGCTTACCTGTGTGCCAGTCTGTCAGGTATTCCGGCTCTCCAGGGGCATGAATGGATTTCTGCTCAATGTTGTCAGTCACCTGAATTTCTCTGTTCCCAAGCTTGCCAGCTTGTGACTCCTGACATCACTAGAAAAAAAAAAGCACTAGAGAAAAACACAGCTGATGCTCTTCACTTGCATTAAGGTCCTGAATCTCTCCAGAGGTTAAGTATCATTAGGATTAATGCCAATGGTGCTATGTGTTTGCAAAACAGGTGAGAAAAGAGAATCAAGGACTCCAAATACAATCCCCTCTGTTGCTCCCCCAAAATGAACCAGGTGAAAGAAAGCCTGGTTCAGAACAAAACACAAATGGTCTCATGAAGACAAAACAAAGCCCATTCCAGCTGGGGGGAGCTGATGATTGCCAAGGGCTTGGTGGGTGTGAGACAGACAGACAGACCTGCAATGAAGAATATCATGATTCCTCTTTTTGTGTGCCAGATTGATGGAACTACAACAATAGAAACAAAAGATGGCTTGGATGGGCAGCGAGGTAGCAGAGACAGCCTGACACACCTTGATACCAGACTTGCACAGCTGCACATATGCCACTGCTGATCCATCAGCCCAGCATGCTGCCCACAATGACTGATCAATCTACACTTGCCATTGCTTGATGTTAGCAGCAGCAGATAGTAAGGGAGAGAAATATTCATAACATACTGCAGGGTATGTTTTTGTTTCCCTTTTTGTGTGTGGGTGTTTTTCGTGGGTTTTTGGGTTTTTTTCCTTTGTTTGCTTTGTTTTGTTTTATTTTGTTTTGTTGTTTTTTTTTTATTTGATTGGTTTTCTGTTTTTTCTCACAGAAGAGCCCTATGCTTTATTATAGTGAAAATATACCAGTGCAAGTATAAGCTCTGCTGACTTCAGGGACCATGTCTTTTACTTCAGTAAGATTCTCATGGACCTAGAACATGGGACTTTTGTCCCCCCCACTCTGCAAAATGCAATGCTTTTCTGTAAGAGCCTTGGGGAACTAATGAGAAAGGAAAGGCAAAGTGATACCTGGATCTTGTGATCGGGAGTTGCTTCAAATGAAAAGGAAGACTGGCCAAAGGCTGATACAGAGGAGCTGCTGCAAAAGGACAAGGCAGATGGATCTGCCTGCTTTCCAATAAGAGTTTTGAGCAAATGATTTGTATTGAAAAGATATTCTTCAAGCTAATGTGTAGAGTCTAGACGATAACTGTCACATGAGAGAGACTGAAATTTTCAGATCAATAGATGAGTTTGCAGCACCCCTTCTTATTATCTATATTATCTACTGCTTGAGTTCACAGACTCAGCATTCATTCAGTAAAGACCTTCCTCAAATAATTTCTACACTCTTGGCCCACCTTTTCTCTACTCTAGATATGCTACTGGTATCAAGAAAAGCAGATTTCTGTTAGTCCAAACAATCAAAGCAGGCAATGTTTGAAAGCTCTGTATTGTGGTTAGTGCTTGCTGATTATTTGGATGTAGCTTTGTACTGAGAACCCAGTAATATTCTGAGTATTCAAATATCTTAGAAGAGTAGACTGAAATTTGACACAAAGGAAAAATAAGGAAAAAACCTGACATTCTAAAGTGAACCAAAGGCCCATTCATATGAATGGGAAATTTGTGCCTACTGCAAGGATAACCTATGCCCATTATAAATCTGCAAGTTTTATTTCATTTTGCACATGTATTTAATCCATCTGTAAATTGTTCATTGGATAGCACAGGACGATGCTCTCCTGGGAACTGTAAGGTATGTGTATTCAACAGTGGAGAATAAACACAAGATTTTATTACAAAATGCCACTGCTGCTCCTGGCATGAGTAATTTGTGCACCTGCATTTTTAAAATGTTTCAAAGTTTTTCTCCTTTGTGAATTCAGTGGCAACACACATTATCTTTCAGGCTGCCACAACACAGTGTTTGCAGACTGGGTCACGTCAGCCCTTGTTACCCAGAAGCCACTGTTTTCTGAGCAAATAGCAACTGAAAATGACAATGGTTCTCTCCAGACGGGGGAGAATAAGACCGTATTTCCTTATGGCCTAGTAATGCGAGTCTGCAAGATAAGCAGGGGACATATGTGAGGCTTAAATCCAGATTTGGAGTGGGTTTTCAGAGAGGACATAGGCCTGAGAAAACATGGAAGGAACGGAATGTATCTTGACAGCACTTCCTCCAGAAGTTTGTCCCACATTCAAGCACAATCCACCTTGCAACATGCCTGGATTTGCAAAGCATGGGGAACGAGAGACTGGGTCTGGAGATTGAAATACACTCTCTGGTGTAGCTCTGCACAGCCAAAGTGCTGGGCCAGCCGTAGATATCATTAAATGTAGAGTCCTGAATAATTACTACTGTGCTTTAAATACACCGTCACCTTCCAGAAGGCTGCATCCCCATGGGAACTTGACTGGCTGATCAAGGTTTGGTGCAGGTAGGGGAATTAGGACATTTTAGTTAGTTTAGGCTTAGTAATTTAATTTTTAATAGTTATTCTGCAGGTGTCTAAAGTCGGTTCTATATGTACAATTTTTAAGTAAAAATTTCCCTTGTGTTCCCTGTAATCTCTCTGAAATGTTCCTTGATTCTCTCTGAACTCTCTCATTCAAATATGCAAAGTGTATAATTCCAAGAAATCCTATGTATTTGTACATCTTAAAGTCATATTATCGTCTTAAGGTCCTATATCATGCAATTCCCCCATTTGCCATGGATCTTTTGCAAAAAGGTATTGAGATCTTGTGTTGTACCAGTTTGATCATCAGGGACTATCTCTAAGGGCAGTCACAAGCAGGTGAGTTTGCAGCGTGTTCATTTAACTGATACCGCAAATACTGATGGAGGGATTGAGCTGAGGAAATTGCCATGGATGAAGTTTTATTTTCTTGATTTCTTGAATGGTTGGAGTGGCAAAACAGCACAACCAGCTTGTGGTTTCCAAGGTCTCCATGGCATATAAATATTTTGAGAATGAGATTTGAATAGTTGTGTGCAAGAGACTCCAGCTCCCTGGAGATGCACCTGACATTTCAAATGGGCAAATCTGTAGAGCTGGGAACACCCAATTCTGTCTGAAAGCAGATAAACATGGCAGGAAATCAGATGATTTTGCCATCAGGGCCAAGTGTCTGCCTCCCATCCCCACCCGTATCTGTATACAAGACATGTTCAGGTCTGTATTTATCTTCAGTCCTCACAAAACCTTGGTATGTTCCCTCTCCTTCAGGCTTTACTGCAGATTAGAGTAGTAAATGTGGAGCCTTGTTCTTTCCCTCTTTTTTCACTAAGAGCTGTAATGAACGCTATCAAGACATGCTAGGGAAGGGAATCAGAGAAATGGGAAATCACTGAATGGAGTCTCCATAGCTGGCTGCTGTTTCCTCTAAACCCACTTGCAAAGCTCTTGCTGTTTGAGTTCATAGAATGAATCAGAGAATGGCTTGGATTGGAAGCGACCTTAAGGATGATCTAGTGCCAACCCCTCTGCTGTGGGCAGGAACACCTTTCACTAGACCAAAGTGCTTAGAGCCCCATCCAACCTGGCCTTGAACAATTCCAGGGACTGGGCATCCACAACTTCTCTGGGCAACCTGTTCCTGTGCCTCACCACCCCCACAGTAAAGAATTCCTTCCCTCTTATCTAGTCGAAGGCTACACCCCTTCAGTTGGAACCCATTGCCCCTTGTCCTGTCACTACATCCCTTTGCACATGGTCTCTCTCCATCAGGGTCATTTAAGCACCAGCTGCCATTGAGAAGGCCGAGGCAGAAGAGGCTACTGGGAACTGCAAACAGGTGCCACCTCTTTACTGGAAACCCCTCCTGGAATCAGGGCAAATCCAGCTGCCCTGCTGGTGCCAGGAGCAAAGCTGCTCACCAGCCCTATAAGCAGGCTGCATTTCCTGAGTGTTCATGCAACAGTCCCAGATGGTGGGGCAGCAACATCATCCAGCACATTCCAAGGTGCAAAGGTCATGCAGGATGTGTCAAACTAATTGGGCCACGAAAGACCACCCCCCACTGCTCTGCTCCCAGCCACCCTGATCCTTGCTAAGGAATGATTAAAACCAGAAACACCAGGTTATAGAAACATTTGGACACCACGGAAAAAGAAGTTAAAAACAGGGAAATGGTTGAGAATGGAAATAGCTGGGTGAATAAACCAGGTTGTAGAAGATGTTTACAAACTAAGTAATGCAAATAAAGATTTCCCACATCTTTCCACAGCACTGATGGCTGAGACAATCTCACTTTGGCCAGTGAGAGGGAAGTGGCCAACCCTGCTATGCATTTTCTTGGTCAGGGCAAAGAAGACAACATAATACATCTGTGACAAGGAGTAACTGGTGATAAAACAGAAGTACATTGAGTAAAAGTAATTTTCAGTGTCTGTAAACTAAAGGAAAGTGGAAAACAGAGAGAGGGAGAAAGAAAAGCAATGAAGAAAATTTAGAGTCCCTCCAAACAAGACTAAAACCTTACTCCAGTCTCTAAACATCTGAATGGAAAGTTTGACTTTCCTGCACTTTGAAGTTCAGAAACACAAATTTAACTTTGTTTTCTGTGAAATTTCTGAAAATGCAGCCAACCAAAAAAACCCAACAAGTTGCACTTTGCCTGACTGAGCATAATTTGCACAGGAATGTGATTGCTGTCCTACCTGAATAGCACCTCACATTTCTGACACCTCCATACGTGGTGGGCTGCTCTTGTAGCACTTGTGTGAAACAAAGACTGCAAGGATGCTGCTCAGTACCGATACTCCCAGAGAATCAGTCTTGACAAATTCACAGTCTAAGGAAGTGTGTTAAATGATTTCAAATAAATATGTTTGAAGACAGTACAATCTGCCCTCAGATATTCTGCAGGCAGAAAAGTAGGCTAAATTCACCAGATTAATTATTCATTGCAAATTCTCTCAGCTCTATCATTGAGGTCAACAGCAAAAGTGCCACCGAGTACAATAGGATGCGGTTTCCAAAAGAGGGTAACACTCCTTTACTCCACAAACATGAGAAGCTTTACTAGTTTTGGAGGGACAGGCAGAAGAAACCAAACAAGCAGAGGTGTGCGCAAATGAGCAGTTTTATTTCACAAAGATTGACTTCTGTTTCAACCCATGTGGGACTGTATGTCCCATATTCTGCTCAGAGCTTTGTGCTTAAATGAACCTAAATTCTCCACTCTCGGCTGAGTTGAAATATATACATATCTATGCATATATATAGACATACAAATATATGTATTTGTATATATTTACACACATTTATGATGTGGTTTTGCATCAGAACTCTCCAAAATCATGATTTTGATGCAAAACCATAACCTGACTGACACTCTATCAAAAGCTTGTGACCTATTTGGTAAGGAAGGTCTGAACTTTTTGAATTTACAGCGAAACCCAAAAGTTAGTCAGTTTGGAAGTGGGAGGAGGGCAGGTTGCATTGCAAACACTTTACACAGCTGTTCAAATGAAAACACAGAACACTTGAGCCCTCAATCTAAAGAATCACCATGCTTTTTGTACTCCACAGAGGTCTTTCAGTCCATACTGTACACCTGTATTTTTTAGACCCATTAATTATGTGCCTGAGCGGTGTAATTATAACCTAAGCCATACTTTCTGATTAAATGCATCAGCCTAAATTCGTGTTTATTTTAACTGCCTCCAGTTATTCAGCCCAGTCTAGCCTCAAGAACACATGAAAAGACTTTTTTAAAAAGTTCCTTCATTTTCCACTCCCCTCCCTGTAAAACTGGAGTGAATATTTTCACTGGGGGAGGAAGGAGAAGAAAAATAAACAGGGGAGGAAATGTAATTGAAGGTGGCATGAAGAACATGGCCTCTCTCTTCTCTCTACTATTAAAGCCCATGGGGGATTTAAAGGCCACAAATGATCTAGGTCTTCTTCCTGAACCACTGTGAACTTTATTTGCTCGGGTTTAGTATCACTAAATGTGTATTAATGCCAAAGATTGTTTGCGTGGATTATTTATAAGGCATTCACTTCAAATTAGTGCTGCTTAAAGCGTGTGAGTTCATAACTTGCCAACAGCAGATGCAGTCTGCAGCAACTGAAACAGCGAGCGGCTCCATAGATGCACACACAACAGCTGGGTGCAGATCAATAATAGAAACATTAACAATGGTACTGTTTTAGAGGCAATTCTTCACTTTGGAGATATACTTTATTCCACATTAATGGTACCTTAAGTAAAATGGTAGAAGACATGTAAGCATGAATCTCCAAGTGGTCCACCGAGGTTTGCCCGCTCCTGCCCGCCTGTTACTAACACGGCTTCTCCTTGTGCTGTAATTCTGCCCATCTCCCCTCCATCCCCTGCCCCACCGCAGGGAGCACCTTGCTGTCAGAATGCCTGTGCTGACAGGCTACCTCTCCTATCACCAGCAGCCACCTTACCGTGTTTCAGGCTTTAGTTCAGAGCCCAGGGCAGTTTATCCTGTGTGCAAGGGAACCTGCTGTTTCTGCACCAGAAGAAAGAGTGGGCTGAACACTGTGTGTCCGTGGGAGTAATGCTGTCTCACAACAGTGACCATGTGCAAAGCTGGGGCCCTGACGTGACTCTTGTGAACGACCTGAGTCATCAAGCTCTTTGAGCTTCTGGAAAAGTGAATTTTCACTCACCTTTAACTCACCTGACCATCCTCTCGAATGGGTCAGAAAGGTGCCCATTTGACTACCTGTAAGTCAATCAAGTAAATGTCAGTTTCTCAGGGAAGTGATTATAGACACTAAAGGTCATAGTTCAGGCTTTTCAATGAACATTAAATATGCCTTTACACTGCCAAGGGTACAAACACAGATTTGGTGTGTATATGAATATACAGAAGCCTAAATATGCCTCTAGCTTTCTCAGGCTCAATCTGAGCCTTTTCTGATCAAGCCATGAGCTCAAGTCAGTGAGAGTTCTAGACTGTTTTGGCCATGGCTTTGGGGAACATGCCAAGACCAGGATAGGAGAACTAAGCCTTGCTGGTCTCCACACTGTGGCTCTTTGGCACAGTCCCTGTGTGCAGCCCAAAATCAGTGAATAACGAAAACTTTGTGTTCAGACAGATCATTAATTTTGGGATCCCAGCATAAACTTGGCTTTCTAGTGAGGCAAGTGGATGGGTCTTGGCAATGAGGCCTGTGATACTGTAAGATCTGCATTGTCTATGACATCTGCTTAAGGAATATCTTTCCAGTTGTCACCAAATTATTCTAGCAGAAATAGTTATATTTAGCCATATAGTGGTCATTTTTGTTATAGTCAGGCTGCCTTTGCATAGCTGGACGTGTTCAGCAGCACAAGCTCCTCTGCTGACCACTGACTGACAGAGCCATGAGAAAACATTAGAGAACGTTCCTTTGAGCACTAATTCATCAGTGATAGGCAATTAAATTGTCTTTGGAAGTGCTTGGTACTTCCCAGCAATGCTACTTTGAAAGAATCTATTGAAAACCAGCACTGGTGCCCCCTTTTTTTTCATCCTGGGAAGGTATTTCAGTCATATCTTTGAGTTTACTTCTGATGAGACAACATTTTCACCATCTTGTTCCTGCTTTCTCTGCCCCACTTTCTCTTTGTTGCCTCTCAGTCTTGTTCTCTCCTACTGTTTCTTACTCTTGCTCTTCCCCTTCCTGTGGTGTCTCTGACACCTCACATCCTGACAAGTCTTTCTTAGGCCCCTTGCTGTGGTATCTGAGTGTTCTCCTCCTCTCCCTTTTAGTTACTTTTGCTTTTCTCCACTCTTTCTTACATCCTTTATTTTTCTCTCCCAGCTGTATGTCTCTCCCTTTCACTGCCTCCTTATTTTGATCTTAAGGATAACATGGGCTTTCACTGAGAGTACAAACAAGGCCTGAATATTTTCCAGAAGTATTTGGGGGTACCAGGCGGGTGTTTGTTTATTCCAGGGCTCACTTTTTCTGTTGGAACTTTGGGGATTTTCTGTGATGAGCAGCTCCTTAGTTGTTAGCTGCAGACCTTCCCCACATATGCATCCACACTTATTGTGAGCTGTCTTTATTTAGGGCTGTAGACTGTACTAATGGCTTGAGCTGGCAAAATTCAGAGTTCTCTCTCAAAGATCCTGAGTGTCCTCGCATGTTATTTCCTGGGGAAATGTGGACACTTTGCGCCTCTGAGGAGCTAATCAGGACCTTGCAGGATGGCACTTCCTGCAGTAGGCATTGCTACATTAAGCAATTAATAATGATGATTACAGCTCAGGGCTAAATATGGTATATTATGGTGTTGTGCTTCACTTATATTACCCTCATGGCAAATGAGTCAGAGAGACACTGCCATGTATTTTAGAGGAGTGACTCTTTATACTAATTAATGATATCAATATGCAGATGGTGATGCTGGTATAATTAGCACAGTGGATGGCATCAATATAAAATGACAGAAAGAACCAGACTTAGAGAAACCAATACAGTGCGTACATACTTAAAGCTGCATGAAAATCCTTTAGCAGAAACCAAGGAGGTTCAGTTACCATCCCTTCAACCTGAGAGAAGCTCATCCAAGGCTTACAGATGTATGGACACCAAAGGAAACTTGGGATTACAAAATGAGCTGATCTGGAAGAAGGTGGGTCGGGGTTTGCATTGGTTTGGGGCTAGATCTCAGAACAGGCCTCAGATGTTACCAAGCACAAGACAAACAAAACTGAAGGAATAAACTGTGGGAGCCCTGCAGAGTCTGCATGAGGTGTTTCATACAGCTGTACTAAATCTGGGAAGAGAAGCCAGCGTACAGCTCCCTGTCAGCTGATACATGCTCTAGGAAACCGTACACGGGTTTTATGGGCCAGGCCCATAGCTGACAAAAGTGGATGCGACCCCACTGAAGTCACTGGGGATCAACCAGCTTCCATCAGCAACATCTGCAGCACATCACCATTTACACTTCCAGAGTTCCAATAACCAAAAAGAGCAAAGCAGAGAGCTTGTGTGGCCATTGGGAGCCTTCCTTGAGTTAACCAATGTGGACGATTTTAAGATATTTTCTTTGGTTCAACCTCCCACAGTTCATTGCACCCAGGCAGGCCCCAGTACATGCCTACATTTCTCTCAGTGGTGGTCTTTTCTTACAAAACACATTGCAAAAATCAATGTTCTCTTATACTCTTTACCTCCTATTTCAAGCCAGGCTGTAAGCTGTCAGGAGAAGGAACATACCCTAGTTCTGACAAAACCTGGGCTGCTCTGGGTATTCCTATTACAAAAGCCCAGGGACATTGGAAAGAACTATTTCATCTCAGAATGCCTAAATTGTTCAATTTATTTTTTGCACGGCATCAGGGCCTTTACAACTGGACACCACACACCCAGTGAAATATCAGCTGTTAACCTGGAGATCTCTCTAGAACCCTGAGTGTTGTAGAATCTTCAGTTATAGCTTAAATACTTTGGGTTAATCACTTAAACATTTATGCAATGAAACTACAACAATTTTGTACAGAGATCATCTGCAGTATGTAGCAATACCTGGAGCTGAGAGACAATTTAACAGAGGTCTCTACCTGCTGCAACACCTTAGCACAAGGGTGTGATTTAAAGGTAATGTGGCAGGTTTAATGCAGAATTTCCTTGCTTTCCTAGGTTTAAGTTTCAACCTTAATGGTATAACTTGCATTGACATTGTTTCAGTTTGTTTTGACATCATAATTGAGTCTAATCTCCACAGACTTGCACTGCAGTCTTATTTCCTATTGTAGTCTCACAATGTGATTTTACCGTAAGAACACTGTAGTGAGGCCTTCTCCAAGTCATGCTTTGAAATCACGTTGTGTGTGTAATACTGCCTTGTAATGGCTTTGTAAGAGGGTCTCTAAAGATCTTCCCTGCGACAATTTGGCCATCTCAATCTCAAACTGTAATGACCTCACAATGCCATAAAGCAATTACCATTACAAATTTAAATGGTCTTATGTAGGAACTTCTGTGCTGCCTCATTAGGTGACACATTTTGCTGTGTCCAACCTCTTATTTAAATACAGCACATCTACTGGATAACCACTGCTCCTTTAAATTCCAAAATTGGGCTACAGCATGCATTTTATTACTTTTTTTTTTTTTAACTGCAGATGGGCTGATGAGAATCTTCTCTAGCTGCACATTTTGTTAGAACTGGGCTGGGTTAGTGGCATCCAGATCTGGATGCCACCACTGTTGGAATTACATTCACTTGCTGACCATAAGCCAAATCACAGCTAGGAATTTGCTTTGAAACCAAAATAACAGAAATCTGCTACGGTCTATTGTCACCTGATACAGCTTTCCTTCCTCAGTGCTTTGTTCCTGAAAGGGCTTGCAGCTGGGGCATTGATTTCTATTTTAGCGATTCTTCGGGGAAGTGATGGCCAGCACAATTCCTGTCCCTTTGTTAGACACCCAAGACAGTAGGAGCTGGTGATATATGTTGGGAGGTAAAATAGGCTGCTCTGGCTTTTATAGTCCGAAATTTCAGAACTCTTTATTTCCCAGGAAAATCATAGGCTTATCTAGGACACCTGTAAGACCACTTATGGAGGACCTCAGGGTGCTTTTCCAGCCTGACTGGGAAGTTAGATCAATTCCATTAGACAGAGGAGGTTGTCCTAGTTTCTACGTAGCTCTAGGAAATGTGAAACTGTTCCATTCTTACTCCTCTAACTCACTTTTTGTTTCATTTCTGGCCCTCTACAGGTGTATTTAAGATGGTGGTTTTATGGCCCGTGCAACATCAGGAAACACGTGGCGCAGCGTGAGGATGAAGGGCCCACTGCCACCACTTACAGACAACTCCCAAGAACCAGCCGAGACTTATAACTTCTTCAGTTCAGAGGCAGACTCCTGAGAACATGTTCATCATTTTAATTCAAGTCTTCGTTGCTGGCTGGCTGCCAAGCGGCCTACCAGATGTCTCTCTCTTTACTATGGTTGAAGCAGATTATGATGTTCCAGTTCATTTTTCCTTCACTGACAGCCTGGTTCTTAAAATGTGCCAGACTTTAAGGGCAATATTTTCAAAAGCCAGGTCAACTCACAACAGTACACCAATGACAGTGCATGCAGATACTACAAAACCATATGATAGGCAATTAATTCAATGTTATTTCTGCTAGTCGAGTAACTTTGATTTTGTTAAGAGTCTTTAACACTAAGGAGGAGGATTCTTAAAGTGCCAACTCCTGAAGTCTGGTGAACATGGCAGAAGCGGAATTTTCACTTGGAAAATATAAAGTTTTGGCATCTATGGTTAAAAGGGAGAACCTAAATCTGTCAGCTTTCAAAAAGAGAGAGGAGAAACAAGAGCAACACCAAATTGATTGGATTTATTTTGAGTTCTGTTTTTTCAGAGCCATTAATTGCATCACAGGCATGGATGTACTTTTGGTGTATGTGTTTTCGCACACAGATCCCAAAGTCCTGTTCATGAAGGATCTCTATTACATCTATTGTCTCTCTCTCATTCCCTCCACCCAGAAATGAAAAAGAGTTTCACAGAACAAAAATTATTCATTATCAGATCAAAAGTCTTTGCGATATTTGCAGTACCTGGTTTCAAGGAAAGTCCCAAAATCTTGGCACTTAGCCAAAATTTTGAAGGTTTCTAATGCCCCATGAGAAATGTTTCTTACAGAGTTCTCTTTCTCACTATAGGAACCTGCAGCCATGTGCCAAGTCTTCTCTTTCCAGCCTTCAAACACATATTTTTTTACTCTTTTTCACCTGCTCAGGTAGTCTCAATTGCTTTTCAACTAACTCTTCATCCATCGAATATTCTGTGGATGTCTGATCATGAATGAATACACATTTCATACTGTGGCTGTGCATCCTGCAGAACATTGTATGTGCCAAAACAGATAACTAGAACACAGCAGGAAGACTTTTTCCACAGTCTCTTTCTGTTGCTCTTGGTGTCTGCTGTCATCTTCAACATAGTCCCCTGTATTCAACTTAAAGATTATTTTTCAATGTGCATATGAGGTGAACATCCTCACTCTGTCTCTGCCTCTCTCTTTTGCTTTAATATGAAGGACTTTATGCAGTTTTCTTTTTATGAATTGCAATTCTACGGAAATTAGAAACCAAAATTACATTAGATGGTAATTCTGTCTCGAAACTTTTAATAAACCACATGGCTTTTGAGACTCTTTGTCTGCATGTGTTCATGCAGTTCCATTTCCTAGTTGTGATCTATCTACTGGGCAAAATATTACTATTATGTTATCTTTATGCTACTTTTGCATTGCCCTGAGTCATGACATTGATACAATACTTATCAAAACTTTAAAGATTCAGCATCATAATCTCCAGACAACCCCCTGATATGAAGCAGCAAGTTCACTGTGTTAAACAAGGGGCTTGACTGGAAGGAGGGAGTGCTCTGCTAATAAACTGCATTGTCTGAACAGTTTTACTAGTGTGAAGACCCTTGTACTGATGATTTATTTGGAAGTTCTGGGTATATTAACTTTTGCTAAGAGCTGAGACTAAAAACTTTATGGGGAATGCTACATACACTCCAAAGACCGACAAGAGAATTTAAGTTAGATGTGATTAGTATGAAGAAAGTTACATTTATTATACTCTTATGTATAATTGATCATATGAAAGGCCTTTTGTAACTATAAAAGAGACAGCACATTAAATTGTTTTACCCTGAGGATTATACAAATTTGTAGAAATCGGATTGGAATATCAGCCTATTGGTTTCATTGCTATGGTAAATCATTAAGATGTTCCATGTTAATCATAAATCTTTGTATCTATTTATTATTAATCAAATAGCTCCTCCCAGCTGCTGCTTTGCTTCATCCATCTGAGCCAATCAAACCAAGCCCTGGTAGCATTAGCTGTGACGAAGGGTGGCTGCATGCACATAATATGCATGGCACATAGCACAGATTATACAGTGCTAGACATGGGGTATGAGAGCTGATGGGGTGTTAGCTCTCCACAGCAGGGGGCCTGGTTTCGGGATTTGCGAGTAGGCATGCCTCATTAGTAAGATGATTCATGGTGAAAGAGAGTTTAGCTGGGAATAATTTAGTAGCTGCTGTGGTGGAGCAGAAATATAGTTTGGGATGGTGAGGTTATGAACCTGTATTTATTTGATAGTCTTGAACACCGACTGATGTCAACCTGCACTACTCTTACCATTTCAGTTTGGAAAACAGTGTTGCAAAACCCTCTCAACTCACAAGTAAGGAAATGAGAGAGACAATCTGAATACAGCCTAACTGAATGTTCTTGTATTACTTGTGGATTATCCTAGCTTTCGTGTAAAGCTAATTGGCTTTCTGAGAATTTCTGAGCTGGTATGTCTACACAGACTAATGCTTCATTGCTAAGAAGTCAACTCCAACTCAATGATATAGCATATTGATTACTGCCTATTTCCTTCTACTATATCCTGTGAGTGTAATGATATATGACACATCATTTTCCTGAAACTGCTGAAGTTGACATACTATTCAGATTTGGCCCACATTTCTTCAATTAGCAGGAGTATTATAAATGATGTACACTCCAAGCCTTAGACACTTCTTGCTCATGCCATACAAAATTAGGTAAGTGTGGAAACTAATTTTAAGAGGAGACAAAAATATTACTGGAAGAACTAGATATTTGCAGTGGTGCCATAAGAAGATGAGAAGCAAGAGCAGTGACAAAAATACAGTCCATTCAAAACTGAACACTGAACTCCTTTACTGTGACAGATTTTCCTTAAGTCACTTAATGTTTAAAAGCAAAACATCCCTACATTACTTTAAGCGGGCCTGTCCACAAATGTAAATAGACATCTTTCAAACGGTGACCAGTTCCCATTCAGCTTTACAGTTTATGTGAAACTAACTGTTTGCTGGGAAAACATGCACAGAACATACATTGCCTGCTCTGATTTTGTGCAAAATGAAATAGGAAAATTCTTGCTGGTATAAGTTGTGGGATTTTTACAGATAGGAAGTACGGCAGCAGTATGTAGTTGTAAGTGAGTTCTTTTGTGTGACTTTGCTTCTCCTCTGGTGTGTTCAGTAAGCTCCCGTGTAATGTCAGTAGCTGGTCTGGGCTGACACTCCTGCACATGTTGGTTCGTGTGTCCATATATACCAGGAATAAGGAAAAGTGACAGGTTAGCTAAAAGTGGTTGAAACTTCCTATGCTATGAAAGGCTGCTTCTTTTCTATCAGTTCCTCTCCAAGTTCTCCATTTTGCTTTTATTTCCTGAGATAAAATTTTTCTGTAACTAAAATACCAAGTCAAGAGCGCTGAAAACGAATGGATTTTGAAATATATACATTGGTCTGTGTAGTTCTGTGAGGTATTGGAGCATGGGCTTGAACTGCATAGGTAGTCAGATCATGCCTTCTTTATTTTCTTCATCTTTTAATTATTTTGTTCTTTTTTCTTCCCTTCCTTTAAACACTGAATATGTTCAATGTGCAAATTTTAAAAGGCTACCCTTTTGAGTATCTGACATTGTATTTTAAGACATACTGTATTTTAAGAAAGGAGACAGCTTTGTAGCCTGCCAAACACATAGTGTTATATACAGGGCTGAAGGAAGAATGAACAGATTAATCTTCTGCTCCCTGTCCTGATCCATCAGTATTGTTTATTTATTCTGAAATAATTCAATGCACAGCAAACCCACCACTTCTTAGTTCTCACACAGAGTTTGAGCTTGCAGATTAGGCTTCCCATGCCAGGTGATACTGTTGAATAAGAAATAAAGGAAAAGGATAGGTGTTCCTGGACTAATGGATGCCATGCCCATCAGACACATTTTGCTCCTGTCTTTGCAGATGCAAGGAGAGCATCCTCCAGCAGAATGGGTCTGCTTCTGCAAGGGGACAAGGCGTCACATGCTGAGGAAGATGCTCTGTGCTGTAAAAGATGTTTAGTGGTACAGATGCTCTTGTCTTTCCCTCTCAGGGAACTGGTGATAATTAAGCGGTCATCTTGGACCTCTGCCGTTGTCCCGTACTGAAGATATTTAGCAACAACCAGTGTTTGAACTGCCATTGAGCTGAAGAATTTCCTCAGTGGTTGCACACCACAAGGTGTAAACCTTTGCTCCAAGCCCCACCCTGTCTCAGTTATTAGGTGAAGTTGGCTCAAGGTTATGTTCAAGTAGTGCATGGCAATTCTTCATCTGGCATTATCTGTGTCTTCATTTTACCTTCTCCCAGACAGTGTCTGCATATCATTCTGGTAGTTTGAGAGGCAAAATGGAGGGATGTTTTTTCTGAGTTTTTTCTTTCTCTTTTTGTGGCATCATTTTCTGAAATGAACACTTTAGTCTTTGCTACAGCTTTGGTGTTGTTTTAGCTTTGTTCCTGCTACCATGTTTTCAAGAGAAAACATTTTTCTCTAATCTACTTTTAAAGCTAGTGCAAATGGAATAAAGAATGAGAGATAAAGAGTGATACATACAAAATTGCAACCTGCCTTGGGTTTAGGTTTGGTTATCAAAATATACAATCTGTGGATCCCAGAGTTCTGTGGAAGAGATCCTCTAAACCAAATCCTGTCACAACTATAAACTGGTGAATAATTAGTTGTGAGTAAATGTATAAGAAAAAACCTGTTAAAAGATACCAGCTGCTTGTATGCCAGGTTCATCAGTCTAACAGGGGTCATATCAATAGGAAAAGAGAACCAGATTCTTATCCCATTTATACCTCTGAAAGGTCAGAATAAATCAGAACAACTCAGGTATACCTCCAGAGGGCCTGAGATCAGAGCCGTGTGCTCAACGACCAAACATTTAAGCACTGCTCGGGTAGAATATGCAATCATTTTGACTCCTTAAAGACCAAAGACCGAATTTTATTGACCCACCAGGAGAAGAGACAGGCCAAGAATTGCACAAGTACCACTGCGTCTCTACCAGAGCTTGAAAGGGCATACAGTTATCAATGATGCTGTCAGCAAGCACATTTGAAACCTGCCTGGCTGACAACAACTGTGCCTAGAACTGACTCTGGATGCTTCATTCTCCATTTTCCTTCAGAGACGGGAAGCATGTGGATAGGCTGCACATTAGCCAACTCTGGGACTTGGGCATACTCCTGATGAATAAAGAGGATGGCATGACGTCTCTGGAGGACTGGAATGCAGGGTAACAAGTTTGCTCCAAAACAAACGTCATGTGCAATATATGTGTAAGGTTAGTTTGGTTTAGCTGTGTTGTCAGGGTGTTGCCTGGCAAAGACACTGAAACATTTAGAGCCTTAAAGCTAAATGGTTTTGTTTGAAAGTCCCCAGGCAGCATATCTCCGACCCCACGTGAGGTAACCAGAAGTAACCGTACGAGCCGGAGCTGCGCAGCCTCAACGGCGTGAGGAGCAGAGCACATAGGCATTGATTGCACTGGTGGCAGCAGCATGCTGAGACTGAGAAGTTCACCTCTGGGACCAGTCCCAGATTTCAAGCACGCAAGTGGGTTAGGGAGTTCATGGGGATTTGATTTGGCCAAACATAAATAGGCTTTCTGCTGAATTCAAAGCCAGTTCAAGGTCCACATCCCAGAAACTGCTGAACTTCCAGGAAACTTGCATTTATGAATTTTCACTAATTCCTAGTAAAAGAGAATGTTGGGGTTTTCCACTTAAACACCTCATTTAACGTATTGCAGAGGCTAAAACACTTTACAAACCAACAGTAAAAGTAAGAAATCCTGAGATGCACCCTTTTTTTTGCAGTAACATAAAAACCCCATCAGCCCTGTGGGGGAGCTGAGACCCGAGGTGAAGGAGGCCTTGACCTGCTTCTATTCTCATTTGCATCAATGGCTACAAACACCTACAGCTGGACTGGGAGAGGCAAGCCGGGGTAAGGACAGACAGTGTTTCACAGGCATTTTCCTCTTTCCTTTTATTGAGTAGCTGGAGTGTTTCTAGTTAATCATTTTCAGATGGAAATATACTTTACAGGCATATCAGGATAGGAAGATGCTAAGAAGCTCAAGAGATGTGATCACTTGCCAAACTCTGAGGTATAGAAGTTGTTAAATTAGGCCATGTGATGGGTCCAAAACGGGCTAATTTATGCTACTTTGAACATCATTCTAGCCCTTTTAAAACGTTTCCCCCAATTAAGCTGTTCAGGCCGCAGATCTAAATAGCTGTCTGCACAGGCTGCCAATTGATTAATTCCCTAATGATGGATTGAAGCTACAGCTTTTGTTTCTTAATCTCTCCTTTCTCCATTAATGGCAAATCATTCATAAAACAAATCTTATATTTATAAGTAAACACACAGGAGTACAGGGGACAGATTGCATATAGATTTATTGCAGAACTAATTCTTGATTGCCCTTAACAATTTATTATTATTTTTGTTCTCTCTTTTCTCACAGATCCACAGGAGTCTGGTAGGCAATTTCCTGAACTTGAGCTTACGGTTTTCAGGCTGCAGCCTACAAAGAGCTCCGATGGCTACCCATGCAGGAGATACACCAAGGATGCTCTTCAGGGGGCACTTTGTAGGATCAAAGCTTCTGTGGACAAAATGTGGAAGATCAGACTGTAAGGAGATGACCGCCTGGTCCCTCTGACAAGCTCTATGATCACATTGCACTTGCAACAGCAGAATCTGAGTGTCAATGCAGGAAGATGGACGAGGTCCATGCAAGCAATAGGAAATGCCAAAGAGATAATAAGTGTGTCTTTTCCCTTAAGTAGTCTCCTCTGTGGAAAGAGTCCATTGTGCCATGTAATCACAAATGCCTGGCGGTTGTAGGAAGGTCCTAATCCTCTTTAGGTGAGCACCCTTGGAGGAAAAACTTCCAATCCAACAGGCCACCTAAGTGAAATCTGGGTAGTGGTCATTAAGGAAGATGTGGAAGAGGTCCGAATAGGCAAAGCAAGAGCAAGGTGAAGAAGACTCAGCGAGGAGTGTCTCTGAGTCCCGTTGCTGCAGAGACAAAGCTCTGTTGAAAGCTCTTTCACGCAGTGCAAGAAGAATCGCTGCTCTGAAGTACATCACTCAGCCTGTCACCTCTGTGTCTCGAGCTGCATAGGAAAAGAGAAACAAAATAATGGGTATGAGAACTTAATTAATTCAAGAATTAGAAGAGTTGAGAAATGGGGCCCTTCAAAAGTGTGACCCAGATAAGATTCACTGTATGCTATAAATCATCCATTATTGTTTAGAGTTTCCTTTCTCCACACTTGACCTTCATCATCATTCTCTTGCCTGAGTCTGGGTGTCATCACAGAAGTACTGAGTATGCAGATGGAAGCATAGGAGACACATTTGAAAGTATTTCCCTCACTGTGTGCATTTTTATGGAATTGAAAGGAAACAATGAAAACTGAACTGATTTTGCTGTCTATTATTTCTCTGAGCACCATGTGAGGTAGACAGCTCTTCAAAGAGAATAAAGTTTGGTTCGTGACATTCCCAATTAAGCCCTTCATCTTGGAGATAATTAACCAGTGTTAGAAGCTTCCCAGTCCTGGACAGCAAAGGATAGATCCTCCAACAGTATATGCCTGTTTAAAAATGCAATGCTTTTCCCTACTTGTACTTGTCCTGGGAGAGTTAGCATGGGCTGACACTGTGAATGTATTTGCAGACAGGTAGTTACTTCTCTACATGGCAGGTTTGGATACAGGTAACACTTGGGGAAAATTGTGTGGTCTCTTCTGGATTAGGTTTTGGTGGCTGAGAGACAGAACATGGATGGTCTTTTCTTTCAGGCAGAGGAGGGGTAAAGGACCTGGCTTTGCTTCCTGCTACAGCACTGTGAATCCAGACTGGGTCTACTGAGTTTGCTCTCAGACGCCCTTGAGTAGCAGTCAGTTTACCACAGAGCGGGGAGGTAGTGGTCTATGCCAGGCTGTGTGTACACCCCCAATCCTGAGGCTGGCTGGAGGCAGGTTGAACCCCTGGTGCAATTCAGAACAGCCTCAAGGCTGCTCTGGGTTGTGCTGTTTTTTGACAGTCCCTCTGGGACTGCCCTATCTTGGCATGCCTCTGACATGCCACGTCGGAGGAGAAGCAGGAGAAAAGGGTGACAGGAATCATTGCATAGAGCTACCCACTAACATACACACACTAAAATCCAGCTGAAAGTTGTTCCACTTCAGACAACTGCGTGAAAAGGCATCTACTGACCGTGGTGAAAAAAAGTGGTATGGAGAAACCTCTATGGTTGGTCCCATACTGTTTTTTTTTTTTTGAAGTAGTGTTTTATGAGGTATAAACAAATTTGGTTTTTCCTTGGTTTTAATGTTTTATATAGATTCTGGGTGCAAGCTTGTCTTATGAACTGGCATGCAGCCCTGGCAAATACATGACCATCATCACTTTGTGTCTGTGTAAACACTTCACAAATTGTTCCTCCCAGAGGAAAAAAATGGCTGGGTCACCTTTTATTGCTTCATTTTCTAGCTGCATCTTCCATGTGCCAGGATACAGCAGATGATACTTCGAAATTACAAATCAGCAGTATCTGTATTATTAGTATGATTAGTAACAGACTTAATGGTTCACTTTGATGATAGTTGCTTTCATCCAAGTCTCTTGAAACACTTATAGAGCACAATGCAAGATTTTATACACAAGCAGGAATTATTTATCCCAGTATCGGTGTTCTCTCCAGTTGATTTATTACCCTATTGACAACAACACAGGTGCTGTAGACAGTCCCTTCATTCATTCTGTTAATCAATTTTGATCTGGTATTTGAATATTTGGAGTGCAAGTATTCCAGTCTTGATGTCCCAAAAACTGGCTGTGCTGTAGGTATGTCTCCTAGTTATTACCCCTTGGGTATCAGTCCCACAGTGTTAAACACCTTGACTCCAAATCTGAACTTCAGCAATTCTAATTGGCCTCCATGTCCACAGAAAAGAAGTGTAAGTTCTTCTGAGCGGGGATTAGGCATGCTTTTGTGTTTGTAGAGCACTGAGTGTAATGGGACCCTCACAGGATCTCTGGTTGCTACTATAGTATGAATGTTAAATACTGTTCTTCCCAGTGCTAGACAGGTTTCGGGTAATTAGAAACACAGGGAATGCAAGCTATTCGGATGAGCAGAGGATGAAGCATTTTAAGCACACTCCCAAATTCTTGCTTGTCTTTTCACCACATATTATGTTGTTAGTCTCTATAACAGGTAATTTGCAGGTTAAATCCCATTTTCTTTCTCTATAGACTAAATTCATCTTTGATATAAGCGGGCACAAGTCCATTAACTTCAATAGAGTTGCGTTCACTCACTCCAACATTGAATCTGTCCCAGTGGGTTTATGCTGTAAATCTATCCCAGAATCAGTGGTTACAGAGGCATTGGTTCTGCTCTGAAATTCATTCAGTCTTTTCAAATAAGCCTTTTAGAGGAGCCTGGGAATGTTTTCAGCCTCTGCACCAACACATAAGCCTCACTCCAGAACCACTTCTTACTTTCAGCCTCTTCTTTTCTCCCCTACCTTAACTCTCTTTTTACTCTCTGCTTCTCTCACACGTTACTATTTGCAGCTTCTTCTCTCCTATCTGGGCAAGACTGGTAAGCAATGCTCCCTGTAGCCAGAGCATCTTGCTCTGAGGTGGCCTTGTCAAATCTCATCAGTTAGGTGAGGTTGGGTCTGGAAGAAAAGCCCCAGGTGCTGCACATGTGAGCACTGGGCTACCAGTAGGTGCCATTCTTTCTTCTTGGACCAGTGCCCTAAGTAACCTTAACCAATGCTCTAAAATACTGTCCCATGGCACTGCACTCTCTGCTGATACAGTCATCACTGGATGACAAGAAAATTTAAGGTGAATCCTACCCAAACCATAGAAAATTCTTCTTTGCTGCTATAATTTGTCCGCCAGCCCAGCTAAACAGAGTATAGAACATGTGGGAGGGTTTAACACGGCTTTGCCTCTGTTGTATTTAATATTACTACTTCTGCAATACATTCATTCACAGAACAATATGGAAGCCCTCTGGTGTCCAATTTAACACCTATAAATTTATCTGTGTAATCTCTAACCAACTGGACACATAAAATGTTTGTCTTCTATTCCAGTATTCTTGTGTTCTCTTTTGAAATACAGCTCTTTGATTGATTTCTGTTTTCCCACTGGCGAGTCCCAGTGTTTGGACTCTCACTCCTGTGGGTATTTGGAAAGGAGCAGACCCTCTCCAGCCTAGCTGAGCCCTGGGCTATGCCACAGCTGTTACCAGGCCTGCCCTGGGGTCCAGAGATCTCCTTTCTCCTTCACGGTAGGTCTTGATTCATCTGGGAGAGCCAGTGAATTACTTCAGCTGGTGAACCTATGTCAGGGCAGTCTTTGGCTCTCTTTTGGACCCTGACAGTGCCCCAGCCTTCTTTGCACACTGAGCTGGTCACCCAAAGCCAGCTTCCCTCAGACAGGGAACTAGTACATACCTTCCTCTGCCTCAAAGGGAAAACGGGGGGAAGGAGGAGGATTTGATTTCTTTCTTATGATGGTGTTTTGGCACATTGTTTCCTTTATGTTTCACTACTTTTCTCCCTCTGGCGCAGACGAGAATCTAGCCATTGTTGGCACAGAAAGCATCCAACCACCTATTCTTCTCTACCATCCCCAAGTCCATGCTTATTCCCAGGAGAAAACTCAGGAGTGATTAAATAACCAAGCAGCATTATGAAGATCGCTGTCCTGCAAAGGTGGAATAACCTGTCCAGAGGTTGAAATGCTGCTCCAAGGTTTTCAGGAACAGCCAAAACTTGTCAGGCTGGTACCACTGCTCCTTAGAGAGGGCCAGTCTGGAGCAGGTTACACTGCGCTGGGTCTGGACAGGTCTGAGTTCATCAGACCCAAACATCTCTTTTTGCATATGATATCTTTATGTAGTTCACTGAACACTGCCAAAAGGACAGTTCCGTTCACTTCTGTCCATCTGGGCTAATAAAGGGCAGATGAAAGGGAAGGATTTGCTCAGAAATCATGGCATGGTCTTCGCAAAACAATAAGGAGATTGAAGACCATTTCAAGGCAGAGCATAGCAAACATCCAGTTAATAAGGGCCCCAGAGGATCCAAAGGATTTGAGTTCAGGGATGAAGATTATGTAGGCAGTAGTAGCCCTTTAAGGGATCCAGGAAAATTGAGGGTGAGGGGGAATGCGTTTAATCCCCTCACTGAGTACACGGGAGAATTATACAGCATACAGGCATTGCTGATGCTCAGCATCACATCTTAGGATTGAATAAAAGTTCGTTCCCAGTCTAGAATTTACCCACCAAACAGAGAGGTTGAAAGGCAACATTAATTACACATCTGTCCAGCACGTAGCAATACTCAGATGTCGGGTGTCATATAAATGTAAAATGTTGCTATTCTACAGGGTGGTTTCTATACATGTGTAGATTAAACAATGGCTTTGCACAAGACTAAAATCTCCAGTGCTGCTGCTGAAAGGAGTTAATTGTATGGCTGCAATATTACGGACACTGTGGTTTTACTGAGCTAAAAGAGGAGGACAGTGATTCATGGCTGCACCCATGCTCTTCGTCATGAAATATAAATTAAAAATAGTTGTATTATGGTAGCCTACCTGTATTGTTACATTCATAATGGATATCACACATCCGTCCTTGCTCGGTGTTGCAGGCAAAGCATGTTAGAGAAACTATGACAGTATTTTTCTTTTAGGTGTAACAATCTGTCAGTATCAAATTCTCTTAGTCAGTAGGGAGCATATAGTGTTGATTTACTGAAAATCTGGGATTATGTCTGCTCTGTGGTGAGCATAGATTTAAGAGGGGAGAGGTAAGGGGTCTCCAAAAGGTGAAGAAAAACACAAATGAAACCTAGCAAGGAAAAAATAGCTTGACAGCTAAGATGCAGTACAGTCACCGTCAAGTCTTCTTGAAGGAAAACCCTTGCACACGGGAATGCTCTGAGCACTGCACACCGCACCTTAAACAACCCACTCCATTACCCACTTCACGCCAAGGAACTGTAAATGTATAAATGAAGCTGTGGCTCTTCAGCCTAACAAGAAAAAGCCTTAATATTTCTGTGTTCCAGTGTACAAATGTTTTCAGTGACAGAGCGGAAACATGGGCGCGCCCATTTGGGGGCACAAAACAAGAGATGATTTCCTTTATCTTTTATTCCTTTCATGGCAAAGCCCATTAAGCAAAGAGTGGGTGACAGGCAGGTTCAGCGAGACAGGCTCTGCGGATGCCACGGAGGCAGCAGCAGCCTGACCCCCCCGTGTCACTCTCTGTGCTGCAGGTTTGCACAGACCCTCCTTGTCATGGCCCCGCACAGAAGGGGCACTGCAGCTCACCTGAGGCTCTGCACCGCGCTGCATCTGGCCACAAAGATTGCGGGGGCTAATTCAGGCCATTTTGTTAAGGGCTGACAGTCGCAGCCAGCTGAGGAGTAAACGTGCCACAGTTACAGTCCTGTCCTAGTGGAACGGTGCCTCCTCCGTCACAAAATACAGTTTGGCACTAATTGGTATCTTTAGTGGCAGTCTCAGCAGAGAGCCTGGGAAGGCTTTCCTTCATCCTTGTTCTGGGCCTTCCACGCCGGCTGGGGACGCTTTCATTGCTGCTGCCTGCGTTGTAATTGTTCTGGGGATAAGCAAAGGATTTCCAACTCTGGCCTGCCAATCTGTCACCCTTCAATAGCCACAAAGTCACAGAGAAATTAATTTTAAAAAGCCAAATATCACATTAGTAGCCACCGCACAAGCAAAATACAAGCAATTAAAAACCACCCTGCAATTGTATTGAGCATCCAGCGTGCACATTTCGCTTGATTTTATCCCACAAAGAGGGGTGATTCATTTGTGGGGAAGAGAAGAAAAGTAACCCCAAACCCTCTAACTCTTCTCTGGTATCAAACACGACAAAACTTCACGGGATTTATTATAGTTAAAAAAAAAAAAAAAAGGCTCCTTTCCCTTTAAAAAGAGAGGAGCTACTTGGTCTGATGCTGCTGCCTTTATCAGCCATGAAGTTCCCAGCAAGGTGCTGTTAGTGCCTGATTAAACCTCATACCAATCTCTGTCCCCCATGGTAACCCAGAAGACATCCACTGAGAGTGGCAGCTCTTATTCATTTTAATTGCCAAGGATCTCTCTGTGATGGCCAGTTTTCTTGTCTCTCAAGGACTGGAATGGAAATCCATCTGATTACACGAACAATCCGGGTGCTCTGACAGATCTGAAATATGAATATGGAGATGGCATTGTGGTCTGCACTGACTCCTGAAACCCCAATAGTAAATTATGATCTGCCACTAAAACAATTTCAGGGCACAGTACAATTCACATAAAAGCCCATTTTCTGTAATGGAGCACAAATTATTAATAAATCAGTCCAGAGGAGGGGAAAAAGTGAAAAAGAGATTTTGTCGCTGGTGTTCTCATGGAACATCACAAACACAAATGTACATATACATGCAGGCATGCTTCCCTTTCTCTTATACACCTTTTTCTACAGCTTCAAGTGGAGATGATATACAGAATATAAACAAATCCCCTGGGGCTACCACAGTGTTCCTGGAATTAGCCCCATGTCCTCTTGCTGTAAGCTTAACCTCGTCCCATCCCTTGGGTGAACTGACCTCCAGCTTATGCAGCTTAACCTGGAGGGACATTTTTATTGTCCAAATAAAGCTTGTGGTCTTCATGCTCACACAGGGAACAGCTCATCTTCCTCCTCAATCCCTCTGACACGTGCTTTCTGGTGTCAGGAGACCCTCTCAAGGAGAGCAGCCTTTCTGGATTTGGCCCAGAGCACCCACTATATTGAAAGGGAGACCAACTGTCTTTATAAAGTCCTATAGAAGAGGACCTAGCCCAAAACAATGAGCTTCACTGCCAAATCCAGAAGAACAGCGTTTGTCTGAAGGTTAGGCACAGGGTGGAGCTTAGGAAGGAAGTCTGCTCAAGTAAGCCATAACAGCCCAGGGCATCTCCTGAACACCCCAGCACCCCACAACAGCCTGTACAAACACCAAGCCGCTTGGGACGGATTGAAATCAGCACAGACAGTTCATCAACAACACGCCAGCGATCCCAGCCCAGCCTGCTCTCACTGCTCTGCAATGTGCTGACACGAGAGGGGAGGATGTGGCCGCACAGGCACCTGGACGTGGCAAACATCCGCTGGCAGAAAGGGAGGCCAGCGAGGGTATTTTGACTGGGGCTTGCCAGCAGCTCCAGGCAGCTGACAAAGCAGTGTGGTGACAGCATTAACATGCGCAGGGCAGACGGGCGCATTATTATTACCACATATTTCTACTGAAACAGCGCCTGAGGCTTCAGAGGACTGTCGAGTCAGCCAGCTGAACATACACTGTGGAAACCATGTCCACAGGGCTTTAGGTCCTCTTGAAAGCCATGGAAAGAGTAGAGGAAATATAATGCGTATAAAGAAGGACAAGGGGGTTTAGTGGGTTTAGAACTGCCTCAGAGGTCAGGAAATGTGGGTTGTAACCCTGGCTTTAGCCCCAGTCTGGTGGATGACCTTTGGTCCCCTGAGTGTTTCCTGTCTGCAGAATGTGAAACTTCCATATGTTTGGCTTTCCCTGGCTATGGCATCAGTTTCCAACTGGAAAATTTGCCTGGGCAGGAAAAAAAAAACAAAAAACAAAACACTGGAGTTTTGTCAAAAACTTCTGGACATCTGGAGGTCAGGCCTTCACAGCGAGGACATGACCACTGGACATACATAGAAAACACAGCAGTAAAAATACTCTCCCAAAACCATCCATCTCCCTAAACTTTCCCTCAGTGGTGCACAAGAACCTTATTTTGTTTTGAAAGTCTCAGAGCCCGAGTAAAATCAGGATATCGATGCAGATTTTGTGAAACATTTGGAGATCTGATGATGCTAAGTGGTAGACAACAGATTGGCATTTATTCATCATCTCACCTTCTCTCTCCTGGGGGTATTAGTCTAGGCAGGGGTTTCCAAGTGGGATCTGAAGAAGGCTGTTCACCTCAGTAAGTCAGGGCAGGGATGGTGTTCCCTTATTAGTGCTCAGAGGTAGCATTACAGCCCAGAAGGTTCAAACATTGGGCTGCCATGTTTGCCCACAACACAGCTATCTAACACTTCATATTTAGGCTGGCTTTTTGCATTTATTAGCAGCATGCAGTACAACCAGTAATTAATTTGGTGATCCTTGGAGCCAGTGCCCGTTATCAGAGTTTCCTTTCACATAACAGAGATAAACATGCAGTAGTTTTCGAGACACACTGATGTGCATTTACCCATCTGTGTTCCTCTCCTCTACTCAGGAAGGATTCCCCACAAAAGGAAGAGCCTTTGGGAGTGAGGTTTCAGTGCAGCCAGAAGATAAAGTCTAGGGCAGAAACAAAGATGCACAAATACCTTCTGCACCCAACAGCTTTGGCATTTCATTCTGCTAAGGAACCAGCAGGTTTGGGCATGAAGCCTGCAGAAACCTGTTGCCTCTAGTAGATAATGCTGGTAATAACTGAGAAGAAAGATTTCTGAATGCCTATCACATTTGTTGCCCTAAAGGGAAGAAATAATCTCATTGGTTACTTGTAAGTTATTCTTCAAATGCAAAAGAACTAGAAAGGGACGAAATATAAATAGTTTCAATAATCGAAGAAAAGACTGAAGTAAGTAGAGTTCACAACTTCCATAATTCATTTAAGATGCATAAATGCCTCAGATTTTCATTAATTAGTGAATATGTGTTGTTTTCTTGGAGTACAAGAATAGTATTTCTGAACACCAGTGAACCAGTCAAATGAAAACTAAAACATACGTGTTAGGAATCACGCTCCAAAGGACTCTTTCAGAGAGATTATGGCAGGAAGCAGCTGATTTCAGTTTTTCCATTATTTCACACTTCCATGAGATGGTTACTTTGAGTGCTTGCAACTGATTGAAATGTGGCTGCTTAGCACAGGCTGGAGGGTGACCACAGAGAATAAAACCCCCTTCTCTGCAGTGCTGTTTACTGACCTGCATGAAGCATGTTGGAAGTTTTGGACATTTCAAATTTGACAGGTGACCAAAGCACAAAAACTGAATTCAGCCAAGCCTTAAAATTAAGTATTTGCCTTTTTGCTTTACTGAATAGGAAACAGAGTGGTCACCATAGCTGTCACAGTGTTTAGCTGAGCACTACCTGTTGAGGTTAAAGACTGCATGAGACACAAAAAAAAGAATAACTTTGGTAGATGCATTCTCTCTAAAGTACATTTACAGTGTTTTAGTGGGATGGGAAGAAGCTTCTATTATTGCAAATGATGTGCCTGTTTCGTAGTAAATAGGGAACATCAAGTGCCAATATATCAAAGAAGCACCCTGGAGAATTCAAATTTGTCTTTTAATGAAGTGAGACCTCTAGAAATATTTCTCTGCTTCCATGATGACACTGATACAATGGGCATGCATCCCCTTCCCTTCCCTTCCCTTCCCTTCCCTTCCC
>VZTG01000673.1:843731-950446 GCA_013397845.1 Melanocharis versteri | reverse complement strand
CTTCCCTGAACTTCCCTGAACTTCCCTTCCCTGAACCTCCCTTCCCTTCCCTTCCCTGAATTTCCCTTCCCTGAACTTCCCTTCCCTTACCTTTCCTTTCTATACAAGAAGTAAATAAATCTGTCCAGGGAAAGGCACAGCAGGAGATTTAAGTATGAGACCATCTCCTCAGTAACATAAATCCCTGGAGCAATGGGATAAATTCGAGAAAGAGAGTATTTAGGCTGAATATCAGGAAAATGTTCCTAATGGCTTGGACTGCCTGAGCAGTGGAATTGTCTTCCAGGCAAGGATGGAAACACCAACATTTGACTCACTTGAAATTGGACTGGACAGCGTGTTGGCAAGTGTACTGGGGGGAGAGATCCTGCTCTGGAAGGGGAACGGTCTCTTGGACACCGGATCTCTATGACTCTGTTAAATACTCCAATGTGAAGAATGTGAGGAAAGAAAATATTAGGAATCGCCCAGGGACACAGCTAATCCCACAGACATAACACTTGCACCAACTGCAGTAGAAGTCACACACATGTGAGGGACCCAGGTTGGGGCCCAAGTGGGATGAGGGCTTCAGCATCCCAGAGGAAGCCACAGTACAGGCCTGCTGCTCCTTGTCCTACGTGCAGGCAGCAGGGCACTGGGACACAGGGGGAGGGGACAAATGCTCCTGGACTCTTGCTGGCAGGGAACAGGAACAACAAGCCTGTTGAAACAGAAAGAGAAGAAACCTGAGCCCTGGCAGTGTCTACTGCTTCTTTACATCCATGACCAGGTGTCCCTTCTCCTCTCTGCCCTGGCAAAGCACCTCTAAATGCATGTCCCATGTCCTGTGTCTATCACTGTTGCTGCTTTCTGATCTCCTTACAGTGCAGAGATGTCACAAAAATGCATATTTTGAAACTCCAAATGTCACTGTACCAAACAAAACCCACTGGTGTCTACCAGGGAGAGGGCTGCCCACAGATGCCCCCATATTCCTTCAGTCGGGGGTTGTCTTGGTGTTATGGTGGGGCAAACCCAAAGTAGCTGAGAGCAGAATGGGACCCTGACTGTGGTTTTAACTGAGCCCTGATGCCTTTTTTTTGTATCTCTGCATATGGATGTAATATATATTCACAAGGCTTTTTTTTTCCTACCATTTATACTTTTTTTTTTCCCCTACCATTTATACTTTTTTTTTTTCATTTCCAGTCATGGAGCTTTTCTGGACAAAACAGTTACGATCCAAATGTCCTGAGAACAGTCTCCAATGAGGCAGTTTTCCTGAACATGTACAGACAAAGGAAATTATTTCCTTACTGAAAGAAATCACTTCAAAGTGCCCAGACCAGACCCCGTTCCAGCTCAGGTTTCCTTTCTGTGTCACAGCTTGGACAAGAGCTCTCACGGAGAGCCATGCTCCTTGTGCCTGGTTTGAATTTAAACAACACTGGGCACAGGGTAATGGGAACTCACAAACCAGCCCAGCCACCTCTTTTCTCCTTTCCTCCACCTTCCCCCACAATATGTCCTTCCTCTTGCACTGTGTTTTTTGCTTCTCCAGTGTCGGTAAAATTCTCTGTGATGTGCTTCTAACTTCCAGTGCTCTGGGCAGCTCTGTTTATCAGCCATTCCGACTCAGCTATGTCAATCCAATGCATCCCCTTTCCTAAAACTCAGCTTGAGTCAAAAACTCTCCCCAGTTAGTCATGATCTTCCTATCACCATCTCTTACGAAGGTGAGGTGGAGGGCAACAGTTCTCGTGAGGATGAAATGGATTGAGAATGATTTTGCATGACAACTGCTGGGGATCCAATATCTTTCTGTTGGTGTTGCTTACAGAAACAATAATGCCTGGAAACCATCCAATACCTGTGTGTTGGCCCATCTTCAACACATGCCAAATTCTTCTCTTGTGGGACAGCCTGGGCACAGCCCACATATATTTATGTGTGATCTCCTAGTCAAACTGCGATCTATTTTTGTCAGTCTCCTGAGCATAGTCTCTTTCCACATCCTGAATGTCATCTCAAACTATAAGGAGGCTGACTGCTCCAGGAAGGGTCAGATGGCAGTGCCTTTGTGCACCTTTCTTTCTGTCTGTGCAGAGTGTGGGGCGTGGCCCTCACACCAGGGCCTTACTTTTGGAGGTGTTGGGAGGAGTGTGAGGTTCATTATTTTAACAGAAGTAGGTAAGTACCATAGCATGGATCTCTCACTTGCGGGAGAAGAGACCTTATGTCCAAACGGAATTTTTATGCCTGTGACACCTCTGTCCTTCACCAAGATAATCCTTGACAAGGTTCCTTCCTTTGGCCTTGCGTAACAGCTCCCATCTCCTTTCCACTCAGAGCAGTATTGCACAGCACTGCTGTGACTGCTGAACTCTACAGAGAACTCGTCCCGCTGCCACATAACCTGGTCTCAGCAATGTCCAGGGTACGTTGAAAGAGGACAATGAAATCTCCCCTGTCTCTCAAATGGCCTCTACTCACTGGCAAAATATGGCTTTCAGTATTCAAAGAAAGAATTTGGGACACGCATGAGATCCATCATTAGCCTAATTTTGTTTTTACTACTAAAACTTCTCCAACCTGGTCCCATGGCTACCTCCTCTGGCCTACTTAAACACCACTTGGCTAGGAAGTGTAATCATTTTACAGTTCAGAGTAGAGAAGAAATCCCAAAGTCCCCTGGCCAAGGCTGGTTTGAACCTTCAGACCACACCTGGAGCTTGAGTAACAGCTAATGGTCAACACAAGTTCCTACCTGTCCACATAGGAGCTGTCTGCTGCCTCATGGCACCCAGCATTGTGTCACCAATCTCCAGAGATCAGCACCTACACTCAGACTGGCAGGTCACTGAGACCCTGCTCTCCTTCCCCGCATATCCAAACCCAGACTGAGATGTCCCCTTCCAGCTCCAGCTCCAGCTCCAGCTCCGGCTCCGGCCCTGCCCCTGTCCCCAAAGCCCTGCTTTATGCTTCTAAGACAATACAAAGAACATGCTCCTACTTTGGTGCAAAAGCCCTGTTTAAAGGGAGCCTTTCAGTTCTTCTGAGGATCCCCAACAGGACAGCCTGCACTCCAGCACTTACTCCTGGTTTTGATACTTTTTGATATTACCTCTATGAAATCCCTGAAACATGCCTGGAAAAAGACCTGGAGGAGCTGCCCCAGCCTGATACTCTGCCAGTGCTCTGCGCTCCGTGCAGTAGACTGGTAGGTGAAATTCAAGGTTGTGGTCACTGCAGCCAAAGGCCAGGACATTTAAGAACAGCCTCGCTACCTCCAAGCTGCTGTACGAACTATTCTTAGCTGGAAGCTGGAGCCGAATGCTCACTGGGCACTCCAGGTTCACACCTCTGGAATACACCCCTGACAGAAATGTGCTTCAGCGTGAACTTGGCCGCATTTAGAAGAAGCTGCAAGATACACCTCTTTCCCAGACCTTTCCATCTGTTTAAACTGTGAAATCCTGGGTTCCTCGCTGTCTGGTCAGATTAAAAGCTGCTGGCAGTGGGGGAGCATGACAGTTCATTTCTCCTACTTGGAATGATAATTACTCAACGTAATCCCCATAAAACAAACTCATAACCTTCAACGATGAGTGTGTGTTAAGTGCTCATAGTAACTGAAATAAATAAGAAGAGGTCATTAATAATAAACCATGCTCTGGATTAAAGCAGTCAACAGTGCACAGAACAGCAGAGCTAGAGTTGATAAAGGAAAGTGGATCACAGCCTTCCACACTCTGCAGGCATGATGTTGTAAGGTTGGAGATACTGTCTGCATGTTGGCTGGGGATCACCAGAATTCAGCTGTGATTTAATCATAACCTGTGCATTGTCTGTGAAGAAAGTGATGCCTTTAGTTTTAGATTTCATATTTTTCAAATTTTGTACTGCACTGATGTGTGGCTCTGGGCTTCATGTACAGTGTTAGCAAGTTCTCTTCACAGTTTAGTTAGACAAAACAATCCTTTTCCAACCCGAGAACCAAGGACATCGTTGCAGCTTCAGGCCCAAAAAAATGTAAACAACAGCGAATTGAGGGGGCGCAAACTGGAAGGATGGGACTTTGTGGACTGGAGCTGTGGTTGGACACTTGGCCCCGATTTGTAAATGGGCCAAAACTTATAAAAGTGGGAAAATGCGTGACCAGTACTCCACCTTGGGTGTAGCCTCGGCCGGGCTCCTGTACTGCCCAGAGTGTACCCTGTAAAGGCCTTTCAATAAATATCTACTTTATTCTTTTAACTCTGCCTAGCCTCTGTTCCAGGTAGCCTCCTTTAGGCATCCAAAGAGGTGAAATAAAAACTGGTTATGGTAGATGCAGAATACTCTGAGTCCTCCTGCAAAAGCCAGCTAAACCTTGCTGGCTGCTTTACAGTCCACTTGAATCCACTAGGATTGCTATCACATGTACTGCTAGGAGAGGTCTTTCTTCACCTATGCTGCACCATTTCAGATTTCTCCATCTTAGGTGCTGCCAAATGGATCTAGCTGTTGTGCACTAGACACTTCTCTGTCTGCTCTGGTTCACTTGGGCCATTATCTGGACTCTTAGGAAAATGTCTTTGTCCTCCAGGTTAGTGGGTCTTCCTAGACACCGAAGTAAATTTCGTGCATGCACAGGATGGACTTGGCAACGCTCCTCATTGTGCAAAAACTCCAACTATGTTTGTGAGCTCTTCCCCAACCAAATTCCCAGTGGCCATTTCCTCACATCATGCCAAGATTACATGAAGGTTAAGACCAAGAAGACACAGGAATGGACACCTCTGTGCGATCCAGGGGAAGCTGACATAGTTTTGCTAGTACAGCTCACGGGGAACTGGATTGATGTTCCTGGTATACTGAATAGAACTGAAATTTGGAGTTCTTACTAAAATTAAAAATAAGTGGCTACATTTGTACAACTTATGTATGAGGGATTGGAATACATAGCAAAGTCCAACTATCGCTTTCCTGTTTATACTCATGGATTGCTGTTTTTCTAGGCTCAGCCCTGGTTTTGCTGATGAGCTAAAATATAACCTCCTTAAACCCCAGTGGAGCAGCATTTAGTAAGTTCTGCCTTTAAATAATATTTCAGCCAGGGGATTAACTCCTATTTGCGCATGCAGCTAACCTGGAGGGAAGGCTCGGTGAGCAAAAAACCCTGGAGGGAGAGGACGTATTTGCAGCAGCAAACACTGTTTCCACCCCTGTCGAGGTGGGGGGAATCCCTGCCAGCTGCAATGGGAGGCAGAACAGGCCCATCTCCAAATCATGTGAAAAATTATCTGAGAGCACTTTCAATTAATTACTGCTCATAGGAGGAGGAATGGTCAAAACGACTGTGTCTGTAAGGGTACTGCCCCCACAGAGGACTGCGTGCAGCTCTGCAGCTCCCCTAGTTATGCTCCAAGCAGCTCCGTGCCTCAGGCACACCCTCCCTGCCTTCAGAAGCATGGAAAGTGTGATGAGACCATGTCTGCTTCTATGTCCCCTGGAATAATGTCCCCTGCTTCCCCACTCACGTGCTGGCAGGTTTTTGCAGACCTACAGTGGGGTACTATTCTTCCCTCACCAGTAGTCTGGATTGTGTACCCCAGAGAAGACACTGCTCCTACAAAGAAGCTGAAAACACTAGACTTGTGACTTCTTTGTCTGCAGGGTCCCAAGGGAACTTAGGGGAACTGGGGTGCAAGGGGTCCTGCTCTTGCACTTGGGAAACCTCACAGGACTGGACTCTGTCTAGCCCAAACATAGTATTTCAGCTCTTCCCCTGAAAAGAGCAGTATCATAAGCATATGGTTAATGACTCATCCCAAGTGGAAAAACAGCGTTTGTTATATTTTATGAAAATTTTATACATCTAAGGTACTCTACATCTGTTGCTATTTAGGCTGACATGTATGTAGAGATTGGCAGAACAAGTTCTCTGTAGGGATGACTGAACTCCAAACCAAACCACAGAACTTTCAAACACTCAGCCTGCTTCTTGAAGGGGAATGAAGGGAAAAAAAAAAGAGAATGTTTTTCTGCTCTGTTGAAATGCTGCCTGACTGAGCAATATGCAAGGAAGACACTCTTCAGTTCTGTCTAATCCACAATAGAAGAGGGGCTTATTTATGGAGAGGAGCCTTTCTTCACAACACTGCAAATTGCAAGCAAACTTGTCTCTGTGCCAAAACTTTTCCCAGGTTGCTCATGAAAGGGTCAGAAAGTTCAACTCCTTGTCTGACTCCTGCTCCTCCTCCCTGTATCCTTTCTTGTAAAACCCTCCCTCAGACCTGCTCCTGTCTCCTTCCTCTCTGGCACTGAGCCTTTCTCATGGTGAGGCTAAGGGTTCTTCTTGAGTTGTTCTTACATTTTTCTCGCAGCAGCATCTGGGTGGCAAGAAGGCAGGGAGCCTTACTGGTTAGGCTGGGAGTCTTTCGGGGTTTCTTGGGAAGGCACTGAATGAGTGGACTTCCATGGAAAGTCATGTTTTCCACTCTGCATCTGTGAGTGTTTCTTAGGTCTCCGGTGCAAAATCCCCTGGGGCGGAGGACTAAGCGGTGAAAACAACTGAGGACATGCCTGTACGGTCCAACTCACTCCTCTGCAGAGAGGAAGATGGAGCAAGCTGTACAGAACTGCTTGCTTAAACATCTCTTATTTATTAGCCATGTCAGCCCAGCTCTGCCAGGGTAATTACTCTGGGCACAACAGCTATCCTGCGCCCAGCTCCCAAACTGGCACAGTCCGTGTCTGCTCAGGGATCCTTCAGATGTAATCTGTTTCTAATCTAATCCCCAGAGCACAGGGCCTGGAAAATAAAGTTCTCTGCTTCCAGCCATGCTGTGAGGCTCCCTGCTGTCTCGCTACATGTGTCTGGGACAAATTAACATGAGAACCTAAGAAAGGCCATACTGGATCAGACCAAAAGTCTGCACAATCCAGTGTCGTGTTTCTGCCAGTAGCCAAAAGTAGAAGCTCACGAAAGTGTATAAAATGATACCTCCACCAAGTGCTCTCCCAAACTCCAGCCATTAGTGGCACAGGACTTCCTGGACCAGGTGTACTTTCCACAGATTTGTTGATCTCCAATGCATTTGTCTGATGTGAAATTGCAGTCTCCCCAGGAAGCCATGTGGACATTTCTAATTGGCCACATTTTGGAGCAAGAAGCTCCACAGCTCCTCCTGCAGCTTGTTTTGAATCTGCTTCCTGCTAGTTTCCTTTGATACCTCCCACTTCATGCTTATGAGAAGGATCATTTCGTGCACAGAAATCAATCTGTGCCCAGAAAGCGCATATGACAACAGGGTGACTGGTCAAGAGACAGCATTGCCAGTTGAAAGTGGTATTTAAGACTGGCCATTTATTGATGATAATTTTCAAAATATGACAGTGGTTTGGTTTGGTGCAGTTTGGATGGCAGAACCAGTAGGAGAGCTTCAGTGGTTAATTCAGTCACAGTGCATTTAAGCCAAATGGAAAGGATAGGACAGTATGAGCTTGGTAATACTGAACATATTGGCAGGAGCACAGAAGTCCCATGATGGAGAAGGACATGGGAGCAGGGTGGATTTCCTGGCAGGAGCGGGAGCACAAAGGTGTGAGTGCTCTACAGGAGCAGCTGAGGCGGCTTAGTTTCTAGCCATAAGGAGCAAGGAGGCCATCAAGATGAATGAGACTTTGGAAACTCATGGTGAATGAGAAAAACAATGCTAGAAGCTTTCTTGAGAACAAGAGCAGATGCCAGATGGGTCTGTGGTTTAAGTGTTGGATCTTACCCTCCACACAGTGCCTTGTTTCCTGGTTCATACGGATGCAGGGTCTGAAAATCTCCAAGCTGGTGGAGCCCTATCCAGGCAGGTGAGGACTGGGTCAGGGGACCAGAGAAGGTGACACAGTGGTGCGGATGTGAGAATTCACAAGTCCTACCTTCAAGAGCCATTCCAGCCAGTGCTATGAAACCCAGAAACTTCTTCTCGAACAGAAGAGTTTTTATAATTACTGAACATAAAAGTAATGGGGAGAAGGTGGGAAATAAGCTGGGGATGCTCTTTCCTGCCAATCTGCAGCACACAGACCTGCAACCAGATGAATGGCACACATCCCTGGGTAGGGTGGACTCAAAAGTCTGGCAGTCACTCAGGGTAAATCACTGTCCTCTCCCCCTGTTCTATGGTTTTCAACTATATGAGGTGAGATTGGGTGTCACTGCCATGAGTTTTCCTTGTAGAACCGACCAGAACCTAATAACATAAAGGCCAAGCAGATATTTTGGCTGCCCTTAGGGCTCATTCTGGCCATCAGCTTGCCTCAGAAACAATGAGGGTCTCTTGGGCATGGCAGGTAGGATTGGGTTTTGACTGATACTGTGATCTTCTTTCAGAAATGCTCAGAGAAAAAGCATCAAAATGGTGATAGCCACCCTCAGTGCTGTACCACACTATCTGATGAAGGAACAGGTATTTCAGCAGCCCAGGAATGCTCTTATTTCTGGCCTGTGTCAGTTCTGGGTTTGCACTGGCTCCTAGCTCGAGACAACTAAGTGTTGCACAGTTTCTTGACTTCAACCCAAAAGAATGGCATCTTACAGGCATTTACCTTTTCTAAAGTCACCTCCTTCATTTTTTATCAAAAACTAGTTTATTTTCCCAGATCACCTCATTAACAAATGCTTTGGTGCTCTTTTAGCAGCATATATCCACTATGATAATAACCTAGTTTCTATACGGAAATAGCTTTGTCTGGAGCTTTCTGGCTAACAACACAAGCAGGATAACTCTGTCGTCTCCACCCAGCACACAGTAGACATACAACAGTGTTATGCAATTTGACATGGCTGGCTGCTCCACCAGCAAAGGCAAAAGCCAGAGAGATCTTTCTGCTGCTGTTCCTGGAGATTATGACACTGTAGGATGTAGGAGTACCAACAACATTGTGTAAACACAGGTTTCTGCTTAAGTGGTCTGTGGACATACTTCTCTGTTAAAGGCTCTCTGGTATCTCTCATAAAAGCCCCTCACTTATACATTGTCTCAGACAGAGTCTCTCCCAAATGTCAGTTTGGCATGATATCTGAAATGAAGAACACCCATCCCTGAAGACCAGTGGTTTTACAGGCTTGAATACACTTTAAAATATAACAAATGATCTTTCTTCTTAAGCTTAACAGCAGGCATAGTCTACCAAATCCTTTTAAGTAATCAGTTGTGCCTCAGAACTTGAGAAGTATTTGGGAAACAAGTTTCTTGTTATTAACCCTTTGAATAAACTCAAGTCTGCTTGCTGCCTCCCAAAGTGGCTTGTAGGAAATCAAAGAACAGTATGAGAAGAATGAACACAGAACACACCAATCGGTGTCAGCAGAATTGCTGTTGTTGCCTTTGGTAACGGCTCCACTGTATAGAATTATTAGACAACTCAAATTACTACTGAAATATTTTAATACTATGCCTTTGCATCTGAAACTGATAAAAATCTTGAGTGGAGTGGTTCAAGAATGCATTCACATGAACAAAATAATGGAAAATATATTTAGCAGTCACATGAATAATGTAACTCCCTTCTTGGAAGGATTATGAAACCGTAATTTCTGCATTTCTTCGACTAAAATTTGGCTTCAGTGAAGCTAATGGCTAATCTCAGTCTTGGCCTTCTTCAACAGCATGAAAAGAGATAACAATTCCTGCTTTTCTATATTAAAAAAAAAAAAAGCTGAAAGCTATTTGCAGTGGACAAAAGTCTGCCATTATAATGTCTTATTTAGCAAGTGATTAAAAATTAAGAAATGTAGCTATAGATCATCAGAACAGTGAGGTATGCCATGAAGAGCAAGCATATAAGTAAACCAGCCTGCTCAGTCAGAGTCTAAAAGAAATTTCAGTCATCTAAGATATGGAGAAGTTAATTATACTTTAAAAGGGAAATTAATTATCCTCTTAAAAGGGAAATTATCTTTCCTGTAGTGTTGGGGTAGATTATTAGCGTAATCCACTGTAGCACATAAATGTCCCTGTTTACACTAGGTTTGAGGTAAGAGCTTCAGACTTTGTAGCCTTGTCCTTTTCTATCAAACAATCTCCATAGGAGTGTTTCTGATACCAGGAATACTGCCTAAACCTGCCTCACTTGACATGTCAATTAAAATCTTCTTAAAATTGTATTTTCTCCTCTTAGCTATGCTTTGCTTTTCATTTGACTCTAAGGGCAAATGTGATTATTGAGATATGTGAATTTTCTAGAACAGTGTGCAATACAAAGTGGTGGTATGTCCCATGATTAAATCTGATGCTGACCTATTTGCCTCAGATTAGCTCAGTTTTCACTTCACCTGGTCCAAATTATGGCTCTATCTTTGTCCTGCAGGTTTCTAACTCACAGGGAACAAAACTGAGAGAAAAGTATGCCACTATCCCATGTTTCCACAGGATTGTGACAGCCAGCTGCACTGAAAACATACTTCCTGGTTTAGCTAGGTACCTCTTCCTGTCCTTATTCGAATTAACCCAGAAATTCTAGAACTTCGCTCCTCAGTTCCTTCCTCCTTCTTCACAGATACTATGCATTTCCTTCTTCTGCTTCTCTCAAAGTGCTGGTTACCGCTCCAGTCGAAGTCCCACTTGACACATCTTCA
The DNA here is from genome assembly GCA_013397845.1 of Melanocharis versteri. Classification (NCBI taxonomy): domain Eukaryota; kingdom Metazoa; phylum Chordata; class Aves; order Passeriformes; family Melanocharitidae; genus Melanocharis; species Melanocharis versteri. Next base: position 939,846 of record VZTG01000673.1, on the reverse strand, counting down.
GGGTCTCTTTTTCTCTTCCTCCATCATTCTGTTGTTTCTTCTTCTTGCTCACTGGTGTGGACTTGATATTTCATGCGCATCTCTTCTTTCTTAGCTGCTTCCTGAAATAGTCCTTACTTTTTTGTGTACCCAATAGTCACAGCTAAGAACACTGCAGTCACATGCCTTTTGGTCAATACTTTTTTTTTTTTTTCTGCTGCTCTTCTGTCATTTGAACTCTAAACTCTGACAATGTTGGGGCTTTTTATGTTGTTGTGTGGAAGTTACGTATAGTAATACTATAGATATTATCAGAAAAGCCACCTTCTTTTTTTATCCTTTTATCTTTTCTCCTAGAACTGTGATAATCTCTTTCTTTTGGAACTTTTTCTGTCTTTCCAGATGCACTTCCAAAAGTAATAGAGACATTTTTTAACTTCATTCTTTCCTTTCTATTTCACATCTGAATACTTTTGCTCCCGTTTGTAAAACAGCTTCAAATCTTTGCTATTTTAGACTGCAGCTCCACAGTCCCGACCTATTTATCCTTCCAACTCTTGCCAAGATTACCAAAACCACTCATGTGCAACCAGTGGGCTCTTTCTTCCTTGGCAATACATGGCCTGAGTCACTCATCAGGGGAAAGAGTACTGTTACCACTGGAGAGCACTCTTATACAGCTACAAATACTGATTTATGTCCATCAGCTCCCTACTTTATTCCATTCTGTTCATTGCCTGAAACATCTGGCAGGTATTTTGAGTGTTTGACCACCGTTGGTCATTAGAAGGGCTGGAGGAAGTTTTTTGGATATTCTTCAGAAGACTGGATCCTGTTACGCTACCTTCCGTGTTCACTTCCTTTATGTGCTTGTGGGACAGCAGCGCTGAGTTTGCCACTGGAGGTGGTCTGAAAGCTGAGGGAAACCTTGAAAGCTTTGCTTCCTGCCCCCTTAACTCATACTGTAAAGGGACTTGTGCTCTGTGGAGTCTAAGAAGTCATTTTACCAACGGCAGTCACTGCAAGAATTCATTTCCATCACTTTCTCCATCTGTTGATATTTTTTAATGAGAGAGGAGCTGTTCTGGGGTTAAGCAGTCTACCAGCAACCAGTGATGGCTTTCCTGAAATTTACCCAATTAATAGTTGGGTGGGTGACTCCAGGCTGGGATTTCAGGGGCATTTATAATGCCATTGCAGCTGATAATGCTCTTGACTATTGTGGGATCATCACAGTTGCTCAAGGCATCAGCAGGCAGCTATCACATGCTCCCAAAGCTATCTCATCTCCAGGCTGAACCAGCCCCAGTCTCACAGGAAGTGCTCCAAGCCTGGCTGTCCTGGTGGCATCCACTGATCTCACTCCAGTTCAACATCTTTCTTGAGCTGGGACGGAGGGCAAAATTGAGCACAGTATTTCAGTTGTGGTCCAACAAGTGCCAAGTAAAGGGGAGTAATCACTTCCACTGACACCCTACCTCTGCTCCTGTGAGCACAGCCGAGGGTGTTGCCTGCCTGCCCTGTTGTCAGGGGAATCCACAGTGCATTGTGGATTCATGCTTAGCCTAAAGTCCACCAGGACCTCCAGGCCCTTTGTAACAGAGCTGCTCCCCAGGCAGTGAGTACCCAGACTCCTTTGCTATCTTGAGTACATCTGTTGTGGTCTGGAAGATTATTTTAGTAACTCGCTTGAACTAGCTTGGCTTAGGATTCTCTGGACTTGATGTAACATCCTGCAAAATACCTAAAGAAAATTTAGACTACTCTAATGTGCTATTTTGTACCATCAGTTGAAAACAGGAACCATCCGGGATGGGGATCAAGTCTTGTGAAGATATATTTCTAATGGCAGAACCCTTTATCACTCTAGACATTTTCTGAAAATTATTGCAATCCAGCCTGACTATGAATCAGCAGTCATTAAATCTTACATCGTGAGTACAAGAGGCCAGATAATACATTTTGCCAAGGTCTCTCCAGTACTTGCTGGAATGCGATGGCTCTTTAGGATCTTTTGAGTGATCCATGTCACATACTGCACATAAAAAAACGTACGAGCACTCCATGTGATCATACCAAGCCTCTGAAGATTTCTTTGGCTCTTCAGTTGCTTAGCTCAGATTCACAAGTGGGACACAGGGCTTCGTTCTTCAGCTTGCATGGAAATGCTGACTTGTTTAATTTAAGAATTATTAGTGGGATTTTTAGAAGGGCCTTAAGTGACTTATGAACATAAGCCCCATTGAAAGTCGAATCCTACTTTCCATAAATATCGACCATATTTCTTCTGGTAAAATGTTTCTGGCTCAAGGGCCTCCTGCCAAAAACAACCTGTCTCCATTTCTAGACAACTTTCACCCTGCATTTTTGATATGTGCAACGTCCCCACGGAGCACAGCGTTGCAGGTCAGGAAATGAGCGTGGAACAAAAGAAGCGTAGGAAGCACTGTCGACTCTGTATCCGACCTGGGAGACAAGACATGGTGTGGCTGCGGCTGGGCTGTGAGAGCTGCAGCCTTCCTGGGACTCCAGCCAGGAAATAGCACAAAGCCCAGAGCGAGAGACCCTCACCATTTTTTTTTCTTCACATTGACAGATGTCCCTCTCTAGCAACCTGTCATGCTGGAGAGAAGTTACAGAGGTGACAAAAAAATGTCGGTCAGGGATTAGGGCTATTTCTCTGGCTGGTTTCCATTGTCTGTTTGCAGACAGAAAATAGGTGAGCTGCTTAGGCACAGGCTGTGGGCAGTAAGAGACTGGGGACAATGAAGCCTGCAGCTGGAAAACACAGGAGGAGGCAGGAAGTCCTATGTCCTCTTCCTTTCCTCTCGCCCATGCCTGTACTGGCTGTTCACTCTAACAGCTGATTCTTCCCCTTCCATACATGGCTTGTGAAACATCTCACTGACCACAGTAGCTGGAGATTTCCAGAGTGATTTGAATACCTGGACCAAATACTTGATCAGTTCAGGTTCTTTCCCACAAACAGAAATTCAGGACAAGGAGATGAGGGGAGATTTCTAAAGGGAAAATGTTGCTGTGACACCAGTTGGAAAAACAAGTATTTGCTAATGTCCTTCTGTGTTCGGGGTGCCATCAGCACAGGAATTTTAGCGTGGCTAAATTGGGCTACTGAGCCTTGGAAAGGGAAGCATTTGCTGCAGTGTTGCAGTACTTCCCATCTTTAAAACAGATGGGTATAATTTCTGAGGCACCTTTAATGGTACTTCAGGTTGGGTTCCTCCAATATTGAGACACTACAAATGGCATCTTGCTTTAAAAAAATATAGGCCCACAACCTGAAATGTATATAAATGACAAAAAGGCTTTTGACATACAACTAATAACAAAAAAATAGCAAAACTGCCATCACAGTGGGTAGACAAGATGTACAGAAGAACACTGGTTAAAAAGGGGTCCATTTTGGGGACAGTGTGGGCTTTCTAGGGCCGTGAATACAGTAGATCTCAGCTTGGCTACAAGCTCTGGTCTTCTCACCATTTAGCTGACATTCTGGCTGTAGGATGCCACAGCTCCCTCTCTCCTGGTGATCCAAGTCCTCTTACAGCAAAAATAAGGGTGTAGGACTGAGAGAGAGAAGATGAGATGAACCCCGTCCATTACCTGAAGACTGAGTTTGGATCTCCCAATCCAGAAGCTCACCTGTGCCTCTGGTCACATGGTATAGATTGACCCTGTGGGATCTGTTCCCACCTTAGATGGAACAGGACATGCAACAGACTAGAAAATATTGCTGAGTGACACATTTCTGGTAAGCATAGGCTCGTTCTCTATAAAAGAAGAAAAGGAAGATTTAAGAGAGAAATAATGGAGAAAAAAAATTAAATACACCTTTCTTGGTTTCTATTTTATTTTTGGAGAAGCAGACTACTACATTTCTGCTGTACTTTCTTAACAGATACCAGGAGACTTTTCAAAGGTTATTTTTGGAGCCATTAGATCTCATTCTTTCCTGGAGCCCTAGCCAGGTCAACAACACTAAGGAATGACTATTTGTACCCGATGAACTCTGCCTCTCAACCTCTGTGTCCTGTGGAGCAGGCACTGCTGCTTGAAAGAAGTCTAGCAGGACTTGTTTGGGGGTTCAGCTTGTTTCCTTGAGTCCCCTTGGAAACTGACCATGGCAATTAGAAATATTAATTGAGCTGCACAGAAACTCAGCCAGAAACTTGTGCTCTCCTTCAGGGAGCAGCCACAGAGACCTGGATGCCAGCTGAGGTCTGTGAGGTTTAGCAGGCTGCTAAACTCGAGGACGGGAGCCAGCTCTGTGCTGGGGACACCAGCCATGCTGCCGGCTTATGGCTTGTAATGCTGATGTGACACAGCATCCTCACATGTGTGCTGCTCCATGCCGGGCCTGGGTGCCCAAGTGCTCACACGTGCTGCTTCCAGACTGGGTCTGTGCTTATTCCCAGCCTGAGAAGTGCCTAATGTAAGTGAGACGCACACTTGCAAGAGCAATGCCGAAATCTCAGCCCTGCTGGCCAAACCACCTCTCCAGCTTCTTGTGTAGCCACTGGCACAAGGGAGGGCAGGAGGAGGCAAGATCTCACTTTTTTCATCTCCGAGAGCTTTGGTTTTAAACCTGTAACCTGGGGGAGGAATATTCAAGCTTTTCCCTCTTGTGCTCTATATTTTTAATATATAGTGGGAGATTCAGTAAGCCATTACTTTCCTTTTCCCCTCCTGTGTGATTAATTTTGCAAAGGAGTCTGCCTATGACAGAAATAGTGACAAACACAAGCAGCTCCTCACCTGCTTTCCAAATGTGCCTTTGGGGCCAGCCCGTGAACCATTCCATCATGCTGATGAAGAGTCACACAAGCAGCTTCCAGCACCCTTGGTGGGAATGAAGCCCCTGCCTCGCTGTGGTGCACAGAGGTGGAAGCTGGAGCAGAAAAAATGGTGCACAGGTGACACCACCTGACTGGCAGCTGAGGAAACAGATGCTTGGCTTCATACACTCAAGGGATGCCCACTTCCATGCTTTTAGGAATATCTCCCTATCAGTGGCTGGTAGAATAGTGACACAAGCACAAAAGGCAATCACCCTCAGGATCTGACTTTATTTTACTTTTCTCTACCTACAGCCTTAAAAAAATCTGGAAAAGGTTTTCCACACTAAATTAATTATGCTTCAGCCTAGATTGACCATTGTGAAGTAGTCTTCTATTTGCCCCTGTTCACAAAATCATATTGTGTTTACAGCTGGCAGTGAACATTGGCTATAATCACTATGTGTAAATGTTCTAGACAAAAGCAAATTCCATAGATGATTGAATTTTAGCATACACCAAAACACACATATCTTGAATGATTCAAGGTGCTTTATGACAGGAGATAGTTAACACCAGTAGGTGAAGAGATAAAAACAGCACTATGAGCTTAAGGAAAGCAAGTGAGCTCACCAAAGGTGATTCTTAATGTTTTTTCGGGTTTCATATCATGACTTCTGGTTATAAATATTCTGTTCCATACTCTGTTTTGCTAAATGGGGCACAGAAAAAGGAAGTGTACATCTTCTCTCTTCAGTGGGCACTTTACATGTAGTGACCTCCACTTCCACTTCAGCCTGAAGGGGAGTCCCTTGTCCACACATGGGCCTTCCAGATTTCCATGAGGGAGGGACTAGCTTTGTTTTGATGCAGCCTCTTTTTGCAGGGTGCCACTTTGCTGTACCTGATGCACGAGTGACCCTCACTGACCCCAGACCTGGATCCTGCAGAAGAAGAAGCTCTGCCATGTCCGAGCCACTAAAGGTGGTATGAACCTGCACATGCAGCATTTTTTCCCAATGTCATCATGCTTTAATACAGGACAACAACCATATCTGAAAGCCCTGCCTTGTGCATTCATCAGCCAAACCTGAAGATCCCCCAGGTATCATGGATATTCTGCTACCAAAATCTGAGCATTGCAGAGAATCCTAACCTCATGTTTTTTTCTGCCTTCTCTCTGCCCTGTATTTATCAATGCCACACATTAGATGGCAGGATGAGGAGTCTCTGTGGTGTCTTTAATAGAACACAAGAACCGTGGTTTTCTTATTTCTAGCTCAGCCTTTGAGGAAAGATAACCTGAAATGGAATATATCCTGATCCATCTGTGATGGATGACATGGATCTGTTTATACAGATGTTTATACAGTGTTAGTTAATTGCAATTATTTACTGTTTTCCAAAGCAGCTTGCAGCATTGCAGAGATCTGCTAAGTGATCAGTGTTCTACAGAGATGCTGTGAACTTTAGTTTATAAAGGATAGGTGAGACCCAGCATGAATCTATACCAGAGAGATTCTCTGAAAAAAGTGGAAGATGAAACTGAGTTTGCTCTTAGCAGCCCATTTCAACCTCCACTACTGCCGCAGACATAGGTGCCCTTAGCATGACGTGGTAGGAGAGGAATTTTAGCATGATGCCTGGCACAGATGGGTCAGAGAAGGGACATTTCACACTTCTTCTTCACCTCCAGTCTCCCAATTCATCCAACTCCCTCCTGCCTCTAGCAAATGTTATTTCCTTCAGCTCCATTGTGTGGGTGCTGACAAAATGCAGGCCTACAGCAATGTTTTTTCCACTTGAGGAAATAGGTAAGCCTGAATTAAGTCTTCCCTGTTGATGTTTGCACTGTGCTATGTTTGTTTTGGTTTATTTTTATGCAGCTTACAGCTCTGTTAATTCAGTCCCATTTACTTCTCCTGCTCACCTACAAGCAGTTCACCATTATCAGCTTCTTGCTTGCTTACCATCCCTGTGTCGCCATCAGGGGCGTGCAGCTCATTCTTTGCTCCTCCACATTAAAAGCACTTTGCAGGGTTTCTTTTGCTGTTCAGATCCTTACATCTTCATGTGGCTAAGGCTGCTGTCCTGCTTTCATACGGGCAACCATACCCTTGATATTTTATTTTATTTTAATTTTCATCTGATAATTCAATCGACTATTCCAACTCAAAATCATAGGGATCAGGCTAGAAACTGTACTTTCATTTTCCTGGGATCAGGAAGATGTGAGAACAGCAGTAATCTGGCTAGATGAAGGGTTCATGCCTCCCTCTGTCCCACATGTGACTGATGGCTTTTGCCAGCTCATGGCCCTCCTTAGCAAGTTGATACTCTCATATTCAGTATTTGATCATTTTGTTCTGTGAATTTTCCTAATGATATTTTTTTTAACCTACGTAGCCTTTTAGCTTCCTCTCTGTCGTGTGATATGGAGTTGTACAGTGTAGCCATATTTAGGGTGAAGAAGTACCATCCTTTTTTTGTGTTGAAACTTAAGCATGTTGCTCTTTCACCAAGGTGTTATTAGTGCTGTGTTTTATCACTTGTGCCTCTGTAAGCTAAGACAAGAAAAAAGAATCTCCATATATTTTATTGTTTTGGAAAAAAACCACATGGTTTTGTAAGTAAAAATAAAGTGGTCCATAATGAATATGATGTAAAGTGTAAATTGCAAATCAGAGCTGACAATTGAATGCCTGAAAATCCGATGTTGCAATTTTTCCCCTTTCTTTAAGACCTTTGAACAAATCATTGGGGGCTCACAACATCTGAAAGTGCTTAGGTGAAAGTGGCATGAAGAGGTGTGATCAAAGCCATTTTCATAGCAGACATAAAAATCATGGCATATCTGATTTAAAACAGGGTAAGCAAAACCTAACCTGCCTGCTGGAGAAGATTCAGTTGAAACTAGTTTTAGCTATCATGAGGCTCAAGTAGCATGTTTGGGACGCTGGAGATTTGGATCTAAAGCGAACCCTCACCAACAGGCATTTAAATACGCCAGAGACTCCGAGTCTTGCAATGTTATGATGTTATGTATATGAAGAAAACTCACTTTAAATTATGCAGTCTGATGTTAGGATGAAGTTAAATTGCATACGAAATAATAATTTTCATTATCAGTTAAAAAATCCCCCCGCATTTTAAAAAGCTGTTCGTAGGCATCTAGCAATGTAGGTTAAAAGAGAAGAAAAAAACCCAACTTTTTTAGCAAGGTAAAAAATAATGTGTTTAGCTTCAGGCACTCTTTAAACTGCCTCTTTTCTGAGAAGGGAACACAGATGTGTGAGATTCTGGATTTAGTTCCAAGCCAATACTCTTAATTAACTTCAAATTGTTTAAATATATAACATCTCAGCGCAGGGATGTAGCATCCTGGGGGTGCACTAGGCTGCACCCAGGTGTCAGTTGTTCCCAAAGTTCACCTGCAGCACCCCAAACCACTGCAAGGGCCAAACACATCTGCCTCATAATGGCAAATTACTTCAATGTGTGCCTGTTCTTTGGGCATGAAAAGAAGGCCAGAAGAGTGTCCATACTGGGAGGAATGCTTGGGATAAGAAATAGAAATATTGGTTAAAGCTTGAAGAGCACATTTTGCCATTGCTTTCAAATCACCCTGGGAATGACTGGGAGAAAGAAAAGGTACTTAGGAAAGACATAAGGGGTTCTGGAAGATGGAAACTGTTCCTAGACTGTAGCTCTCAAGGATAAACTGTTGGCAATGAGCAAGTAGGGAGACTGGGTTTGGTTGAGCCAAGGGATGGATTCTAGTGATATACAAAAATGAAACAGAAAAAAGAATTTTCAGTGAGTTGAAATTCACTTCATGTGGTCTCTTCCATCAGCAAAAAAGATTCAGTGGTTCACAAGTCAAAAAGGAGTTGACAATGCCTTCCTGTGGCCCCAGCTATGGCTGCTTCCCTCAGCTCCCAGGGTGTAGATGCCATTTCGTGCCCATTGTGTGCTGCACCAATCCTGTGGGCAGCAGCCCCAAAAACAGGGCTGGGGGAAGGTAATGTTCCTGCCCATCGTGGCAGGTGTGAACAGTGTGCACAAACAGCATCTAGAGCTTCCAGCTGAGCACCCAGGGCAAAGGAAAGTGTTCTGCTACTGCTCACACTATGTGTGATGTCCCCCTTATGTACCTGCTCAGGTCCAGAGGCAGCTTGGGTGCATAAGCATGTAAGTGAGAGGCCTTTATCCTGTGCACAGTCAGGTGCAAAGAAATCTTCTGATCTATTGAATTTGTGACTTTAATATTATTGCTCTTTGCAATCCATACATTTGTATACACATGCATGCATACACAAGCATTTTGTACCTGATTTTCCTCCTGCATTTCACTGGCAAGACACCACTGTAACTTCAATAACTTCAGGAGACTTGCTCAGAGCTAAAAGTACTGTAAATGAGTGGATAATCAAGTCTGCAGTGTCACCCCCCAGTTTCTGGGCTACATGCAGGCAGTGTCCCGAGGACGTATCTGTGCTGAGACCCATGCCGTGAGGAGATCCCCAAGCAAGCAGCCAGAGAGCAAGCTCTGGATGGCTGTGTCAGTGTGCTATGATGCTATTAATTAGTCCTGAGTTAATTAGCCCTTGCGAGAGGCAGTGTTAACCTGGCTGTATGGCTTTGGGGACCTGTGTAGTGTCTCTGCATGGGATTGTGCCGTGTCATGCCTTGAGGATGTACCGTCCCCTTCTGAGCCAAAGCAAGATCTGCCACACTTTGCCCCTGTGTCACACAGGTGGGACAGGGGACTTTGGTAGGAAGCATGGTCTGTGTTGCTCTGAGAAGTGGTGATGAAGATCACGGAGTGAAAGGAAAAGGTCGTGGTAAAGGTCTGTAGAGTGGGCCTAAGTCACAGGGAGAATTTGAAAAGGTAAGAAGCAGGTTGATTATCTTCTGTCATGGGATTAAATGAATCAGACTCAAACCAAAGAAAATAAAGCATTTTTTCATGCAACGGATAGTTAAGAAATCAAATTCCCTGTGCCAGTATTTTGTGTGTGTTGGACATTAATACAGGCTCAAAAAGCTAATTAGACAAATAAAGGAAAAGTCCTGGGGCAGCAGTCACTTGAGGCCAGGAAATTATATCAAAGACAAGTCACTAGTCCATTGCCCTGGTCTCCCATTTTTTCCCTGTCATCTGCTGCTGGCCAGTGATGCTGCCTGGCTTAGAGGAGTGTTTGGCCTGTCTCAGTAGAGCTCTTCCCAGGTGTCGCTGTGCTGTATTTGTTGCAAACCTCATAGGTGTTCCCCAATCTCCAAGGAGCTTCTTGTGGTTAATTTAAAACAGCGTGCCTCCACCAGAAGTGTTCAGCTAGTAGGCATGTCCTTGAAAGAGAAAGAATCAGAATCATACAATCATAGAAAATCTTGGGCTGAAAGGGACCTTAAGGATAATTTGGTTTCAACCCCCCTGTCATGGGTAGGGATGCCACCCACTAGATCAGGTTGGTCATGGCCCCAAGACTAGGACCACAGAAAAAATAATAATGCAAAATCATGTCATTTTTTTCATGCGGGGTTTTACCCATATTGCAGAAGAAATGCATGCCACCAGCTCATGACTTACACTGAGAAAAATTACAACACAGCCCACAAAGAGCATGGAAAGAATATGTTGCTTGGATAAAATTTGAGGCCAACTCATACCAACTTAAGTAGTGTAGGAATACAGTACCAAACCCAAGGCACTGTGTGTCTCATTCTGAGAAAATTCAAACGTGTTGCCACAGACAGACTAGCACCAGAATTTTTGATCTTTAACAAAAGCTCTTGCTTAGTAACTTCAAATACTAGAGAAAGATCTAGTAGCATCCAACAAGTGAAGTAAGCAAAGAGTCGTGGAACTGTAATGCTGAGCAGGCTGATTGATATTTGTCAGGCTTCCGAAGCTCTGCTCCATCCCTACATTCAAGGCAAGCAAATGAGACAGGGAAATTCAGAAAAGGATGATAATTAGTGGTGTATCCCTCAGCAAAGGCCTTGAAGGTTCTCAAATTGGCTCCTGCCTTTCTCAGCCTGACAGGAATCAGCCCAGAGAAACCATGTATATGAAAAAATTTATGTAATTTAACAACATCATTCATATGTTCAGGAACTCCTTTGAACAACCAAGTGAGCCAAGAATCTAATGAACAAACAGTCAAATGTAACCTCTGGATAACCCTCTAATCTTCTCCATTCCTCTTGAAAATCTGAGGAGGAAAACACTAGAAGACAACAGATTGAAAAAGCCTGACCAAGGGAACTGCTGGCGGACAGCTGGGCATGGGTGTTTCTCTTGTTTGCAAATTTTAGCAATTAAGAAAGTGTTGAAAGATTCTGAAAACATGTTATCATTGAGAGAAGAGACACTCCTAGGATTTAAATGTCAGACAGAAATAGGGTAAAAGACTGATTGGCTTTAGTTGATGGTAAGTCAAAAGTAAATTCAGATTTTCCCCTAAAAAAAAAATAAGCTGTCAAATATGAAAGTAACGAGCAAGTATATGAGCAAGTAATTCTTCTGATTTCACAGACTATGAATACCAAAGCAACACATACCATAATAACAAGGCAGTGTTGAGAGGATTTCTAAAGCTCCATCTGATCCTCCATATGTTGCAAGAGAAGTAAGAGTTTCTGAAGGAGACAGAGTCCGCAGTGAGAAGAAAATGTCTGAAAGACTCTGGAGATGGTTTTGTGGGCAGATACTACTATGAGAAGGAAAGCAGAAGTAAAAAAAAGCGCCAGATATTGATTAGGAAAAGCTGTGAATAAGGTTAAACATTTACAAATAACCCATCAAGAAGCTAACATCTAATCAAAACCATACTCTTTCATTTTATGCCAGAAAACGAATAATATTGAATTAAGCCAAAGGAACAAAGGTGTTTGGAAATAAAATATGTCAAAGGATGAATGAATCAACATGAATCTTAAATTCATGAGGAATGATGACCTAGTCACAAAATCAAATATGGGTTCACAAATGTAATTAAGAAAATCAAAATAATCCTTTGTCAATCATTAAACAATTAAAGCATGGGGAGTAATGAGGGAAATGATGGCAGTCAAGAAATAAGGAAACATCTAATAATTGTTTTTTGAAAAAAAAAAAGAAAGAATGAAAGACTCTGAAAGGTGGGCACTGCCCTGAATTAAAAATCTCAATATGCCTTTTGACTCTCAGTTGCTGTTGATCTCTGGTCTCACTGTCTGCAAAGACAGCTTTGTTTCTACTTATCTTCTGCCCATTATTTAAGCAGAAGGATATAATTCACCTTGAGGAGGTGTTGCAATATCTTGGGGCAACATGATTTGATCTTGCCAAAGTGACTCGGCAAACAAAGCCGCATAATTTGTTACTGAACTTCTGACCACTCTTCTAAACAAGTGTATCATTGGTCCCACAAACAAGGATGAAGGTTGCCTGAGAACAAGAGTCTAGAATGGACACGAAAATTAAACAAGCAGACCAGCAAGGGAGACATCATTAGATTGGAGACATTTAGTATTCCAGGGCTCACCTGTTGGACACAGCCAACACAGTGGCCTGTACGGCCATAAGACTTTGAATGATAAGCATCTTGGAACTACTTTACATTTTAAATCTTAAAGCAAGCACTCTACATCACTCCCTGAAGTCCATGCAAAAGTAAAGGTTTGGTAGGATGCTCAGCAGGAACCCATGCCGCTGGCAAAGTCAACAGCACCATTTCTATAGCAGCAGATTCTTTCCCAATAGCTCAGTGATTCTTATTTGTTCTGATTTGGGCATCCAGAAGGATCACTGCCCAAGCAAGTATGACATCTACAGCAGAAACAGCCATGAATGTGCTTTGCTTTATAACATCCCAGAGAAATTTGCAGTTGAAAATTTATGCTTAAAAAATAATAAATAAGAGAAGCATCACAGACCAGCCTAAAAAACATCTTGACCCTGCTTATAATTTAGTTGTGTGCTCATAAGAAAAATAATGGCACAGAGGAAATGCCTTTTCCTGCAGAAAAGCAAAATTCTGTCATCTCTTTGTCCATCATGGACTGGATGAACCAGAAAAGACATTTTACTCTTGGAGTTTTTATTCCAAAACACATCTAAGGATTGGGATATTACTCATATGGATGATTGCTTACTACAAAAGCCATCTGTTTTATACTTGAAAATAAATAGAGGATGAGATATCTCAATGTATTTCATTTTACCCTTTACTAAACTGCATTTGTGTGCTTAACGTTAACCTTCCCATTCAAATGTCATTAGCTGCTAATTAAGATGTTGATATGCTGATTGTATATCTTGAGGTAGAGATGATTTGCAGGCACTTACTAGGTGTTTATCAAACTCCAGCACACGTATTGGTTTAGCATGTGTGGCACATTTAATTTACTGAACACTGTCCCAGTTCTCCACTCTTTTTTTTTTTTCCTAATACATAATGAGCAAAACATGGCAAGTTGTCAGGAATAACCTCGGAAGAGAAGTAAAAGTAAGCGACCTAGTCACTCTTGTGCAAACAGTTTTTACCTATGATTTCAAGAAACCTTATTTAGAAATCTCTAAAGCTGTCTAAGCATATTACTAACAAAACGAATAAGCCCTCTGAATTTGTCTACAATTTACACTGTCCCACAGTCAGAGACAGAAGCCTCCATAGTGTTAAAGGTTTTTTTTCAAGCAACTTCCTTGCTGCCGGCAAGAAGAGTTAAAATCAAAGAAAGGCAGTGATGATTCTGCTAGTGCAAAAGCAATTCTGCAACACAGGGTACATTTTCACAGGACTTTTTAATATAATTTATGAATATTTGCTCGCAACATAATTGTCTTTTCTGCTGACATTTTCAAAGCAACACTGTGATTTGTTGGGTCTCCTGAGAGTCCAAGTACAAAACTGATAATTATATTAAATATACATAGACAATAAAGAGTGTGTTTACATAACTATGCCCATAAATATCTGGTTGAACAGTCATTGTTCTCAAAACCCTTTTAAGCAGCTCTCAGAGGGATCCAATTCTAATGACATGATGGTTTAAAAGATGTTGCTCAGTCTTGTTCCATATTTAATTAACTTTCCTTTTTTAAACTTGTGATGGTGTAGACAATAACAAATAGCTCTGAAAAGAGAACGAGCTTTGAAACATGAGTGAGACCTTGTCAGGCTTTTGTGTGCCACACACAGAAGAAGATCTGCGCACAAGAGTTGGTGGCCAGGGACTGTCCAGCTCCTGGGGGACTCCATTGCTGTTGCATTCACAGTTCACTACGACTAATAACAACAGCAACAACAATAATAATAATTAAAGAAATCTTCTGCATACCAATAAGGGAAGTGACATAGGGAGGAAAAGTGAATGTATTAAATGGAATTGGTAGAATAGGCCTAAACTTGTTTATTTTTGTGCTGCTATAGAGCAGTGAAGCAAATACTTTAAAGAGAATGGCACATTGCCCACTAAGATGTAAAGGGCGTGTGAACATTAATCGAGCATCAATGTATGACTGAACACATTAAGCAGGAATCAAGGTAACATTTCTAAATTCATGGACAGGCTTATTCTGTGGAGTCCTTCACATTGCCTCATCCTAGACAGGGCTGCTACAGCAGCACAATATTCTGTTTTCACACTGAGCTATTTTTAATTGTCACCAATTATAATTCATTTACTTTTATGTGTCCTGGTTGTCACAATATTAACATTTGTAAGTCTTTCCCTTTGCAGGCTGTGAGAATCTGTTGTGACATCTCAATAAAGTGGGATTCAATCAAGGTGTGAATGAATTGTTAATCTTGTTATAAATAGAAAATGCCATATGTTAGTAAGGAAGGGACGTCTCCCTTTTTCTGTTGTTGAGGACAGTGGTAATGAAACAAAGTTAGTGGCCATGCCAGAATTACTAATATAGTCCAGTCACTGAGACATGGAAAGGACTTCAGCTTTTCCTCTGCTATTAAGAAGGAAGGGGTAACTATTAATGTGTCCTAAGCAGAGCTTTTGAAACATTTTTCATGGGGTTTGCAATGTGACTTGTAAATCAAGGGAAAGCAGTGAGAGCACTGGGCTTGGAGTGAACTAAAGAAATTCCAATAACCTCCATGTGGACTGAACCACCTAAAATGGATTGGAAAGTCTAATTTACTGGCAATTGGCTATGAGCACATGAATGATAGTAGAAATTCTGGGTTTGGGTAGCTGAATGTCATAAAGGCCTAATACATGCTTATTCCTGGACCATCTTTTGTTCAGATGGTGCATTTCCTCATAAATCCAGTGCTCGGGTATTGTCTGGGTAGGTCACTTCTGCTGTATAAATTCTGTATTTATATCTGCTTTGGATCTGTGACATTTCCTAAACATAGCTCTGGCAAACAAGCAGAAGGACTAATTGCTTTATTAAACTATCACTTAGAGCAAAACTCATGTCCACTTGAAATCTTGGGAATATAGCTGGTCTCAGAGGTAAAAGGATACCCTGTCCATCAATCTATCCACACAGCCCTTGAACAGATTTACCCTTTTACATTAGGCTAAGGGCATGAGGAGGGGCTTCTCTTGGCTTTTGCTAACCCAGGGCAGAGAAAGGCACGCCACAGCTGAAATGCACACGTGCACACAGAGTGCCATGTCTCTTCTTCCAACAGGCAAGATGATCTGCCTCTCCTGTTGATTTTTCTAAATGCTGTGGTAATTCCCCAAGCAATACTCAGTTCTCATTGGGAAGTTCGGATGTCTTCCATAATCTATTTAAACAGCTATTTAGGTATCAGTGAGAAACCTGTTACTTTAGAAAAGGTAAGAGGATTCCAGCACTTGATACCAGCAGCCAGCTCTCAGAAGCCACCTGGGGCTGCCTGTGGCCACAAGACCCCTCTATTTCCCTGCGCCGACCTCAAGGGACAATTGATGCATTAAGTCTTCATCACGTTTGCTGTTGCTGTGTTTACTGTTCCTTTATTTACATATCTAGAAATTCAACATCTTTGCATGTTTTGCAAGCTGTCATGACATGAGACACTAGTAATAGACTATGTTTTGCTTGCTAACATATTTTTGACATATTTTAGCTTTTGATTATAAGATTGCATCTTTCCTTGCTACCATCTGTCTCAACTCAGTGGCACTCTGGCATTTACAAAAACAGTAGGGTGTAATATTTCTTATATACTTGAACTCTACTACAAACATGTTATTTTCAGTCTTAACCAATATGTCACACTTTCACACATGAAGGCTGAAATGCCTTATATCCTTTAAGGTATCTGTCAAAAATAAAGAACATATCATCACATTCAATTTGGCTGAGATGAGTAATATATTAATAAGAATGGGAACGGTTTCTGACTTATAAATAGAACTGGCATTTTACAAGCCTTGTGTATTCATGCCTGCATTTATCCTTTTGTCAGCACAAATGAGATATTCATACAAAACCCAGGAATTTCTTTCTTGTATTTAGCAAAATCTGCACAATATTTTCAAAGCTGGAATTTTAAATATGACACATTTTTTCTTGGAATAGCTGGTAGCCAGACACTTTCTGACTTTACTTCTTTTCTCTCTGTCCTCTATCTGTAAGGAGTCAAACTGTTACATTCAGCAAACTGGAAATCACACTTAATATCTACCCTGACAGCACTAGGCAAGCAGTTCTAGACATTTGGACTTGTTGTGATGTAAAGGCAGTATTTCAGCAGCACTGGTTTTCATGGGATAAAACCAGAATTCCAGCAATAGGATAAGATACTAGAATAGCTGAGGAATGTTTTTTTGATCCTCTTTTGTAGGTGAGCTGGAGTAGTGGGGGACGGTGGTAGGCAAGGAGAGTTTTTATCCCCTTTTTTCTTCTCCTTGAAACTGCAGGCCGTCAGGAGCCCATTCAGACCTGAGCAAAGCTGTGAGGTGGTGTGAGAGCTGCCCCCGGGGCGTGGTGCCAGTGAGCATCACCCTGCGGTGTGCACCACCTCCAATTCTGCTACCCATGCCAGAGGAGAGGGTGAGGGATGTCAGCTTAACAGCACTGCTGGCAGAGCTGTGGTGGCTCCCTCTCGTCAGTACCAGACCCAGCTCACTAACTGATATTGCATTTAAATTTACTGATAATTATACACGGAAGATGCTTGGTGACTCCTCTGGCAACCAACGTGTCAAGTGTGTAAGTATGAAATTGCTGAGACAGACAGATAAAAGAAACAAATAAACCCAGAAAACAGTGAATATCACTCTCAAGCACACATTGCTTTGCAGTGGGCCAGCAGATCTGTTTCTACTTTTACATTTATTTAAATGCCTACCTTTGAGAAAAGCAACCTATTCCTACTGAGCAGTGTACAGATCCTGATACAATGGGATTGCAGATCTTGGTGGTTCTTTAGGTAATACAGTAGCAGTAATAATAATGCTACTTTCTGAGGAAAAAGACAAGACACAAAGCACGCTCACACATAATGGTAAACTGAATTTATTTCCTTTTGGAAAACAATTCCAGTAATCTCCAGGTTCAGACCGCAGAGTAAACATTAATAACAGTAACATACAGGTTAGTTCAACTGATTCAAGAATTTGGCTGTGTGAAATCATTAAGGAAAGTCTTGAACACTCAAAGCTTCAAATGGTATCCAGGAAAAAAAATTCTTTGACAAACTACATAACAACTATTGCATATATGGTAATGCTATCTGTCATATCGCAAGGCTTACAAATATATATACGGGCCTTATTCAACTGTGGGTTCCTGCTCTGTGAGAAAGAGTCTCTTCATATTTTTTGCAAGAATCTTCAGCAATAAAAAATAGTCTTAGATTCATCCGTTTGTATACCAAAAGAGAGATTTCTAGACTGAAGTTTAAACGAAAGGGAGGCCAAACAGAGCTGTAATGGAACATAGCTATTACCTTCTCCCTCCTCCTTGAAAATGACATTTTTTTCTTAAGCTATTTTTTCCCCTCACACAGTATTATTATTATTTGTATCTTTCTTGAATAGGGCCCAAGTCCACTTGTCTTTATAAGACCATTTTAGTATCAGACAACATAATACATGTGCAACACTTTATATACAGGAAGTCTATCCGGTGCTCAAAAGTTCAAACACATGAACATCCAACAGTTTCGATAATACAAGTTTTATGGTACAATACAATGATTCTGAATAATATACATTAACAATGAAAGTTTCGTGCAAAGAGTAAAATGTGTTCCCTTTTTGTGCCACAAAGAATCCTCTGGAAGAGACGGGCCTTGCACTAACTGCTGTGCTGGGTCATCGTATGATTCTGCAACAAAAACAGAAGAAACAACTTAGTCACAGGACAGGCATTTCTGTGTGAAAGAAGGATGCAAAAACAATTCTTCCAACATATCTTGTAAAATGATGGGTTGGAAAAACGAGTATTCTCGACCTCTCCTTGTTTAAACTAGCCAGAAACAGCATCATTATGGAAGAGAGTAGTTCTCCCCAGCTGTTTCACACTAGTATTCTTTACTTGTGCCACAAGAAGGGCAACACAGCCTCTCCAGGTAGGGTGTGGGCTGACCTGCCCCAGTGAAACTGCAGACCAGGTCAGTGGTTCTGGTGTCTGCTTACACACGGCTCATGGTTTATGCATTGCAAAAATGAGAAGTGCATTTGCCATAAAAGTCTTATGCTAACTGTGCTTCCTAGACCGTGGCACTGCTTCAAATGCATTCCTGCAGTAAAACCTATTTTCCTCACATGGTATGGCACAGTATAGTCTGGTAAGAGCCACTCTCTGCTAGAGAGCTCAGAGACTGATGAGAAAACAGGAGGGGCTGGCACAGCCTGCCCTTTGGTCACCAAAAACCACAGGTATTTTTCCTCAGGTGAATGCAGTGCCTTATGTGTGGTAACACAGCATAGACTTTGGAGTCTTAAATTCTCCTTTCCTGTACAAGTAATCACCAAATCAAGCAGCGAACACCAGTTTCAGCCTCTTTCCTACCACCCCTCAAACCGAGTCGACCACTTTCAGAAAGATGTTATTGTGCTGCCTGTACTGGCTGAGATCCTTCACAAGCATTGACCTGAGAGCAAGGGACAAATCCAATACATCTTAAATTTTATATATTGTACACTGGATCCACAGATCACTAGATCACTAGAAAATGTCTGTGAATGCTACTTCTCAGACAACAGGGCAGCCACTGATTACTGATGAATTTTCCCCTTAGTAATCGGGGCCAGATTTGGGCCAGTGACCCAGAGGGCAGGGGTGTCACATCCCATGATTTGCTCCCAGCACATCCAGACCCTTCACTCCACTTTATTAAGTTAATCTGTCTTTAAACCTCTTTGGACTAATGCACTTCAGGATGAACCTGTTCCCAAAAGACAGTCATCATTTACAACAAAGTGAACATCTACTGAACCATACCCTCCAGAGCCACCCATGAAAGGGCACATGAAAACAGCCTCAGTGAAACGAATGTGAAATACAGCGTGACTGCAGACCAGCCTGAGAATCCTCTCTCCCATCCTCCTTCGCTCTCCCTAAACTGTGCACGCACACAAATAATAGTTCATGGGACATTTGGCAAGGAAAGGATCTTACAGTAAGACTGAGGAATTTTTAATGTAGTGCCATTCTCAAGATTAAAGGAAAATGACCCAGTGACACTCAAAGATGCATTTTCCAGATGTGAATACAAAATGATTTAATGCTGATGGCAGGAATTCCAGACTGTCCAAGGCCAAAGAGTGTTAAAAAAACACACTCCACCACTTGATTTCATCTAGTTCCTCATCCTTCCCATAAAATAATTTCAAAATGCTGTAAAGCAGTAACAATAGATGCAGCCAAAAATGTTGGCTGGTCACAGGTAATGGGCTCTGACTTTAAAGCAAAAAAGCAAGGAAATTAAGAGTTGAGCCTGACAGTCAGTCCTTTTGTCATCCTGTTGTGTCCATTTATTGCAGCACATACAGCATAACACCACAGGCTTATTGGAGACCCTGCAGTACCTAGAAACAACAGGACAAGTTAAATATGGGGTGGCAGTCTGAATTCTGATTTTCTTCTCTGCTTCTGAGCAGGTGAAGTAATATACCAGTTGTTACATTGCAGACAGATATTTGGGGGGGGGGTGTCTTTTGTTTCTAGTCTACTGAGAGCAAGCACGTCAGTCATGCCCATTTTTTATTTCTTTTCACTAAGTGAAAAATGCATAATCAGTGTGAAGCTGGATGAACAGTTGCATATGAAGCAGTCAAAAGGTGTTTTAGAATTGCAGCCGTAACTACTGCTGCAATGACATTTTCGATTAAAAACCAAAAATGCCCAAATATGAAGGAGACAAAATAAAACACAGCATAAGGACTGACTTGCCCCAGCTCTCAGTGTCCCTGACTCCTGTGCCCTGGCACAAAATGAGATTCTCTGGAGATAATGAAGAAATAATAGAAAAAAACCAAAAAAGCGTTGCAGAGAAGAATGAGACAGGGCAGGATAGGAACATGAGGAAATGCTTTGAAGAGTTTAGGCCTTAAAAAGGCAACAATATGCGTTGTAAACAGTCAAAACAAAACACAGTTTCCAAAGTAATTAAAGCTCCCCAAATGTGAGGGACTAGGGAGAAATACCTATTTGGCTAAGTTGCAAAAAATTACAAAGTGGAAGCGCTTCAGGAACATAACATTGACAAGACAAGCAGGCGAAGGATGGGAGGAGAGAGATAAGAAAAGGAGGAAAATTCTGTAATCCCACAGAGAGCCATATTCCACTCTACCAAAAGCCATCTATTGGAGACCCCATGTCTAAGTGACTGAAAATTGCAAACATTAATCCCAGTTATGAACTGTTGTTGTTTTTATGAGGGGTGTTGTGTTTAAAAATTTAGGGCAAAAATTCTCCTCTATTATCCACGCAGCGGATCTCGACTCTGATAGTCTCTTTGCCTCGTGTGCAGAGAGCTCCTGCCTCCCTGGCAGTGGGAGATCAGGCAGGCGGGGAAAGCGGAATTTGGAGCTCCCGCCGGCAGGGACGCGGCAGGGCCATGGGAGCGCGGCACACCCAGGGAGAGCACAATATTACACTTGAGATCCCCTGTGTGCCTCGGAGACCGCGCTGCCCTTCACTAAAGACGCACTAGACAAGCCTGAAACACGCCTCCTCCAGAAACTTCAACGAGTTTGTCTGAGTTTGGAGCAATTAGTACATCCACTTGCCAAAGAGAAGTCATTTAGCGAAGTACAGGAGGTATCATATGCTCCCTTTCTTTGCCTCCCCCAAATCTGATTGTGCATAAGCACATCTGTTTAATTATGTGGTACTCTCCCTACAAAGCAAAAATGTCATTTTCCTGCTTAGCCATGGAAAGGGGAAAATATTCTTTCTCAATATAATCTTTCCTGGACTTCAGCAACAGCTGTGTTCCAATTTCCAAGAGCTGGGATCTCATGAGGAGACACTAGTTTGCAAATACAAATGCTAGCTCTGCATGCACAAAATGGAGGAACAGGGAAGCAGGAGGGGTGTGTGTCACTGCATTTGTTATCATGTAGACACAAACCAGGAAAACTCCTACATCCCTGATTTCTCTGTCTCAGTGTTATCTGGAAAGCAGGTATATTACCTGGGAAAACCTGAATTCACTATATTTCACAAGCAAAAGAAACTCTTACAGTGCATTTGCCTATTCCTAGAAACAATTATTTTTGATAGCTGAATCCAGAATCCCAACTGTTATGTGACCTACTATAAAATGACATGCCACCACTTTTCTGGATGAAAATGCTTTGAGATATCCCTGTTGTTAGTGTTAAGGACTTGAAAACATGCAAAGAATTTCAGGATAACACTGTGTAGAAGAATCTCCTTGGCAAACAAATACAAAAAGGTTTCTTTGCAGAAGAGCTCGAGACAAAAGAGGTAATAATACTTCTTGTTGTTTGGTGCATGCCTTTGTGTTTCAGAGGGAACATGAGAAGTAACAGCTAGCAAAAGGTTCCCGCCCACAGCATCAAAATTAACGAAGAAAAAAATACCCACAGATAGCCACAGACCCAGTAGCCCATTAGAATCCTTAATGTGAACTGTGGTTGCATTCAATTTAAATGGGATTTCTGACCAGAAGAAATTGTGTTTTATGACCAGAAGAAGCAAGACGTGGCTGTACCTGACAAACAGTGCAAAGAGGGTACATGTGAAGAGGTATAAAGATGAAATGTAGGTGCATTATTTCAACAGATGGTAACAGTATCACAGCAGCATGTTATTTTTCCTTAGTTCAAGAACACAAACATGAGTAATCAATCATCACTGATTAAGTAATTATGGTTCCCTACATGTTATCACTTATCTGGAATCCTTTATCTGTGTACATTACAGACCATCTTGTATTTTTTTGCATTCAAAAAAACCAAAAATGCACCCCACCGCACTGCAATCCAGCTCCAGGTTGTAAAACAGAACTCCGCATTACTATCAACCTTTAAGCGCTACAATTTACTTTTTTTTTAACAAAAGCAATTGGTTTCCAACAGGCTGGATAATAAGTCTTTTGACCTGCATTCTTCTTTGACCCATTAAGGTCACCCCTGTGCTCGGGCATATAGCTGACTTAGGAAATGCCTGCAAGTCCTGCATTTCATCTCCTGCCCACTCAAAATAAAGCTTTCTTTAAATGTGTCTGTACGGGTCCCTGAAGACCAGGGAGGCATCCCTGTAGTGGGCAATGGAGGGACAGAAGCTTCTGCCTTTATTAATGAATGCAGACCATTATGAGTCTGGCTGGCTCCTGCACTGTTCCCAGAAGCATATACTGTACGTGACTTAAAATGCTAGAATATTGACACAAAGCGAGCTGGGCACCCCTAAGGAAAATTACTCCTTGGATATAATGTAGGCTCGTAACAGCTATTAGAGTACAAAATAAAACCCTCCGGGATCAAACTGACATATACCGCATTCTACCTACTCCTCAAACATTAGAAGAATTTCTTTGTGAAGGCATTCTCAAGGACAGCATTAAACTGACTTTTGTAGCAATCTGCAACAGCTTTTTGGCTTACAGCTTTTAGTACTAAATCTCTAGTTTGAATCAATATAAGTACTATATCTACCACATTAATCAATACATTTGGTTCAATACACGTTCTATTAAATTATACTTTCTAATCAAGATTTTCTGCTTCTCTTCCCTTCTTTTTTTATTCCAACTTCTTATCCTGTACCACACTTTTCAAACTGTCTGCAGCTGAGAAGAGAATGTTGGATTTTCCAGAACCAAAGAGGAAGAAAGAAAGGCTCGTAGAAAGGCAAGCCTAGCAAAACCCAGCACAGGATCAACATGGTTTCCGGAACTTTGGTCCAATGCTTTATTACTTAACTGGTTGTCATGACCTCTCATGCAGAAAGCTCTGTATTGGACACTGTTAAAATATTATACCATGTGGAAAGGTGAGGAAGGAGGGAAGAGGAGTATTAAGTGGTAACACCAAAACCAAATAAATGAAACTTTTTCAGACTAAACTATAAAAAAGGTATCACAAAAGGTTATTTTTCACACTGTTTCTTCAGGTTTGTGCTGCTTCAACATTGCAGCACAGAGTTTCTTGTCAAGGCCCCATTATATTGCTGGAGGATTCTTTCCTGGTAAACTGTAGTATGATTATTACCCTAGGATTGAATCGACGAGTTACTTAGATTTGCACGATACTAAGATTAAATACAAACTATAAATTAAGATGTAAAAATATATTATTTAGTCCAGGTCTTTGGGGATATGTGAAACACTGAGATAGAAGATGTCTCCAGCTATCTGAGAGATCTACCCAGTTACAGTAAATGACTTTCCTACACCTGTGTTAGATTTGGCGGAATGTTCTTCCTAAGCAGAGAATATGAAACACAATGCCAAAATGATAAACATGCATATTGCAGGTATGCAAAGCATTTGCCACTGTCTTACAGATCAAAACTACTACACTCGTGTCCCTCGCTTACAGTCAGTTTCTCTTTTTCCTATCTCCATATAACCACTATGAACCTGCAGAAAAACGGTTGCATTTTCTTTTGACATTTAACATCATCTCACTCAGCTCACAATAGTGTCTTATAATACTTTCTGGATGACACTATGTCACCATTAAACAAAAAGGTGAAATAGCATAATAAAAGAGAAGAACAAGAATTCATAGAATTTAAAGACAGAAAAGACCCATTAGGGCGTTTTCTCCACCCATCTTGCCAGTGTTGGATTATTGCCTATAGTGTAATTTCAAGTGTTTTGCCCAGTCCAATTTTAATTAGAGCTTCCAATGCTCCTCCTGGGAGACTATTTCACAGCTTCACAGACCTCGGGGTTAGTATTTTTTTCCTGATGTTCATCCCAGGAGAGGAAGAGGCTCAGCCAACCCCAAATCAGACATGAAACC
This sequence comes from Melanocharis versteri, assembly GCA_013397845.1. Classification (NCBI taxonomy): domain Eukaryota; kingdom Metazoa; phylum Chordata; class Aves; order Passeriformes; family Melanocharitidae; genus Melanocharis; species Melanocharis versteri. Next base: position 915,676 of record VZTG01000673.1, on the reverse strand, counting down.
AAATCTGCATAGTCAGGAGCTGGTTTCAGTACAATATCTGGGCCATTTCAAAGCATCTGAAAGCAGTAAACTTACTTTCAATGTCCCAACACATTATGGCCCTGGCTCCACTGCTGCTGCAAGCAATTAAGAATATTCAGTTATGTGGGTTTCTAAGGCTCAGTTGCTGTACAGGTAAAAATGAAATATAGGTGGGATTTGGGTTCCAGTACTAAGGGTAATGACTTGCGTAGTGTACTCCACCAAATGAATTAATTCAAGGTTAGGGTCATATCCAGGTTAATTCTATGATTTTATAATCCTTAGTTGTACTGACAGGGCATCTATGAACACTCAGATTGTAAACATTTCTGTCTTTTTCACATACGTGAAATACAAATAGAGCAACTTCAGTTGAAGCTGACTGACAAATGAGAGATTATTTCCCCTCTCAGGCCCCACCCTTCCTTTCATAAAACACTAACTACAAGAAATTAACTTGAATGACTGTATCTGAAATGTCAGAACTAACAAATGTTTCTGATTTGTTTCACCCCAGGAATTACGATGCTTCTGACACGAATATATATTCATATTTCAATGGTCACACTTATGCTGAGTGAATGAAGGAGCTAGAAAAGAGATAATGTCTAATAGTTTTTCATAGGTGAAAAGTAGGAGGCTGAGTGGAGACTTTGGAGTTCTGGAGAGAACAGAAAAAGTCCAGGCAAAGCGTCCCTGCCACCAGCATCTCCAGTATTGCAGTGCAGCTGGCAGGGCAGGAGGAGTAACAATGAATTTATAAATACACTAAAGTGTATGGAGTTTTTTCCAGGCCAAGTTTGCTCACCAGAGCAGACCTAACAAAATACAGTCTCTGAAACTTCAGATTCCCAAGGAAATTGATCTGAACTAAACCAGAGCTATTTCCACAACAAAAAAGGGGCCAAATCCCAAGAGAATCTGTGTTCCCATAAATACCATTTATGTGTGGTGAGTTGATGTTTACCAGCCTTTGAGAATCAGGTCTGTTCTCAGACATGATGGCCAATTAAGTGGTCATCTTAGGACATGACTGACCGCTGTTGACAATGATAATTTAGGAAAGTCTACACTGAATTGCAGTCATTCATATAAATTAATTCACCTAAGCTATGTGATTTGATACTATGTTAATGTTTCTGAAATAGCATGACTGCTAATCAGATTTTATTCTTTATCATATTTATGTAAAACTCTCAGTGTTCTGGTTCTTCTACTCAGCATTTCCAGCTGGGCCAGAGAAAAACTACCTGTAAAAAAATCTCAAATTGGAGAGCATGTTCTCAGGGATGCAGAATGAAAATTAAAACCAAACCTAAACCAAACTAAAACCCCTGATACCTATTTTTCTTCAGAGACTTCCAGTAAGTCACTAGTAAAATGTCAATGATTCCTTTTGGATTCATTACTATATGCGAGTACATATATCACAGATTTGTTGTATAGAAAAGAGTGACATATATTCCTGGGTACAGCAAATAAGACTTTCATCATTGTCACCAGACGAGAACAGACACAAACACAGATGCCTGTTCACCATCCTTGCACCTTCCTCATTATGAGCGTTGGCAGGGGGCTCCCAGCTAAGCCTCTGACATAAATCAGAGTAGCTCGAAGGCTGTTTTAACCTATGGTGCCAGGCAATCGCCTCCCATAAGCCTCCCTCACCCTGTCTGCTGTTCATTGAAATGCAGTGAAACTTGCAACAGTATCTTCCACTTCCTGCGAGGTGTGCCTGGCTGCATGGGAAAGGTGTGTGTGCATTACCCCATGAAAGAGAAGGTGGTGGGGAGAGGGGGCAATAGTCAGGGCATGTTCACAACTATTCTTCAAAACTGGGAACCCTCTCTGCTTTTTTATATGGCAAAGGGGCTGTACTGATAATCAGGATCCAGGTTTAAGTCTTGTCTGTAGAAAAACAAGGCTTTTGTGATACTGCAAATGTCTGAAATTAATACACAAGCATTCTTCCCCAATAAGAAAATTGTTCATTAAGTAGGAATAAAAGCTTAAACAAAAAAGGCAGAAGGAGGCACTTCTGAGAAATATATCAAAAGTCTTATTACTTTAGAATATGGTTATGGTTACCCTGGTATAAATTAAGAAAAGCTCCACTGAAATCAAGGGAGTTTCAAGATAGGAACAAGCAAGAATAGAGTCAGGCCTTTAGGGTTTAAAACAAAGTGAATATTGCTCGTATACTGATCGATTCTTGCACACCCTCTGCAGAGGCCACAGCCAGAAGTCTCTTCACTCTGTCAGACACAGCAAGCAGAACCCCAAGTTGAACAAATACAGATTTGTCTGCAGCTATTGTACAACAGAGTAACAGGGGACAACAAGCCTTGATAGGCAATACTGCCTAATAAGATATTCAGGGATTAAGTCTGTGTTTTACAAGACACGTGTTCATGGGCTAGGTGCTCCTTTGCTTAATTTTTTTTTTCCTTTGTTATGTTTAATTTATCATGCTGGTGCTTTCTAAACTACAACATCTGTAAACAAGTTTAAGTTTGACCGACCTCCCCTTTTACATCCACACACAGCATTTCTACTTTGTGCTCAGGTTTCACATACCTTAAAGACAAATAAATCTGTGGGGGAGAGAGAGATAACAAACCTAAACAACAAAAACAAACCCCTTTGTCTGACAATATGTGATCATCTTATGTGAATACAAATTTGCCAAGCTGTGAGTGAGGAACTGGCTCCTGGAACTGGAGCTGTGCTATGCACAGATTCCTTTATAGGTCAAACCCAATTAAACAAACTACTACTAAATATTTAACAGCTCAGTGCAGTAATTAGTGACAAATAATGGAAGCTTAAACTGATAATTGCACAGAAATGTCCTGTTGGAAACATTACACGTTTCTTACTCCTCCTCTTTCTCTCATACTCAATGAATCCTGATCCTTTTCAAGGATTAAACTGACAAATAAATCTGGATTTTATGCGTATCTATTTGGTCTGCAATGAAGTTTTCTATGACTTGCGAAAAGGAACTTTCCAAGGGGAATTCTTCTCAAATTTCCATTTTGGGTTCTCTGCTTTTAAGCAGAGTAATTGCTAAAACATGAATTGATTTCAAATCTTCAACCAACCTGCAGGTCCAGAATTCAAGCTCCTGTCCATAGGATTCAAAAGGTCACCCAATTAAAATGGGGAAGCACACAGAGCTGTGATTTATATGCAAAGGGCAACCTTTAAAACAATGATACTTTCCAGTTTTCCACAGGTGCATGTACAAAAATCCCTTTGAACAAAATTACAAGTGAAATTACAAGTTTCTTGATACAGCCTGTAAGGAAAGTGCTGTAACTTGTCTGCACTCCCATTATACAGACAGACACATCCCACACTTGTATTGATCGCCAAGTTCACCTCCCTACCTCCTGACAAAACGCTGGGTATTGTGCTTTCCAGGTGACATGGGGACAGCCTGGAATCTGGATTGCCCGCACACTGCCAGCTGCTGCCTGGGGCCTTGTACAACAGCACCTGGCACACTGGAGGTTATGGATCGGCCCAAGATTAACTCACAGTGACTAACAACATTTTCGCTCAGGTGAAAGCAAACCCTGAGCAAGCCCAGTTTTAAAATCAGCAAACTTGCCTTTCACATGTGGAAATCATATTTAGAAGTTATCCATCCAGCAAGCATATGTACACCCAGTTAAGATAATGAAGAAGTGGATGGGAATGTATGTCAGATCCTGAAATCAGGAATGTAATGGAAATTTGTCCCCTTGTCCATGGTATGCCAATTTTAGACTGCGTAGGATAGAAAAAGAAAAGCTATGGTGCTCTCCTAGCTCTCCTCCTTTTCTAAAAGCTCCAAACTCTGTTGCACATTGGTGCATCTTTTTCCTTCAAGACAGTTTGCAAGGAAAGCCAGATTGAGCGGGTTTGATGGTAACAGCCAAGGATTTCTGAGCTGATAAGCAGAGGCCCCCATGGATTTTGCTCTCTGACTTCCTTCACAACCGGTTACTGTGCCAGCCCATCTTGGACATCTTACAGTCCTTATTCCTACAGCTCTTCAAACAAGGAATAGCAGGAACTGGGGCAGTGCTTATGCGGCAGGCTTGGTGTGTGTGTGAATTACAAATCTACTGCTTGGAAAAGAAACTAAGGACAATTTTTATCCCTTCATAGCTGGTGATTAGTTAGACAGTTAAGAACCCTGTGCTGAAACATTTTGTTCTTAGAGCAACCTCATCTGAGTTTCCCCCTTTTCAGTTCATGAAACTCCATGCTTTAAAGGTGACTTTTAGTGAGACCAAAATGCTATTTTGCCCTTTAAAACAAAGTCATTACTTCTCTAAATTTTGTGAGGACACACACTGTAAATCAATAATTCTGGAGCATTTACTAACATGTGGTACCAGGACAATAAAATTTCATGTTTGTCATTGTGGTTGTCGGTTGTAAAATGCAGTTTGGATTCTCTATTGTCTTCTGTTTTCTGTTTTTTTTTTTTTTTTTTTTTTTAATTTGCATTTGTGTAAAAGAAGTGTGAAATGTGACCACAGCTAAATGGGAGGAATTTTACTCTCACTTTCTCCTGTTTACAGAACCTTAAAAAGGGGGAAGGCAGTGAAGTCCAATTCCTACAATTTAATACTCCTCCCCCAAACAAGAAGTACCACACAAAGAGGCATCCTTTAATGCCTTTTACCTTCCTCCGTGTGAGAGATGAAGTATCCTCCTACCAAACGTCATTCTGTGAGGCTGGTCATTCTGTTTCCTGTCAGACAGCTGGCCAGTGACACGTTGCGAGTCATTAGGTCCTGCCTTGACCCTGTACTGACAGTGGAAGAAATGCCCCCACCCCTCACCTCTGGCCTTGGCTTGTGACGCCGTGGTACTCCTGTCTCCTTGGCTATCTCCTGCCAGGGGATCCAGCCTCCTGCAGCTGCTGCTTTCACCCCTCGTTGCCCATTAGGACTGTTTTTAGTGTGGCAATCTTCGGATTGAGTGAAAAGAATCACATTTACGAGGAAAATAACTGGAGACAACACTCATTTGCTGTCTACATTTAGTGCCAAGGTATCTGAAACAGAGAACTTCAATTCCTTTACAAAAAGATGTGCTGTAGCTATGGTGAGGCTAATCTATAACCCTCACGATCTTATGTAATTTGCTACTCCAAGTTAATTTTAATTCATCAAAATAAAACCCACCAAAAATAACCCTTTAAAGTAAAGTATTAGCTGAACCCAGAAAAAAAAAAAAGCAGAATCTTCGCAATTGGAGGGCAATTAATCATACCACAGTGCACACTTACATAAATTCAAAAGTTAGCTATAAACAAGTACCCATAGCAATAGTGCCATGCATAAAGGGGCAGGCAACAGGAGGCCTGCTTTCTAATAAGCCCTCAAAGGAACCTGCCACACAGAAGTGGCACTTATTCTAATTTAAAGCTCTCACAGTTACTTTACCGTGGCAAAATTTATAAACTAATAACTTCAGTAAGCAGACTGGCACTCCAAACAAAAACCCACACAGCAGTTCAGACCCACAGAGAAAACAGCTCTCTTAGAAAGGTACTGTCTTCAACAGTGAGATATAACATTGGTTTGTGGGCTACTCTTATGGTCCCTGATGTTCAGTAACAGTTCTGCACTATTCCATTACATCTGTATTGTCACTTCACTGGGGTCTGTAGCCTATTGTCCCCACAAATCTCTTCAGCATCCTAAGGCATATTACACACCTGTACATTTGTGCCCTAGTCAGCTCAAAGAAAGAAATACTCCTGGATTTGAAAGAGACTACTCTGGGTCTGTGATCTCACTTAAAGTGTGATTAAATAGTCAGGGCAACTTGCTTTCAAATTGTCAGTTTAAAAACATATTTAATATTTACAATTAAAGCTCACATTCTTTCTCATCTCTATTAGTTTTGATTCTCAGTAACTGTTAAAAATTACAGAAATTATACTGTTCTTCATTTATATACATGAAGAAAAAAGAAAATCAGAAAGCAATAATAAGGGCTAAGCAGGAAATCTCTGTAATACATGCAGCACAATATTGGATTTTTTTTTTGTTGTATCCTAAAACCACATCGCTTTGTTCGAAGTTCCTTTTCAAATCAAAGCGATACTAAAGTAAAACAACTGCAGGCAAAATTTCTAAGACACAACACAATTTGTGTCAGAACGCTCATCACTTCGGGCTGACCTGTCAAAGTATCTTGGGAAACATGGTAAGAAGACAAATCTGCAAGTTCGTAACGAACTTTGAATGATAAGAACTATGTGTTGCTCACAAACCACGGAATGCTGTGCAGCCTTAGCTGGGCTGTACTGGCGCCTACAGCAGATGTCCACCCCTTCCTACTGCTTCTAGCTGCACGGGCTCAGGCTGTGCTCCTAAGAGCACCGAGGGGGAGCCAGCATTAGGAAGCTTTTACAGAAGAAAGCAAAGAAATAAAAAGTTTGTGCTTAGATGAGTGATGTGGAATTGAAAGATCAGAATTTAGTACAATGCACAGACGCCTGCTGTCAGCAATAGAGCTATGTCATAAATTTCATATGGGTGAAGTTAGCAAGATGACATTTTTGGACCTTGACAGGCAATTTCTGTCGCCTGCATTTTCAGGACATTCTCAGCACCTTGCAGAATCCACCCCTGCACCCAACCCACTTCTGTGGGGGACCCAGTATGATCTAAAGAAGCCTCTTTTTAGGCATTAGGAATTAAGATTTTGGCCACAGGGCTTATTTTTCCAGAAACAAATGCATTGTCAAGGCCATCTACAAACTCACCAGAGAGTAATTTCTAAGGGTTTTTGAAATACCTCTTTTCACAGATATATTTCTCTATTAAGTTCTGCACAGGAGTCCGACATCTGTGGAGACTTACAGTTCTCTGCTAAATTGTGTGCATTTTCAGATTAATTCCTACATGTTCACTGTATATTATTGTAAATCCATGTGGTCTAAACGTTCAAATCATGGGCTACCATAGTCCTCAGTTCATGTTAAACCATTCCTAACACTGCCCGAACTTATGCCAGCTCGTAATAGCCCCATGGGATTGTTATACCAATTAAAAATCCCTGGAATCCATCGGAGTCTGAGACATGCCTGTGAGGACCAAAAGGGAGTGATACAGAACCAGCTTGCAAAATAAACAGGATTTGCTGCGTACTGAGGGAATCCTTGGCTGTCTGACTAAGGTACCTTTTATACTGGCAGGGGATGCAAATTGGAGCCTGAGGATCTGCACTTTCATTTTCAAAGCTCTTTGCAAACATCAACCACTTCACCTTCACACCATTGCTTCAAGGGAAGTAAATATGTACAGTTCCAGCATCTTCTGTTTTCTGGAGGTGCAAAGAAGCGCAGGGCATTTTTACAGCCTCTGTTCAGGCACAAAAGGGAGCTTTTGACAACCTCTTCCTTCGTGGGCAAATGAGTTTCTCAAGGCCACGGAGGGAGCTGGTGGCAGAACAGGGTTTTCTGGAGAGATCCTGCTATCCAGCCTGGTACTGAGTCCACCCTGCCTAGCCTGCAACACACCGAAGCAACTTGCAGAATTCCAGTCATTACACTCTTCACTGTAGAGGACAGATTACTGCATGTCACCCTCCATAATCTCTCCTGTAAGAGGAATTCTGAACGCTTCCCGGGAACCCCCCCGCTTTGCTTCCCCTCCAAATGGTGGCAAGGTTAGAGACAAGTTGTTTTCTCAAGGCTGAGATTAAAAATGGCTCTGTGTTTTGCTAACCATTCCTCTGAAGCATGGGCAGCGTGCGTGTGTGTGTGTCTGAAAAGGACCCCAATGAAAGGAAGGAATGAGAGATGCTAAACAATGCTGTGCAAAGTTGCAGACTGTTCGGCTACAGGCCAGAAAATGAATCCAATTTTTCATTCTGTCATTATAAATATTTCAGTGCAAATGGTACTGATTTTCTGCAACTGTGGTTAAGCAAAGGGCCTCCGAGTGAATATTTAAGGGGAGAAAAAAAAGAGAGAAGAAGAAAAAGAGGGAAAGGAAAAAAAGAAAAATAAGAGGGAGGAGGAAAATTAAGGTTAGCAACCAATTAATTTCAAACTTTCAGTGTAAAAGATTCTGGGAAAAATTCTACAGTGATGCAGCGTGTGACTCGAAGGAGGGAAAAAAACATTTACTCTGCTCTTCTTCTGACAGTTTCTCATAAAATATCTGCAGTCCATCTATCTTTTAGTACTCCAGGCTCCTCTGGAGAGCAGAAAATAGTAGTTTAAAGCTCACTTCAGTGCCAGTCTGCGGGAGATTGCTTTCCACAGGACCCCTGCTGATGGAGGCCTAGGGGAAGAGGCCCAGGAGTTATTCAATCAGTCCAAGGCTCCGGGGCGGCCGGGGCTCCTTTGAGGGCTGATTATAAAGCTGCCCTCCTGTTGCCTGCCTCTGAACAGAACGAAATGAGCAGCCTCTTGCTGAGCAGATTCTGCAAGAAGGAATTTCACCTGTCATGGAGTTTGTCAGAATTTCAAGATTTATCTTGGTGCAAAATTAATAAAATACCAACTAGGATTTCAGCCTGACTACTCAGCTGTGTCATCTCAAAGTGATCTTTCACCTAAGAAAACCTGGACACAGAGCTACTGAAGTCATTCTTGCCCTACTTTTGCTCAGGAGCTTTGGTGGATGCTACAACTGAATAATAAAATGATTAGAGGTGGATTTCCTGACAATTATCCTGACAATTACACCCAACGTCAAATGCTGGCTGGGTGCTACCGTCCTAATGTGTGATCTTCCACCTTACTTCTGTGGTTACTAAATCTCCCTGGAATAAGCTAGAAATCTGAAATAGAAAAAGATCATTTCTGCAGTTTATAACCTAGCAGGTCCCTTATGGCAGCACATCTGTTAAGTTCATACACTGGTATTCCAGGTCTGGATTTGATTTATAAGTTTTAAAGGAATACAAACAACAGACTACATGAGATTACATCCAGTGAAACACTGCAAATTAATATTGCTGTGACAGTCAAGTACATGGTCTTTTAACCATATTCTGAGTTTAATATTGTGGTAAAGTGCCAGGTTGATAAAGCATCTTGTAAATCTCTGTGAGCTGAGTGCAATTCTTTCGAAGCTAGACAGTCTCACCAGTCTTCTGGCAGTGCCTTACAGCAATAATAATAATAAAAAATCTTCATACACTACCTGTTTAGTTAAGACTGTACTAGCTTATAGCACTTGGTCACATGAATTTCAAGTCTCAGGTAGAAAAGAAGCAATTAACTTGCAGCCTGCAAGAGAGTTTTTCAGCTAAAAGAGTAGATCAACTTGTAGAAAATAAAATTCAGCTGATGGGTAAATAAATATTATCCAATTTACAATGCTGTTGGTTCAGATCTTGACATGAATAAACAGAGATCCACTGTACCAAGTAACAGTAAAACATGCCTTGATTGGGAAGAAAGATGCATTTGCCATCAACAGCTCTTACCCTGTGCTGTGACAATTTCTCTGTACTGTTCAAAGCAACAAATCTACTTTTCTGTCTATTTGCTCCCCAGCATTTTCTAACAAGAGCTTAAAACAAATGGTAACATATCCTTTACCTGCCTCCTCACCCTTAAATGACAATTCAAGATTAATACACATCATAAAGCCACCTTTACCAGGCACTAGTAGTCTGACAGTTTTAACACCGAGAGATCTCACAGTAAAGGGGGAAAGAGAAAGCACGCAAGTGAATGCACAGATGGTGGGAGGGGACACAGGGTGCTCTCAGCAGGTTACAGTAGAGATGCATTAACTCCACAGAGGGATAAGGGCTTCCCACCAGTACAGTCATGAATTATAACTGAGCATGGGAGTGAGTTCTTAGTGCCTGTCTCACAGCAAATATACTGTTCCATTTTCCTGCACAATCACCTTTCACCTTTACAAATGCAAAGCAAAGCAAAATGCACCACTAATATTTAGCAATATCACAGGTTCTTTATCTTACACAGCACACATCTACACACAGGAAGTATGGGGGGAGGCAGAGTATTCACTGACACAGCGTATCCCCGAGCAAACTTACACACCCATGATCCGTGACCGTGCCTAGCGATTCTCCTGCAAAATGAGACTATAACAACACAGAAAAACAACCAAAGCTGCACGCAGAAATGTGTGTAACTCAGCAGTATTCGTTCATGAGAACTGAATCATCTCTTTCTCTCTTCCTTTGTTAACAGGGTGGAGGACACTCAATTTCAGCTTTGAACACAAAGGAGGCTCAACTTAAAAATAAAATCACAAGAGCCTGCAAAAATCCACCCTTTTCTCATCCAAAATGTTTCAGCCTCGGTTTGATCAGAGCATGGTGAAACCGACCCCAATAACAGGTAGAAAAGCTAAACCTAAAAGCTGTTCCTTCTGGTTGGGGGACATACATGTTTAGCCACTCCACACCAGACTTTTTCACTCATGTTTAGAATGGAGTGGCCCAATGATGCTCTTACCCTGCCCCTAACAGAAAACAAATAAAAGGTAAAAACAAAATAAAGGGAAAAAAAAGAAAAAAGTGAAAAAAAAAAAAAAAGGCACCACTTTTGAGCCAAGTTTGCTGTTTACTGGAGTGTCTCTTTATGAATCACTGACCACACCTTGTTTTCCCAAACTATCTGCACCTCCTCCCTAGGGGAATTCATCCCCTCCCAACTTTCCTCCTACTCAATGAACCTATCAATGGAGAAAACTTGTTATTTTTGGCAGCTGAAAATTTGACCAGTTTTAAAGGATTCATTTACCATGCCTTTCACTTTCGTTTAAATCCTCTGTGTTCCTGTTCTAAATGACAGCATGGCAAGCATTGCTTTTAAGCAGTATTCATCTTGCCTACCACATCTCAGCCTTTCAGAGACGGCTGCTCTCTCTCCAACAATGGAGCCTTACTCCTTTATAGCTTGAGGGCAGAGACTCTCACTAGCAGTAGACTTGCTGCAAATATCACAATAAAGGACACAAATGTGAATTTCTTGTAAAATATGGGTTGGCTCTGGAGGTACCTTGCTTTAGAAAACTCTGTCAAGAGCAAACAATATATCTTTCTCCAAAATGCACAGCAGCCACACAGTTGAAAGAGCTTTTCCAAATGATCTAACATGTCAATGGAATCAGGATGCTTGTGAATTTTACACTTTTCTCCACTTTAGGTCTCTGATCGATATTTTAGCTTCTTTCACACTTAATATACTCAATGCTGGCTTGGCAGCATGTCTTGGGGAACATAAAAAAAAGAAAAAAATCCCTGAAGCTTGAGGAGGTGCTCTGCAGTGGAAGAAGGTAGGGTTTGAACTACAGGTTTTAATAGGTAGCAGTTTTGCTGCCACCAAACCCCTCTACCTATGCTTTGATACACTGAAAACATGGAGAGGTGAGGATGCTGGGAGCAACGACAACCTTGTGCCAGTGCTGTGGAGGGAACAGGGGGCAGACCTTGAGCTGCAAACTTCCAGTGATAACCATGTGCCATCACTTGTTGGGAAATGACAGGACCAGTGGAGAGTGGAGCCAGGAATAAGGAGCTTATTCATGGAGATGGAGTGAGGGGGGCCAGCAGCGGGGAAGGGGGAAGGGAAATCAGATTTGCAGAACTGGCCATGAAGCTCCTCAATACACCATAGCTGGATGCTTCATAAAGTCACACTGATGGCAGTCCCGGAGATGGCCATCTGTTGTCAGCTCTGGGCCAGATGAAAGATAATATAATGGCAGCTAGTGGTAGCTAACAGCAGGGCAGTTGTAGGAAGGAATGCGTCCTAGAATGAAGAAGTGGTGCTTCCTGTTTAGCACAGAAAATCAGTCATCGATATCAACCACATTAGCAAGAAATTAATGGATGGACAATTAAGAGAACTGAACTGATCTACCAGGGATATTATTCATATGCAAACAGAGTGCTTATTTCTTCTGCTTACTCCAGGTGTATGTGCCAACTGATCTGACTAATGGCAAGGTGTAGGCTGAAACATTCAGGGCACAGATGATAAAACCTCATTTTCTGCAAAGGGCAGAATTCCATTTCTAATGATTATCTGTGGGTCAGGGAATACATTTACTGCTTTCCCTGCCCTCAGTCTATGACAGGACTCCCTGATGTTCGCTGAGGTTTCTACAAGGACTGAGGGTAAAAATTGGTCTTTATGTAATAACTGAACTTCCCCTTATTATTACCATGATTTATTTTTACAAGTGCCTTATTGTTATTATCAGCATCACTCAGAAGAAAAAATGTTTGCCTTCCCAAGCACTATTATTTCTATCTTGTTTCTTTCTTTGTCCCATAATCTTCTTTCTGCTTCTCTTCTACTCCTCTGCTTTTTGTTCCCTTCTTCTTCTGCCTTTCTGTGCCTTTTTCTTTCTGCAGCAACTTTTGATTTGCTTCTTTGGGCTGAAATCTCACACACCTCACTGTTCTATTTGCTAAAAGAAATCAAAAAATTATTATTTTAATGTTGACCTGTAACATCACTGATACGTTTCAGAGTCAACACTTGCTGCTTTCAGACTGGAGACCATGAATTTCATTTAACATTTTTGCATGTCATAAGGACTTGCAGTCATAACGATTACAAAATGTACTATATTACCTGATTCTGCAGAAACTATTTAATATAGACCATATGAGTCAATTTGGAGAAGAGATGCATGGGTTATTTTTTTTAATGGGTACTTATATTTTACAAAATGAATCCTGCCATACAAGAGTACAAACAGGAAGAAGTAGGCAAAATAGGGACATATACTCAAGCACACATGCTTTTGAGTATGACTCTATCCCCTAGAAAGAGAAGGAATATAAATTTTTGCTTATTTTCGAATAGGTGCTTCATGAGTGTCACTCAGTACTTAGTACAGTATATGTACTTTTCATTTTTTTACGATTTTATTGTTCCTTAATCTGAATTCTTTTCAAGATTAAAATGTGTATTTAAATGTAATATCCATCACTTAGCTGCTATACTGTCTTTGCCAATTAATTCTGTATTTTCATCAATAATATCACTCAAGCATCTGAAAAAACCATAATTGTGATTCAATTGCTCCAGAAATTTAAGGAATGTTCTCGCAGGGAATGTATAAATGATGTTGTGAACATTGTTTCCTGCTTATTTACAGGAAAAAGTGTAGAAAATTTCACAGACTGACTATGGTGTGTAGAGTTACACATATGTGAAGTATGTGGAGACAAGTAAGACACATTAATACTAAGCTCATCTTTGACAAGCACTATTTAGTGAAATCAAAATGGTCCCTGAAAAATTCTGGCACTTTGGGCTTGGTGGGCTTTGCAATGTGCTATAAATATTCATGAACTAATGAAGTACCCACAGGGAGTGTTTACATTTGAATAGGCCAATCAAAGACGGGTGAACTCACAAGCTCCAAACCTGGAAATTTCTTATTTAGAAAAGAATTACCGCATGAAAACATAATGTGGCCATAACACCCCTCAATCCCCAGGAGGGAAGGGGCACTGGAAGGGAATTCAAAGAATTTCTTTTTGTATTTAAACTTTGTTTGACATTGAAGCAAAAGACTTGCAGGGGAAACACTTTGAAGGTATGTCCTTAAAGAGCTAATGCATGAGTGCCTCCACCGTGCTTCTCTTGATTGCCTTTTTGAGAAAATTTGCAAAGAAAATAATTCTCCCTTCTAGGGAAAAAAGTCTCAAATCTCAGGAACACAAGCCTGAATTTTTTAAATCTTGAAAGGCATGGAAAGATACTCAATGCACATACTGGTGCACACGTAAACAGGTAATACTGAAACAGAATGCACAGTAAGGGCTCAGGAAAAAGAGCACTCAAACTTGCAATGCATGCAGCTCAGTCTTGTCCTCTAAAACACAAATATTAATTACAATCCTAGTATATCTGGAACACATATTATTATCATCATCTTCACTCACGAGATGGATGTGCATGGTTATGGGGAGCAAGTTAGTACCTGGCCTTACAAATCAATCCAGCTCTCCTGACTCCTAGGCATTTGCTCTGAGAAAAGCAACCTGACTGCCTGCTAAGAACTAGGGCCAACATTAATGAATGTGATGCCTGTATTTAGGCATCAAAAGTGTTTTGTTGGAACTTTAAATGAGGCTATGGCTGCTCAGCACCTATGCCTTTATCAAAGTTCCTAACTTCAGGCATTTATGACCTGATTTCCTGATGTACTCAGCACCAGCATCTTGCCCTGGCCTTATCTGCAGCTGGAGGTGCTCAGCACCCTCTCAGAAATAGGCCACTGAGTTTGAAAATGCTGGCCTAAAGCTTCAGCTGTTAATTGGATTCCAGGTAGGCTTCTTTTTAAGAAGAGCTGACAAAGTTATTCCCTGCTGGCTCCTGGCCTTTGGGGCCTAGAAAGCCAGCATCTATGTTCCACTCCTCACCCTAAGAGTTTGGGGACCTAGAAACGCCAAAACTTATCTCCAATTTCACTTAAAAAAAATGTTTTTGAGGCCTTTTCTTTGTGAAGAAAACATCCTGCAGGTTTGAAAGTTTTGTGCCTGTTTTTGTGTAAAGAGTATAAATTATTCACGGTCTCCCCCGCTGTTGGGACCTACATCGTACACAGACTCTACTACTGTGGGGGCCTTGGCAAAACAATCCTAAATGGAGGTAGCTGTGCCACTGCTGCTATTCCTACACCAATCTCTTTCCCAGCTGGCCCCAGAAGGCCTCTGCCACAAGGAGACAACTCCAGCCCAGGTTAATTAGCAGTTTTCTCTAGCTGACCCCCAAATGAGAGAACGTAGTGTTTGAATCCCAGCTCTGCCACTGTCTCCACTAAAGGTCTCAGTCAAGCCTTTAGTTCTTGAAATAGCCTAGAGCTTGCTTAGTTCTGCTCCAGCTCAGGTCAAGGGTACTTTAAAGGCTGTTTTAAAATGTTGAGTTTTTGGGAACATTTTTCAATGCTGAGATCTTTGGAAAGTTTAACCCTTAAAGAAGTGAGGAAGAAACTAGAAGATTAGTTTCAATAGTGCTAACCATGGAACAAGGAAATGTTAAAACTGGAAATCCAGAGAAGGACTCACATTAAGCTACATAAAGCTTCCACAGACTGTTCCATACTGCCTGTGTCCTGCTTTGTTTCAGCAGCTTGTACTGGGAGCTAAGAATGTTCTCCTGCCGTTTGAAGCGACATGAGTAACATCTGCTATGAGTGCTTCATTCTTTCTTTCATCCTTTCCCTGGGGAAGGAACTGTGTATTTTGTTTTGGTAGAGCTCTGTTGCTGTGGGTTGGGATTTGGGGAAGGTTTAGAAATCTACATACAGGTATAGGTTTATATGAGAGAAGGGAGCCTTTGGCACATCTAGGTGCACCCTGCTCCTAAAAGCATAAGCTGAGGACACCTGTGGTAACACTTAACTGCTGTGGAAATTTGTTCCGTGCTCTCACAGGCCAGTCCGTGAGGAAGTTCTAGCTCCTGAGCAAAAATCTTCAGCTCTTTCACAGAAATGCTCACAAAGCAGAACTTTGTCAATCAACTACCACGCTGTCACCAAATGGGAAGAATTCAGGTCATCTCTGAGATGTGCTTGACCCAGTCCACCAAGAAAATGAAGGACTGAGTCTTAGAACACAACTGGACAAACATGTAGGAAGGCAGCATAGATGGCAAGAGAGCTGATTGAATATGCTCCTGGTCTCCTTTGCTACTGAGAGCCAGTGCTGCAGCTCTCTGTATTAGCTGGAACGTCCTACAGGCTGATGGCTTCGTGCCCAGGTATTCTGCGCTGATGGAGTCCAGATGGGAAGCAGCAAGGGCGTGAATCACTGAGGCCAGGTCCCTTTTGAACAGGATGAGAAGCAACTGCTGATCCAATTATTTCTTGCCCTAGTTTTCATGTTTCTTAAGTGGGGACATTTAACTACCCCAGGGGCAACTAATTATTAGTCACAAGAAGTTAAGGAAATGTCCTAATTCACCAAAGAGAGATACCTTTTTTGTATTGGGCAAAATGATGCTGAGATCATGTAATCTTGGCTAGCATCATATTGAAAACTAAATACCATCATTGATAAAACACTGTAAAAAAATGTACAGTTATTCATCAGTTCTATTGGACATTGGTACCTCTCTGATCCAGCAACATCTGCATAAAACCAAAGTGAATTCATTTATTCACTCTGGGTAACACCCAACAAGGGTACCTCATTCCTCCCCACAAACACCACAATATGTTGTGTCCCTGGAAGTGTTCAAGGCCAGGTTGGATGGGGCTTTGAGCAACCTGGTCTTGTGGAAGCTGTCCCTGCCCATGGCAGGGGGTTGGAACTAGATGATCTTTAATGTCCCTTCCAACCCAAATCATTCTGATTCTATGGAATGAATACTAGGACGGGAAATAGGAAAGAAATGGTTATTCCTCATCAGAGACAAGAGAAGCACAGACATCAGAGCAAACAACTAAGCCTATGTCCAATAAAACTAAGGCAAAAAGAACCAGGCACTGGAAATAGCATGTGGGCAGGAAAAAGAAGTCTTAACAGGTACAACTTCCTTTATCATAATTTAATGAAAATTCAATAATAAACTAGTGATAAGTTTCTTTACTTCCTTATCAATTAAAAATTCAGTATTATGAATAATGGATGGAGAACACTGTTTTAGTTATATCCACCCTCTGCAGAGAACTGAATGGTCCAGGTGTTCAATTAGAAGATTTTCATCTTTTGGGGGAAATCTAGGCACCCTATAAATGCTTTCAGCTTCCTTATCTGATGCTTAGAGATTGTACAAGCCTATTTCTGAAAAGCCCTTATTGTGTTAGACATGTCTTATTAAAAGCTTTCAGTTCTAAAGAATAAGCATTTTTAGGGACACACCCTTTCAACTGCATTTCAGAAATATAAATACACCATATAGCCTGTTAAACATGTAGGTACGAAAATTCACAACTTGAAACACTCTTAAAGCATAGACTTCTAACTGTTACAGAAGGTTTCCATTTGCTTCCCCCATATGCAGGTAGTATCGAAAAAAGTTTAAAGCTGGTTCTATGGCTATCGAGCACAAAGGCATTTAAAGGAAGTCTACGGAGCACAAAGGAAGTGTCAAAAGGATCTTAAAACAAAGAGCAAATTCCTGTAAAATTTCATTATTTCAACCTGAAGGTTGAGCAATACATTGAAGGTTTGATTTTCAGGACTGGTCATTTGTTCTCTGTTCTCACCGGAATGTGGTCCTGTGGGATTGTCCTGCATTCCTAGCAAGCATCTGGAGTGAAATAATGGAAACTTCTAAAGAGAGTCCCACTTGAGTTTTGCATTGAGAAGGTGAGAAGAACATAGTATGAGGGGATTCCTATGTTCCTATAGGCTACTGTTTCTAAACAGGAGGCAGAAAATGCTAAGTGAAGAATCACACTGGGCCAAACACCAAATTAAACACCATTATAACACATATATTTCCTCTATACTTGAATTAATTCCCTTTAATTATCAGCTGTACCATACATGTGGATAGGATTCTATGCTCTACCTTGTTCATGTTCCCACTCTGCCTGCCCTACAACTATGGAGTGCTGACCCTGCCTTCTAATCTGACATGATCAGCATGTCCTGTGCATGGCAGAAGCACGTTAGATGCACATTTAATTTAAAAAGTAAGGAACTGCTCTTGATAGAATAAACGCACAGCTATGCTGCAAGCCCCAACACAAACCACGGCAACGGGAAAGGATAGAGAGGTGTAACCTGGAGGATAATTGCCAAAGATTCCACCGCTTTAGGTGAGAGATAGCCTGAACAAAGCAATGCCTCCTAGAATAGGTTTTAAATGAGAGTGGGCTGGAGATCAATGTATTTTCAGCAAAAGCAGACCCCAAAGGTCAGTACCTGCTCTGCCTAAGTGCTTTGCTGCCCTTTCACCAGCCTGGGTAGGTAACTGGAGGTAAGAGCAGAAAGATAGTGATCCCAACAAATAAATGCAAATGGCATAATGGCACTGCATTTTTTGAAACATAACACATTCTCTACTGAGGTGGGGCCATCTAAGTTAATTAAAATAATAATAAACATAATTAATTAAGTGTATAAGTAAATGAATACTTCCTTTCTGCAAGTGTAGATAAGCCAGAGGGAGGTTGTCACTAAGGATGTGGAGATGGGGTCTATTAAGAGCCTTCTGCAGCATGGAACTACCAACACACCATCATCTAGCCCATGCAGAGCAGAGTTTCTGTCTGTAGCAACATCCTTTTGTGCCCTTCACTAGAAAACCAGGTGCTTCAGTTATGTTGAAGTTTCAGTGAACAAGGCTTAGATGGAAAGAGCAAAATCTTTTCCTTAGTCTTGGGCAGGAATATATTTTGAGTGGAAAAACATGTGGTTTGTCTATTATAATAAAAAAATGATGGCAGCTTCTTGGGAGCCCATGTATTTTGAAATCAAATTGTATTTTAGGTGGGATAGACTTGTAAGGAGGTGATTGTACACATCGTAACTACACTCTGTGCTTTGCATCTTCCTAATTCAGTTACCTATTCTGCTTTTTAAAATTCAGTCTTAATTCTACTGTTAAAGGTAATTTTTACTTTGTGTTCCTGTTTCTTTCTTTTCATAACTGTCTTTTGCATACCTGCACCTTCTCCCTTCCTGGTTTTCTCTTTTTGCTTTTGATCTGTCTCAACAATGTCTCCTTTCTCTTTCCAGGAACTGCTGATGTTTCTGCTTCTCCCTATTCCCTCATTTTGATTAATCAGAGATGAAGAACAAAATTTGTGAAAATCAGAAAGTAAAAAATATTTTTTTTTTTCCCCTGAAAAAAGCAGTTTCACCTTGTTGGAAACAATTTGCAAAAAAGCTCAAAAAGTATTTTGACAAAAAAAAATCCTAATGCTTAAAATTTTTCCTCTGTCAACTGAACTTAGTACTTCAATAGGAACTAAAATAATTTAGAAACTCTTCTGCAGTTGTCTCAAAGGGTAACAGTACATCAAGAATAAGACACCACCACTTCTCACTGCAAGACACACAGTGTAGAATGATAACATATAGTATAGCCTTCATCCAGAACTGTTTTCATATCTTATTCAACATCTTTCTTTCCTTTCTTTCTTTCCTTCTTTCCTTCTTTCTTTCTTTCTTTTCTTCTCTTTCTTTCTCTCTCTCTGTCCTTTTGTTTACCATTAATAACCAGTATCATTACAAATCTGACAACGGCCCACAAAAAGACATTCATTTGACCCTGTTTTTATTCCTCACCAAGTCAAAAGAGAAATTCTGTCTACTTCCCCTCTCTCCCATCACTACACTCCTACTTCAGTGCACAGCTTTTCACATTTAAAGACAAAAGAATATATTTATTTTCCATTTCACTGTTTTACTAAACATTTTATGGCTATGAAGCAGAAAAATAGGATGCCTGTTTCTCTCTCCTAGAGAATACCTTGAGCTGCAATAACCTACAGTGCAAGAATCCTGAAATTCAGCTCTGTACCAGGTGGCTTTCTGCCAGCACCTTTTTGAATCAGCATGGGTTGAATCACCTGCAATTTCTCTTGTCCTTTTCTAATTCCCATCCTGATGATAAGCAAGTATCAGAGGAGGTCATGGCAAGTACAGCTTCAAACTCAGCTATCAAATACATAATGCTATTATAACCCCCAGATAACAAGTGTGGTACCTGCAGCTCTGTTTGGAAGAAGAACTTCTGTGGACACTGTGTGCAGTCATAGATCTTGTCTTCTTGTCCATGGGCTGAGAAAATATGCTGCTGCAACTTGTTTGCTTGGACAAACACTGAAATATGAGACAAACAACAAGCTTTTCACTATTTCATATCATAAGTGTGAAGAGTGTTTTATAAACAAACTATTTATTTATAACACTGAGCAATTACAGGACTTAAAATTGGCAAGTGCATTTGGATTTCACCTTGGATCATTGCTATAATGCGTACCAAGGAATGTCATTTATCTACAAAGTGTGATGCTTCTTCTAAAACAAATGAATTGAAACAGATCCCTGGTGTAAGGAAAAAAACCCAACAATCGACAAAGAAAACAAAAGACCCTATCAGGACAACCAATGAAGATTTCAAGTATAAAGTATCTAAAAATGCCATTTCCTGTTCAGAAGTATTTCTTCATGCTTACTGCACTTTGATTGAACACACACAAAACTTATTTCCTAGCAACCAACAGGTTTGAAAAGCACAGTTGCCAAAGTCCTGTTTACTCTGTGTGCCTGAAGTTAAAGCTAACACATAGCTCTGTATTTAAATGTGTTAATGCAAAAAATTATATCCCACAGCCATACCAGGGCAATGTCTATAAATGTGAAAGAGAACTGCAGGTAAATTCTCTTTGGATACTTTAAGATCAACTCTGCCTACACACTGAATGCAAGGGTTTCAATAATATAAACATGTTCAATTTTAATGACTACAAAACAAGGCCCTAAGACTGTGTAACAGTTTACCTAGGAGACATACTATTAATAATTAAATTGTATATGCCAGAGGCAGTGTTTGGGTTGGCAGCACTGACTTCTGATGGATGCCTGGTGCACTGTGACCTAAAAAAGTTTGCATCTACAATATTAATCTGTATAGGCAGGGAAAGGATTTATTAAAGATGCTGGCATTTGACTTTGACTCCACTCCTAATCATTAAAATTATTCTAATTGCAAGGCAACAAAAAACATCAGAATATTGTTCTTCTGAGTCATACATTTTAATCACATTTCTCATTACCCTGGAAAAAAAGAGATCAGATTCCATTTTCCATATAAAACTTATATTGGTGATTTTTACTTCTTGTTAATATTCTAGTAAGATGTGCTGAAATAATTTAATGGCATATTGCTAATAAAGCATTATTGTTTGTGATTAATGCTCACTGTCTATTTACCCCACCAGCAAAAAGCAAGAAGTATTTTGCACAGATTGGAATCGACTTATCTCCATACTCTTTAACACGTTTTACAAGGCTACTGATTCAGAAATTGAAGGATTAGTTTTATCAGGGATCTTGGTCACATGGAGAACCCTCAGTGGGTACTCGTTACATACACAGGTTTTTATGCTGCATTTACAACACCCCAAACTCGGAAACTGAAGATCCATAACATTACACGAAAAAAAGATCACACCATAATGTGTAAACAAAAACAAGGAAAAAAATTAGTAGAATCAGTAGCAAAACTAAAAACTTGAAGAAATGCCTAAATGAAAGAATTATTGAATGCAGATACTTCACAGACAAACTGTGGTGGTACTATCCGTGCTCAGACAAGCTGTGCAGTGAAGAGGAACTATGTATTTTCTAAATTTTATAATCCACAGAAATGTGTGAAACCTGAACACAGTGAGGTAGTAATCATCACCAGCCACTGTATCTGAAAGATGAAAAATTCAATTTTGATCTGTCTCGGTAGCACTCGCTTAGGTTTCACTGGGCGTGGAGCTGCCAAACAAAGAGAAGTCAAATGTAGGTATTAAAGGGTCTATTTGCTTATCAATGAAAATCCTTCACTTCCATTAATGGAAAACAGAAACCTTGAATGGCTTCCGGAATTAGCATGCCATTGATGTGTGAATACCCAAAGTGTGTTTTGTCATGTTTGTGATTATCTTTGATTTTCATCTTTTAAAGCAAAATTGGGAACGCAAGCTAAATATTAACACTCATGTTTTAGGTTATCATTTTATGAAATGTTCTACTAAGAAGTCCTTAAAAAAACTCACAACAACGCAGTAGGCATTCTTTTAATGTGTTTTCATTTCCAACAACAGCATTTTTCTGTTCTTCATTATGGCCCAAACACTGCAGTGCTTAGCCCTACTGGGTCAAGTTATTTTCTCACTTGGGTTTTACTACTGAATAACACCACTGACTCGGGGAGGATTATTCCACACTTGGACTTGTGTCAGGGGAGAGCAGAACCTGACTTGTGGCAAGACAGCATGGTTTGCTTTCTAAAGCACATTACATGGGTGTTTCTTCTCACCACAAGCCAACAAACACACGCGTGTGGGCTTTCTTACCCCATCAGAGGAGAATGCTGCTGCACAGGCTATGCCTGGGAACTGGGGCCAAATTCTGCTCTGAGTTTTATTGGTTTAGATGAAACATCTGTAGCTTTAAAGCACAAATTTATGGACAGTTTTAACCTTGGCAAGTTTGAAACATGGAAGTAATGAACATGATACCATGGAAGATAACGGACAATCACTTCTGTAATTATAAAAAACTCAAACTTCCGATAGAAGAGCTTGAAATGCACTTCCTACAGATGGATGACTGACCTTCCAAGGAGCTCAGCTTTCTAAACGATTTCTAATCAATATTACTAATGAGCGAAATGTAATGTTCCCTCCTAAAACTGACCTAAAGCCAGCACACACCACATTTTTCAGGGAGTTTGCAAGGTCGAGCTAAGGGCGTGACAGGGACAAGCAGCGATGGGCTCCTACCTGTAAAGCACACTGGACATTTGAAGGTGCCCCCCATGCCTTCAAAGCTGTGCTCTATCAGGTGGCACTGAAGTTTGGCAGGAGAGTCGAATGTCTGATTGCAGAGTTTGCATTCATGGTTCAGTCCTTCATCTGCAGGAGAAATCAAAGGAAAATTGAAATTCAGCACAGCCCAAAGAGGAAGTCCAACACAATCTGTGAACTGGAGCAGCTTTTTGTTTTCCTAAGCTCAGGAAACTGGATGCTCCTCAGCACCTACGATTGCTGAAGTGTTCTCTTGCCCAGAATGCTTCAGAATATACAAAGCTTGACTGGGTATTAAGAGCACAGATTTTCCACTTACAATTAGCACTAAACAGGAATGCAAAGCATTAGCCTTCAGTAGGAAATGATGACTATGACCTGAAACATCATTTCTTAGCAGAGCCACCCAGTCACGACCAAGTACATTTGCAAAACAGCACGTGAGGAATTTAATGCTGATCACACATCATCCTGTCTACCATGGGTAAGAACTGTGAATGCTGTTTTTGGCACTCTGGCTGAGGTGGAGTTTCTTGTAACCAGCACGAGAAGGGTGGATAGTTTATACCCTGACTACTACCCCCACTCCTACTCCACATTCCCAGTCCTGTGGGCATACATGAAACCTTTTGCAAGCTGCAGGATTTCAAAACTCCCTTTACGACAATCCTGGATTTTTTTTTTCCCTCCAAACATTTGCATTTCTCCTCCAAACAGCCCAGAAAAGTCCCCATGTGCCTTCTGACGCAGCTTTCCCGTCCACGTCCTGTGGCTTTAAAACCCTTCCCGCTCCCCGCCGCTTGTTCCTCTGCTTCCTCCCATTGTCCTCCAAGGCCGGCTGGTGCCTGGCACCAGGCTCCCTTCCTGAGGGTGCTGCAGGATTCATCCACTCCGCCATGAGGGCAGTCAGCGGCTGTCCTACTTAGAAACAGTTGCTAGGTAAGAAGTGGCTTCCAGCCCTGCTGCAGAGGCCTCAATTCCCACAGCGCCGCTTAGAAAAGGTCCTTCTGTATGTCACCGGTGTGCTACACGAGTAGCATTGATCTCGCAGGTAAATACTGTATCTGATTATTAAAAAACAAGCGGGAATGGAGTGCTTGGTGACTGGCACAGCTCCCTGCCATTTCTCGGTTGGGAAGGAGTGATTCAGGAGAGCGCCCTGCCCATGCCGAACGCCCAAACGCCAGGCTGCCAACCTCCCTCCGGACACAGCGCTGCCTGCAGGGACGATCAGGGACTCTGGTGACGGGCATTCGCGAAGGACGGTGAGAGCACAGACAATGTTTTGCATCCCACACGACAACCCTTCCCACTAGTGTAAAGAGAACATGACATGGTGATCCTGCGGCTGAGTGGGGCCACGTTCCTGCCCCAAATGACCCTTAGTGACTTACAAGAATTGAAAAAAAAGTCAACGGTAGCCCCCAGCTTTCACTTCTTTTTAGTCCAAAAGCTAAATTTAGCCTTTGTGTAAGTCATGGCATCTTTAGCAAAAGGAGGGGAATTAGTGGGCTTTAGACAGTATGAGCTAAGCCAGGTGGTGGTGGCAATTCTGCAGGTGGGACTACCAAAAATTACCATTGTGTGGTTTCTATGAGGTGTCAGAGTTCTTCACAATGAAAAGGGACAGATGAAACCCAACAAACACAAAGGTTTACACAAAATAACATCACTCCCATGCAGATACAGCAAACTGCAAATGTCCTTTCCTTTTCTACCCAATCTTTCCTGAAAGCAGTGTTCAATGTTCCTGTCTACCTCTACAAGCTGCAGAGCTTTTAGAGGGTGTGAAATGGAAAGCCTGCTCTGAGTGTCAGCTGAAAAATGGTGGTGGTCCTGGCAATCCCATGCCCGCAGACTGTTGCCACTGAAGTGCCTGTCTCTGTTACCTACAGGAGACAGAAGAACTTGACTCCCAGCCTGCCTGACCAGGCACCAGTTTATAGCTGGATCCACTGAGGGCAGCTGTCAACACAAACTCAGGCAAAGGCTCAGGACAATCTCAGCTGTTTTGACACCACGGCCTCTCTGGAGAGACTGGAATATGGCAGCAACACAGCACAGGCTGCTGAGGTACACATCCCACCCAGCCAAACACACTGGTAGTCAGGTACAATGGCTGATAAAACCCTTTGCAAAAGACTCCCAGAGGAACGTTAAGGGTTGGTGACACCTTCTCATCCTGTAGGTGACAACTTTTGTAACTCTTCATAAATAAATTAAAAACTATTCATCAAATATATGCTAACTACTTCATTAGCAGGGAAAATTTTAGTGGATTATCAAGAGTTGCCTGGGATTTGGCATATTCCACCATTATTGACAAACCCTTCCAATGTGTTCTGCCTTTGCTACTGCTGAGAGAGGACAAGTACGGCCCATGCAAGCACCACCAAGGGGAGCACGAAGGAAAAGAACCTGGCATGCTCCAGTCTGTAGATCTAAGAGACACAGCCACATCCTCCAAAGCAGGTTGTAAGCTGTGTTCTTCTAACAGGCAGCAACCCACAACTGTGGGCAAAGCTGCAGAACAGCATCCTGAAAAGAGGAGGAGGGCTCAACAAATCTTATATAAATGCCTCTTCTTTCCTGAACTTGCTAGTTAGTTATGAAGACTGTACAGACTGACACACGATATTTCTCCCATGTGCATATCCTTGCCATGGTCATTATTGAACAGATAGTTCTAGAGATGGTGCAAGTTCCCCACAAAGGGCAGTTACAAGTTAGGAAGCCTGTAAGGTGAAGTTTCTCCATCAGACTGTTTGTGCTGATACACACAGTCAAAGCAATTAGGACAAAGGGAGCTCCATCTCAGGATCTTCCACAAGTCAAGGTGAAGATAATCGATGACAATTCTCAAACCACAGAGTTACTGTTGGCAAAGTGTAAATGAACCATGCTAATCATTCTTGAACATGGGAACACTGAATGGGGAGTTCTTCAAACATTCCAAGGAAGAATGACTTCTGAAAAAGAAATATTTTTGTATGAAGCTACAGAAGACAGAGAAGGCTTTTTTTTTGTCTTTCCATTACCTTAGTTGATGAAGGAAAAAGTCAGAAGAAAGGCATGCACTCCTGATTCCGAAGCAAAACTGATTTTAATTACACGGAAATTGTACTTGTTCTAGAAGAACTGAACCCCATTAAAAGTGACCCTTATTGTACTTCCCATATTACTCAGATCCAAGGTGATCTCCTGGTCACAAACATCAAAACCACTTTGATTATTCTATCTTGCAAATATGATTTTCCTAAAGGCTTATAAACAGGGTTTGAAAAATCCCCTCACCCACTCGCCTGGGGCAGATAGGAAACTTCCCCAGGCAAGAGACATCAATTTGTGCAGAATCTAAGCTTTCTCTTAAAAATAAAATGTTTTTAGTCTCCAAGTTCTAAAGACCATGTTTAAAATAAGACCACATTTGTATAACTAACAACATTTTTCATAAGTCCCACTGTTTAGCAAGTTATAAACCCCTCCCTTCACATTCTTTTTCACCCATTTTGTGCACATCACCTGCTTTGTTACATCCTTGGAACAAAGGGCAAGGTTCCAGTCCTTGAATTCAAGAATGTGAGACCAGCATGATATAAATTTAAGGAAGACAGCTAAGGGTACAGTATTGGCAGAAAAGTCAGGAGTGCTGGCTTCCATTCCAAACTCCAATACTGACATGCTCTTATCACCTTGGGCATGACAGAGTGGCCTGTGTTTCTCAGACTACCCATCTTTAAAGAAGTGATGCTAATTTTTAATTTCTACTTTAACAGGCTGACCTAATTAGTATCCCTTAAGACTTTTAATACAACCAAGACAGTGGAGCTGGAGAAGAATCCAGGACTATCTACCATGCTCCGAAGACCCAGAATCACTGCCATCTGCCTTTGAAAAGGTTTAAGATTATATTTCTTGATGCACAACTTGTCTGGATTGCACAGCACTGTGGAAGGATGAGGGAACGAGGCTTTGCCCCTGTTCTCTGCTCTCCATAGACAATTTAAAAGCACGGCCAGCCTTTTATCTCCCACTGGCATGAAAGAGCCAGGGTGTGGCAAATCTTGCAAAGGTGCCAGATGTGGAAAGAGGATGCAAAAGGCTCTGTTTACACAGTGGCCCCTGCCTAGCTCTCCATGTTTAGCAAACAATTTGATAGGGTGCTATGGAAGTGCAAAATATGATATCATTAATAAATAAAGGGCCAGTGAAATGTCACATTTTCAGTTTCCATTTGGGATAAATCTGAAATGGAATGGAGTGTCAGATACAGTCCAAAGGGCTCTCCTTCCCTGCAGAACAGAGCTGCTGCTCTTTGCTCTTATTCAGGCAGAAAAAAAAAGTAAAAAAAAAAATTAAAAAAAAAGAGCTGAGCAGCTTTAAAAAATTCAATCAAAATAATCTGCTCTTTGGAAAGGTGGCGGCTGACAGTAATTGGAAAATACTGTCTGACTCATTTATTAAAGTGAGATTCAGAGTCAATTGATTTAATAACCATTAGAATATTCTATTAAGGATATAATAGGTTGGCACAGCCCTATTTTTTATTAAGAGTTATAGGTAAGAAATAAGCAATGCTATGGAATTTTAGACAACCGCTGTATGGATTAGACTAAAAATATGGCTTGCAAAATAGGTATAAAAGCAGCAAATATCAGGAGGAGGAATAGGAAAGTACATTACAGTGCAAATGAGTTAGCTGAAGGATGAAAAAGAAATGAACCTTTATTATAAAGCCTGCACTTTTCCAAATCTAACAGAAAACTATGCACTGCATTCCCTGGTGTGGTACATCATAAAACAAGTCAGCACGTCCTTCACATTATGGGCCCAACAACGCCATGAGGAAGGCAAGAACAAAGTACCCACTGTAGAGCAGAACTGGTGCTTACTGTTGCCCTTACATGGTTGGGACATGAGCTTGGACATGGTTAAGACCTCGCAAGATGGATGGGGCTGGTTTACCCACCGCTGGTAGTCAAATGAGTTTGATGTATGCAGAATTTCTGCATAAGTAAATTACTTTCTGTTTGTAATCTTTATTCAGAT
Source organism: Melanocharis versteri (assembly GCA_013397845.1). Lineage (NCBI taxonomy): Eukaryota > Metazoa > Chordata > Aves > Passeriformes > Melanocharitidae > Melanocharis > Melanocharis versteri. The sequence goes on along the minus strand of VZTG01000673.1, from coordinate 888,149 downwards.
AGTGGGAAAATGTAAACATGAATCAATTCCAAATAAATGCATTTAATATTCATATAAATGTTTAATATTTACACAAATATTAAATGTTTCAATGCAGGCAGGTAGATTTTAATTGAGGTGCAGCCCATTACCTCAGCAACTAACTTGACAATCAGCTATAAAAGCAAATATAATCAGCCTTCGTGCCGAGCACATAATCATATTTGGGGATCCTCTGTCTTTGTATCGTCTACCCATATACTGCAGAGTTACTGAGCAACTTGTGCAGCAGGCAGGATGCTCCCACTTGCACCTCCCCTAGAGCCAGTGCTCTGGATGACCTGGCCCAATTTGTGTTACCAACTCAAGGCACAACTTGTTCATTTCACAGAAAGCCCTGAAATTTCAACATACACTTTAAACAAGTGGAACCCTTTAAGCAGCCTCTGGACTGTGTGTCTGATGTTTATGCTTCTTGCTCTTCAATAAAAACAAAACTAGAGCAGCTACAAGCAAATGTTCACTGGCTGACTTACATGCAGCTGTTAAGTCGGTAACCACTGGGGGCCCTCTTATATTGTCTGATCAACACTACAGCCATTACCCAGTACCAATTTGTAACAGTTTATAAGTAACTCTTTCCCTTATTCACCCTCGAGATTGTCCAGAAGGGTCCTTGAGTCTTCTACTCTGAATAAATCTATAGGCAAAGGTCCTAGGATGATGATGTCCTTCTGGTAAATCATCATGAGGCTGGGTTTAGGCTCAAAAGCATCTGCTAAGAAGTCATGTAAACTCTGCTCTCCACACAAAACACAGGAATGAAATTGTCTGCAGGCCCTGTATTTTTTTTTTTAGGTCTAAAACATGCACAGCTCCCTGTGTTTTCTTTATAATTTTTTCACCAAGCAAACTGTGCCCCTAAACCAATTTCTCCTTCTTCACATCGCTTTCACTCTTCCCTGAGTTAATTTTGCAGCACACATTTGTAAGCCAGAGATCTGAGGAGTAAAGAAGCAATGCCACGGATGACAGCTAACCCCTCGGCTACATCTCACACAGAAAACCGGGGAAGGACAAAAAACACCGTATAACACTAACTTCCAAAGTGTACAGCCATCCATGCTTCCTAGCTTATAGTGCTGTGCTTACCTGCATCTTTTAAATTCTACTGGCCACATACGTACACAACCATCAGCCTCCCTGTGCCACTTCAGACAGCCTCATTCCTGCTTGAAATTTGGTCTTAGGGTCCACTGTGGCAAGTATGTGCATGACATGTACCTTCACATGCTAAAGAACACATAACAGCTCTTCCGAGCCTGGAAGCTGAAATGGAACAGTGCCTGAAGTCTCCAGCACTATGTTCATAGTTTCTCTGTGATTGTACTAATGCTTCTACCATTTTCAGTTTCTCAGATGTTATCACAACCCCTCAAATGAGAAACATTAGCCACCACAGTGTTAACTTTGGAAGCTGACATGAAAAGCATGGGAATATAGTGATAAAGGAGGAGACATAGTAAAGGCAAAGCATACAGCTGGAAGTTGCAGCAGGAAGAAGAATACAACTAGAATTTACAGCCATGAGAACAACCTGTCATAGAAAAACAGCTTTTGTTAAAGTCCTAACTAATGATTTGATCCTGGTGGGACATGATGGAGGATTGGATGGAAAGACAGAAGTACACTTGTGTTTCTCCTGGACTGTCCAGGGCAAGTCACCACATGTTAGGAAACAGGAGGGTGGGAGAAGGAAGTACTTTCCTTCCTCACTCACCCTCTAGGCACAGTTATCCCATGCACCTTCCCTCTTGTGCCACATTACTGCTCATGTAGGTGCCTGCATGCTGGTCTGTGTTTACCTTTAACACTACTTTTAGCCAAAGTCATGATGTTAGCTGAAGAAACTCAAACCAGGATGCAACCCAACCAATGTCTTCCCCCTTGCTTTTTTTTCAGTTCAGAATGATTTTAGGCAAGACTCTGCCCATGCCGAGGGAAGGCGGTAGACAAGATCCTAGCAACAATCTTAAACTCTTGAGTCACCAACGACTGTAGCCTCTCAAGGGGAAGGTAGGGACCAGGCTACGACACTGCCTTGAAGGATACTGGCCTTCAACAGCAGGAAGAGGACGGGACCTGCACTGTGCTGCTGAGGCCAGGCCACACTGACTCCCAGCAGCACTGGGTAGGAAGCTTTATTCAACAAGCAGGAAATAAATCCTGCAGCCTTCTGCAGTGTACTGCTAAAGCTACAGCAAAGGGTGCTGATTGATGGAGTGACAAAGAACTGGGATCCACCTCCTCAATTAAAGCAAAAGTTCATCTCTCCAGGGACAGATTTTGAAATTAGATCTGCTTAAGGGAAAGCCAGTCTACTGCATCTTTCATTCCGCTGCATTTTTGTCTGAAGCAAGGGATGCATTTCACTTTACCAACTGTTCACTTTTTTGCTTGGTTGCACTCACTTTGGCTGCTTGTAAGTGAACTCTTCTTACCACATGTGCCTTGTATGTTCTATTAAAGCCACAAATTGTCTGGCTTCAGTGAGGCTGGATGAAAATAAAAGAAGGGCAACTGGCAGGGTCTATTTCTTAATAAGTGTCATGTATTCAGCTCAAGTAAGAACGATTTAAATACAGCAAGTCCCCTCTCCATCAAACAACAGTATTTTCTGGGCAACTGGCTACCAGGAGAGAGTTCAGGAATTCTGCAACAGGGTTATTCACCAACTGATGGGACATGCATAATTTGCTACTCCTTGTCTGTAACTGCACCAGAAAAAGGTATTGAAATTTGTTTAGAAAAAAAGTCAGTGTTGCATCACCTAGCTACACACATTACAAGGTTACACTCCATCATTGCAATAAAATCCCATGTGATGGAGCTTATTTTGGAAACAATTTTACCATGGGATATAAAAAGAAATTTAAACCAGTAGGAATAAGCTGAGTGGTATGAGTTATTTGTAGACAGATGATCCAGCTCAACATTTACCTTTTCAAATAGCACTTAGTGAGCGCTGATTAAAAACTTGGTGACTGATCCTTCAAATGCTGGCATAACTAGCTCAGGAGAGCAGGCCTCCCATCTTTCTAGGCTCCTGTCCAGACTTTTTGTGGGACTACATTCTGCCAAAGTGTGCAAGGTCAAGCCCTCCATCCTCTCACTACACAGTGAGATACAGATAATCCTCTGAATTTTACCAATAAAGAAACCATACCCCAGAGCTGCATCCCAAATAGAGAATGAAAACTCTCTTACTAAATTACGGTGGTGGAAGAATCAGACCCTGCTTAATCTGCCCAACATTATGAACGCAGTACTGGAATTAAGGTTGGAATAGAGTTTTTCTCTGTTCTCTTCTGTGAGCTAAGAGCCTATTTCCAGAAAAACTTTTGGACCAAATCTTCTTTAGTAAAGTCAAATTGCAATTTGAATGGCTCAGAGGTTGCCTGAGCTAAGTAGATATTAATGATTTAATCAAACTGTAGGGGGAAAAATAATAAAAGTGTCACATTTGTAATCAGAACTATGCGCAGCGAAAATGTAAGTAAAAACTTTTCACTTTTTTAGCATTATTCATTCAATTTCAGTATTTTTGTTCACTGTGTAGGCTACAGTTTTGTTTTCTTGTTCTTGCTTCCTGGTTAGAGAACCAGCTTTCTCTGTTATTTGTTGTCACATGCCTACTAGTAATGCCCACTTGTCTGCTGGGTCTTCTGGAAGACACTGGTTGAATTACAGGTATATGTATTTTTAAGTTTTGCACAAAGAAAACACAAATTTTTAAGGTAGGAGAGGATATTTTGTGTTGCATAAACTAAATGCAAGCTGTTCTAAATTTAGTGGTACTGGGAAAACATCTCACATGGGGACAATCAAAGTGTCAATATTAATTCTACACTACAGTGGACCAGCAGTTGAAATTATGTTTCGTACACAAGTCTCATTAAGTATTTCTTTTTTCTGAGTATACAGAAAGGGTCAGAGTTGCCTTCTTTCTTTTGGCATGGAGCTATTAGATGTCTAGAAGACAAAGTCACTAAATGCTGAAATGCTGTTTATCTAACCTACAAAGAATTGCCTGCTTATTCTTAAAAGATAGGCGAGAAAAAAGAAATATGGAAAAAAAGAGTAGGATAGGATAGGGCTTTCCTGTTATATCGGATATTTGAATCAAGAGCATGAAGAAGTAACAGTCCTTTTCATACTTCCTAATACATCAGATAGTGTTGATATTTTGTTTTCCAAATCTTAATGCTATTATATGAGTCAAATATTATTTGGCATCTTTTTACATAGATGAAGGACACTTTGGAATTAGCAGCAATTGCTGGGATTTTGATCCAGCTCTTCAACTCATTTAGGGGTGTATTGACTTTCTGCTTTCTTTTCCCTTAACTTCCATTCCTCACCCCCAGCCCTCAGAAAAATCAGGGAGGAAGAAGAGGTTCAGGCTGTGAAGGCCCTCAGGTCTATGGTGATAACTGGGCATTTAATTAGATTCTTTTCACATGAGCAAACTGCTTTGCCAGTTAGGGGAGTTCTCTTTGTACAGCAATTTATTAAAATGATAAAGCTCAATTTAATATAAAGAATTATTTATATTGCTAATTTGATTTGGTTTGCTGTTTTATTTAGGAAAGCATGAGAAAGCTCAATTTTAATTTGAGCTAACCTTTCCCTATGTCTCTCTTTGATTCTGCTACAAAGCAAGCAAGCAGCTTTGGGCCCACATATGAAAAAAGGACCAGACTTCTTTCTAAACCTGCTCCACTCTCCTTCCCACTTTCTCTGCTGGTACTAAGACTTCACACCGAGCTGAACAAACAGCTTTTGGAATTTTTACATTGAAAGTTCTTCATTTGTGGATAAGAGAATAATGAGGGCCAATTAGTTATTCTTTCTCTATCTGTTACATGTTTGGGGGTTGGCTTTATTTTCCCAAATTCTAAATGCCACTGTAACAGATTTATTCCAACCCTTGATCAAACCTAATTCCTCACTGAAGCAAAGTCACCATTTCCCACCATGCTAGCAATTGAGGAGTGGTGCCTAGGAACACAGCCCCTCCTCCAGTGAACTTTGATGTAACAGAATGGCAAAGTTCTGAACTTCAAATAATAAGGGAAAAAGAGGAAAAAACATCAGAGTAAAAGAAATAGAGAAAAGTTGGCTGAAAAGAGATGTATCAGACAGACAAAGATTGGTTGGGGAAGGAGAACAGATGCAAAAGCAACAATAAACAAAAAAGGAGGTAAACTGAAAAGGCGAATGGAGCAGAAGTGGTGAGCAGAAACAGGACAAGGGCATGAATCCTGTGTGAAAAGGCACAGCAAAGTCTCAATTTAACCCTAATTTTAAGTTCACTGAAGAAATACAGAGTAGTATACATTTCCAGGCAGAGCTTGGGTAATTTAGTGCAGCTCCTGTGGCAATAATGATAGATGGATTTTTACATCCAAATGTCTCAAGCCAACAAAGTTACCACTATATCATTAATAACAATAAGCAATTAAAAAGAACAGCAGGTTACAAATATCAAGCATCAAACTAGGGAAAGAATACAGGACCATTATGAGAAAAATAAAAGTATAGGCTGTCAGATCAGTATATAGCCTCTCCAGATAAAAGTTATGGAGCTGGAGAAAAATGTGGCCTGACATTAAATGACTATGAGATGATTAACATCAGTGAGAAACCAAAAAACAATTGTAAAGCTCTGAGGAAATCTGAAATGTGATATAAAAAACATGCCTGTAACAGCAAGAGATAGGTGGCTGACCACTGTAAGACATCAGCCTTTTTCTAAGACATACTCTAATAAATAACTTACAAGACTGCATTTGCTGGCTGAAATATTCTCCAAAAGGCCCACTGAGTTTTCACTGTGTGTGTCAGTTCATTTAAACAAGAAGAGGAAGGAAAAAACAAAGGAACTCAGGAAGAAAGGGAGGAAGACTCAGTCCAACCCTATATGTGGCACTGTGTGTACATGCACAAGGTGCCTAGCAGTCACTGAAACCAAATTTATTTAAGCCATGTGCTGCCAAATGGGCAGAATGGGTTAAAAACCATGAGATTTAACTGAGTGTATGGCTGGAAGTCTGCACTGGGCAGTTTCCCCTCAGAGGGTTTCTCTGTAACAAGGAAAGTGAGTATTTCAATTTTTTTTTAAATGAAGACTGAGATTTTGATGTAGCACAGTCATTTCAGGGGCTCAGGTTGAAAAAGAAGTACTGAACATTGTGAGACTTGTGATCAAATTGTGAAACTGTGAAACCTAATTTACCCAAATGAAATGGGGGACACAAAATTAATTCAGATAAATGAGGATTTTGAATAAGCAAGGGACTATTTAGTGCTTTTAACACACATCCTGGGACATAACCTCATTACAGATCAGGAGTGTTGTGCTGTGAGTTTGTGTCAGAGTGGAAGTGTCACTGACACAACAAATAAAACCAAAAATATCCTACTCCCCGATCGCTTATTTTGTGTTTCCATACACACGCTACACGAGCCTGAAGAATAATTAACACTGCTGAGAAGAAGCAGCAACAGTGGATGAGTCTCACTACAGCAGACCTCTCATCATAGCAGAAATACAAATGTACTAGTTATCGTAACTGTGTTATGTTAAGTAGACCTTTGCCCCACATTATTGTAAGTTAGAGGAGGGAAAAGGGAAAAGGAAGATGATATCAGCATTCTTGATGATATTTTATTTATCCACACATACTGTTGACACAGTTGAAGAATAAGCAGAAGAATGGAAGGAGACACACAAAACACTTGCAGACACAGATTTTTTTTACATTTTGTCAGGGACAAAAAGACTGCCAGTGAAGACAGCCATCCCTTTTACAGAGCAATCTCAGGCATTAACGCCTCCACAAAAAAAACCAAAAAAAAAATTGAAACTATTTCTACAGCTATCTCGTGGAGTTATAAAGATGCTATGGACATTTTTGCTGTGGGCAAATTTTTAATTTCTTAACTTTATGAAACAATTTGACCAAGACCTGAGCAGGTTCATTTAAGCCATCATTTAAATATTGTATACCCTGACTTTGTAATAAAGGCCAGCTCCACATGATTTTGTTTCTATCTTTAACCTCTTAATTATATTAGGAAATAAAAGCACTTCTTAACAGAATGGTACAAGATGTGCACTTAACTTGCCTTGTCTTTTTTTTTTTTAAAGCTGGAGGGCCATCGTTTGGAAGCCCTGATGCTGTTTAAAACAAAGCATCTTCATCAGAAACCTCACAGGCAGCAAGTTTCTCTACTTACTCGGCATGTTATGCTTACTTGTCAGTCTTTCTCCAAACAAAGTGGGGAAAACAAGCATACGAGATGCAAAGATGTAAAGCAGATAGAATATATCCCCCAGCCCCTTCAATTGCTTCCTTCACCTCACTCAAGAAGCAATTTTAAATGTATTAAACCTGGAGGTGAGCAAAGGGATTTACACTAGGCAGGATATGAACAACAGAAAATAAGGTCAAGGAGGAATATTACCCCTCTAGTCATATTTGGAAAAACAGGGGCATTTTAGAAGTAAAAAAAAACAAAAACGGGCAAACTCACTTGCTGTGCTGTGCATCACTCTGACCAGCAAGAGCCCACTGTTAGATTTTGCAATGCATTTTGCTAGGCGAAGCATGCAGATTTTGATCCCGTGACACTTTCACAAATAAGCAACATATTTTGTTGATGTTCATTTCTGTTTCATTGCTGGACTTGGTAAATGACATGGCAGCGGAGAAGAAAAATTGCTGTGTTAAATCCTTGAAAATTATACAGCAGAAAAGGTGGGCAGCCTCTGTAGTTCAGCTGGGCACCAGAAGCCAAAGATCAGAACTGGAAATAATAGCTAACGAGGAATACCCGCAGAGCAGCAAGGAAACTGAGGAGGGGCAACTGAACTGAAAGCTGTATTTGCAAGCCATCTATCCACCCCCTTCTCTTTCCAACATTTTATCTATGTGACTGACACACCCTTTCTCTCCCCCCACCCCAAAAAGATTAAAAGACAACAAGCTGGGTATGAGGAGAAAAAAAACCAACTTGAAAGTGAGTTGTATCAAACAGAAAGTTGGCTGATACACCAAATTACCAGCATTCCTCAGAAAATAAAACACTCTGAAGATCTCTGTAAAAAGTGACAATAGCAGGGAAAGTCCAAATTAAAGTTGTTTCTTTGCCCTTAATTCACTCTGTCGGTGAGATATTACCTCACATGCAGTACATTATCTTTGAATGACACATTCTGTGCCCTGTGCCTGAATCAAAACTCCGTCACATCATGGTTAGTCAAATGTACCTGCCAAACAACAGGTATCACCATTAATTCCATGAGAGGCCCTCATGAAAGAAGTGCAATGTTGCATGGCCAAGGTTTCAGCGATATCTCTTCCCAGCAGTGCAAAACAAATCAATGCTGGAAGAGAAGAGTTTGCCTACAATCCTGAACATGTGTTTGTCTTTGCGTTAGAGAAACAGCAGAGAGCTAGCTAACACTGCTAATAACACTGCAATGTTTTCAAGCATGGGGGAAACACAATATGATGCAACTCTGACAAGGTTCATGCAACAGGAAACAAATGTCCCTCCTTAGGTCATTTTACCTCTGATAATAAGAAGAGTGCACATGGAGGGTTGACTGATTTCAGCCAGGTGAACACCAATGGAGCACACAGCCTTCCGTGTTGAATAAGATGCACGTTTTGCCATGTATTTTTTAAGATGCTACATGAATGATACATGCAAAAGCAGCTTGATTTCTCAAACCTAGTGACTGCCAGTGGAAGCTGGGTGTCCATCTGCACTGACACACCTTTCAAAAGGATAATCTGCCTCTGTTCAGTGGCACTGCAGAAGCAGCGCCCTTTTTGCCCCTCTGCTCCCTGCCCATGTGTGCCATTCTCCCAAGCTCCCTCACTGCTTTCACCCAAATATAAATAAAAAGGAAGATCTGTTTCATTACATTTGCTTGCATTAATTGATGTTTAAAAAAGTCTGTTAAAAATAAAGCCCAGCAGTGACATTTTTCTTTGCTAAAGCACGATAGCAGCACATTACAAACATTACAAAAAGGTCCCCTGGTAGGATTGTGAAGTTCCACTCTGGCAGTAAAATGCATCTACTGTATGCTCCCTGATTTATTTTTTTATTCTTATTTTATTTTATTTATTTATTTTTTAATGCAGGATAGGTCACAAAAGCAGATAGAACTCCCTGTTTCAGCAGCGGGGTTGCAATACTGAATGAGAGAACTGGATGGACACAATGTATTTTTAGCATTTGTTTTACTCCTGTCAAATAAGTGATCCTGTTTACTGGTGGCAGTGACGCTCACAGCTATTCAATCTCAGCTTGACATTTTCCCTATGGCTGCACCTCTCTTGCTTTTACATGAGTTGGGTGGTTCTGAAGGATGCAACACTTCGTGCCCAGAGGTCCTTTTGACATTTTAGAACAATGCATTCACCAGGCTGCTGGTCTCCTGAGGTACAACCGGAGCAGTAGAAAAAATAAGGAACCATAAAACCCAGCCCACTCACCCATTCTCCAAGAAATCTCTCCCTATGCCAGCTGACATACTGGTTTCTGGGAAAACAGTCTCAAGCCAAGTAAAAGACTGCATTGCCTTCGGGGAAGGTGAGCACAAATGCTAAATTAGGCCTGGCAGGGTTGCAGAAGTGGGGAGAAATAGAAACAAAGGGGTCAATTGTTTTCATGTCTCTGGTGTTGCCTACCAGGATAAATATAGCCTCTCATGTCTTGCCTCTCTCTGTATTTAGAGCTTTGTAAAATGGCCTGAGAATCTGCAGAATCAGGCCCCTATTCCTGCTGCTTGCATAAGCTTTGCCAAATCCTTAGTGTCCAGCCACTTGAATCTTCTTAAAAATGTATTTTTCTAGACCATCTGAAGATGTCTGAGAGCAAAGGAGATGTGGGCAAGTAAGTGATTCTCTGGTTGTAACCTGTCTGAGTTTGAAGAAATGAGAAGAACAGCAGAATATGCTGTCACCTGGCCTTTTTACCCACTCCCCACAGCTCACACTATATTCCAGGCAGGTGGCCCTAGCCCAGAGAACCTCACTGTGTGAGGACAAGCAGCCAGAAAAGAATGTGACTGGGAATACTGAATAAGGCACACATATTTGTGCCCTTTTTTCTGAAACAAATAGTCACTCCAGGCAAGCATGGCAGAACTTAGATGTTGAAGAGGACACAAAGCTGGACAAGGTAGAGCTGTGCAGGGGTCCTGACAGCATTTCTTCAAAGCACAAGAGCCCTGTGACAAAAGATAATGGGACATTGGCTCTGACTCCAGAAATAGGTGTTCAAAGCTGTGAGCTTTAGAAGAGCACAGAGGTAGGGATAAAGGAATCTCAACAAGGGAGCATAAGCAGGGCTAGATAGAAATCTTTGAAAATGATCACAGGATGCTTATACTTGATAAAGGGGTAAAAGTAACACAAATAAATGTAAGTAAACCACATTAAATCAGTATCCAAAACCAGCTTGATGGCTGCAGTTGTCTAGTCTGAGGAAAAACAGCATGGTTAAAGTGAAATATAACTTGGCTTCTAATAAGTGTACTGGCTGTAGAGGTGGAAAGAAACGGAGAGATCTTTGAGATGATGAGAAGGAAAAAGCAGTGGGATTTAGAGACAGGAATGGGTGGATTAACGGAGCAAAAAGGAGCCAAAAATAACAGTGGAGGAATATTGAGAGAAAGAACATTACTGACAGGTGTCTGCTAGTTATAATTATATATCTCTTCTAATGCCAGTGTTATATTAGACTCTATCTTAACACAGATATTATTTCTGTCTTTGAAGCTCCTAATCAAAAGAGGAGAAGAAATACTTTCTTTTACAGGACTTAACAATCAAGCAGTGAATGAAGTACGCTGCAGAGGGAGAAGCTGTAAAAACAGCAATATGGATACATGTGTATTAATAAAAGATACATGCATATGCATTCCAAATTGCATCTAGAAATGATGCTTGAACTGCTACTTAAGCAGGATTAGTCCTGAAACCATAGCCAGAGCAAGTCTCTAATATCAACTTGAATGAGGAGGAGTAGGCATTTTTCCCCTGATCCAAGCCTAATGGGGCTACACGGGAGAAGACGAGGTGATTTTATGTGAAGCTGGTGAATACTTTTTTTGTAGGAGACTGCAGTCAGCTTGATTGTTGTGTTTTACCAGCAAAATAACTGCAGCTGCAACCAGCTACAATTAGGTACTTAGTAATGTGTTAACAGGTAGCTATGCACACAAAAATGAAATCCAGTCAAGGCAAGCTGAACTTTGATCCTCAACCTATATCTTTTACAAAGCAGCACCAAGGGACTATGTTTTTTTCCTAGCAGCTTTCACACTGATACTATCACAACAATTAGTGCTTTTGAGACATGCTGGTGGGATTGACAGCTGGCTGATGACACAGCACAGCCTGGAGACTGCCATTAGATCATCACTATTGACAGGTTATCTGTTCGCTCCTCACTAGTGAAAAGTTATTCTGTCTTTTGGCAATTGCAACTTAGTTTTTTTCTTAATGAAAATAAAATTTTGTTTTATTCACACCTAAACTGATAACACAACTGCCCCCAAAATGTGTTTCACAAGGGGCAATCCCGATGTTTTACTGCCATCAATACAGACACCCTGCAAATATTTTTAAGGCAGATTTTCTCACCACCATATGGAAAAAAAATGCTGGGAGAGAATTTTCATTAATCCTTTTAGCTGCTGTGTAAGCTGTGAAAAAGTGAGTGTGCGCATACATACGCACAGATGTGTATTTGTCTCCTCGTCAAATTTACAAATCTAGACTAAGTTTCAGGGAACTGTGGTAAAGACCAGTAACTGTAGTAGAGGGAGAGCATCCCAGCTGAACAGAAGGAGACGATGAACACAAGTTACTCAGGATTAAAAACAAGCAAACCATTCTGCATGCACCTGAAAGTAAGAAATAGTTGCTTTCCCCAGATTTGTGCTTCCCAGTTGATTGACTGTGTCCAAGAATGTACATGCACGGTCTCTCCCTATTTTTCCATTCTCTTCTACAGAATCTGTAAGGTTTAGGAAGGGGTGAATCTCAGCACACGATTTTTCCTGTCTGGCAACATCATGCAGATTATTTTCACTCAACTGCATTCTCACAAAGTCTAGAAATACAGCTGTCTTTGAGCCCTTTCTCCTTCCGTGACGTGAACAAACAGGGAAGACTGACACTCAGACAGACAAGTACTGTGGCCACGTGACTGCTGCATAATGCTGTACCCTGAAGAGACAGGGCTTCATACATACTCTGAGCTTTCTGGCTTTATTAGCAACATAAACAACAGTGTCCTAAATATATATCATTTAGTTACTTATCACTTTAGGTTAGGTGTGGGGAAGAAAAAACGTCTGCTGTCCCAGGTTCCCCAAGGACTGTCCCTCTATTGCCACCTGCTATAGGTCCCAGCCAGTGCTGAGCAGCCTGGCTTATCCCAGGTTACCCCAGCACTCCTCCCCATGCTTCACTTCACAGCACAGGGGGAAAAAAACCCAAACAGAGCATGTTTTTCATAGACAGCCTGGCTGAGATCCTTTGGGCTCACCTGCTGTAAGACTTGGGATATGAAGTCACCGTTAGCAGGCCAGCATGCAGTCATTTACCAAGCAAGACAAGTGTTATTTCCTTTGCAAAGTGAGCACTCGGAGTGTCTTTGCAAACTTTTGGGGCAGGGGCTGCTTTTTGCACATCTCTGTACTATCATTGCGTGTTATTCTGGTGCTGGTACTGGACTCCACACAAAACTGCAGTAAACTCCCTGAGTACTGGTTTGATTTTCCCTACTAATAAAATAAAGGATGCCAAACCAAGGGCTTCTCCTGTATGCTCCACAATGCCTTGTGATCACACTGAGCTCCCAATGGATACGCAGCATCTCACACATGGCTCTGACACCCTGCTGAACGAGGCCCTCACAGCAGATTCCCGACTGACTGTCTTGCTCTCCAGGACCTCAGAACAGGGCTACCCATGATAGAAAAGCTATCAAAACACTAAAAAGACAAAAGCCTAAAGCAGCAAAATGCTAAATCAAAACAGGCCGTGGGCACTGGCCTCTGCTATAAGTTATGGATATGAGGCACTCTTTCACAATAATGCCTTGAGTAAAATCCCTACAGTAGAATGAGACACTTCTTTCCATGGGGAGTGGGCAGGGAGCTAGAAAATGGCTAATGACTTTCAAAAGTATTAAAAAAAAATCCTCAATCTATCTATCTATATGGATAAAGAAAAGTCTAATGCTTTCTAATTTGGAGAAAACATCTCATGGAAGACACTAGACAGTAGCTAGTGGCCTCTGACTGATGGCTCTTGGGTCTTCTCCGTACCTTTGATCTGCATTATGAAATGTTAATGTCCACCACGTCAGGACTTGTTACATAAACATACCCTTTCTCTAACTGCTCAGTCCTGCCCATTGCAACTTCCATTCATATTATCCATTTATATTTAAATGCTGACTTGGAGCTTATACCCAGAAGCACTGACATTTTTTAACAGGAGCAGCTAAACTAGGGTAAACTGCTAAATATAATTTATTGATGATAAAGAGCTTGGTTCAGATTAAATTCCAGCAATTTAATAATGAACACATTCACATCCTGCATCCGGAATATGTATATGTATGCGTTTTCCCCTCCTCATTTAACTGGGAGAAGGGGGTCTCGGAATCTGTGATTTCCTGTTGATTAGATGTGAAGCAACCACAAGCACATATTTTTGATATCTCTATTAACAGACTGTTCATGTCTAACTGCAAAACTTGGTTGCACTTCTCTCAACATCTTTGCCCAAGACAGACCAGTAAACACAATTCCTCTCTCTATAATTAGCCTTTTCTCTAAGGGCCCTGGAGTAAGTCTGCATGCCGTAGATTTAATATCCAGTGCTATATCCATATGTGCTGCCCTTGCCTGGTCCCAGAGCATATAAACTCCCCTATTAGCAGCCTTGACTGCTTAATTATGCAGATTTTTTTTGTACCCGCCTGCCTGTAAAATTACTGTGTCTAACCTTTTTTTTCTCCCTCCTCTTTGCACCATGCTGGCCATTCTAATGAAATCGGCATAGGGGAAAGGGCCTGATTTGCAGTTATGGAGGCTGGATCGTACTGGCAATCTGTCCTTAGTGGGAGTTACAAAAGAAGTCAAATGCCTTCATCTGGTTCTCCCCTCTCATCCCCAAGGTGATTGAGTTCACTTCCTGATGCTTCCCAAGTTTTCCTCGGGCTGTCCAATCAGCGCATCCACCAGGGAGCCCAGCCTAGCTTGCAACAGTCTCCGTATCTAGTTACAGCCCCACCAGGGACAGTCAACTATCCACCCCCAAGCCTTCAGATGAAAACCTTTTCTAACAAGGCCGCCCAGCGCCAATGAAATAACACACATCTGCATATCCACTGGGTCCCATGTTTCTTGTGCTCATGGATTATGTATCTTGCAGCCTCTAATAAAGAAATGCAGTTCTTTGTTTAATGTTTATCTTGTGCTTGTTAAGCAAATGCTAATGTTGTATCAGAATGCTTTAGTGCTATTTGGGTTTTTGGTGATTTACTACAAGACAATCTGCTGTGAAGTAAATTTAGAGGGGAGGGGGAAGGAAAAAAAATAGCATTCCGGCTTAGAGGGAGTGAGAGAGAGAATGGTTTGACAGAGAAGGAGCAAGAGGCAGAGGGAAAGACGGAGAGCGCAACAGCTCCCAGTACGACTTCCCTAACCCCCGGCTGACATGCCCACTTCATCACTAGCCAGTCCGATACCTGGAGGTACAGAATCAACCCGCTATGATTTCCAAAAGGGATGAGATGATAACTTCCCCTTCAGTGATAAGGTAAACAGTGACCTGAAGGGTAAACAAAAAATAAAAAAGCCCCTTTTGTTGTCTGCCTTTGTGCCTTGATGGTTAGCACTGTGCTGTGTTATTCACAGACCACAGGGAAGCCCTAGATTTAATTGTTCATGCCTGGCTCTGCTAGAAATAGGCAAAAGAGAATATGAGGTATTCAGAACCCCCTTCTTCAAATTATTTTTTCTTCTCTCCCCCCTTAGGGAGGGGAAGAGAGAAGATTTGGAAGCTGATGAACAAATGAATGTCCTCTATTTACCCTTTGGCAAGACAGAATATAGACATCCACAGTGCTAAGCGCTCCTGTTAGTCTCCACTCAATTCCTTCAACACTGTTTTGAAAGAAGATGTAAGTTCTGGAGTTCTGTTTATTTTTCTTCTACAAATGAATCATGGTCAATAAAATGCAGACCTCCAAAAGCAGGAGACTTGAGTGCTAACTAGAAATGCAGTTGCCCACATACTCCCCTTTCACGCCGCAATGTACTTTTTAGCAACCAACCTTTGTCACAAAATCAGCTGATTTTAAGGTCTGCATGAAATAAGGTTGCACAACGCTCCCCGGGTCAAACCAGAATTACAGCTTAAAACAATTTTGTGGATGACCAATTCTACACCTTCAACATGAGGGAAGCACAAAAGATACTGATGGATTTCAGCATGGAGATATCTTCTGGAATCACAAAGGTATTGTGTGGTAAGGCAGTAGACCACTGTTTATTCCCTTTGCACACACATGCATTCTGAGCACATGAATATCCCATGTTCTGTGCTCCTGTTCTCTGAGCACACCTTGTACCCTGCTGTCCAATAGTGTGACAGTACACGAATGCATCAAAATGCTACACCTACAGATGTATACAACTACTAATTGCAAACACTCTACATTTTTAAACCTTACATTGTTTATTCTGAAAGAGGAAACTGGCACTAGAGTAAGCTGGTGCTCAGTTTTCTGGACTGAGAACAATGGACACTGAAAGTCTTCAATACAAAAAATGATAAGTATGAGAAATGGTGAGGTGAAATTATGTGAGGTTTTCTGCCTTGTCCCCTTTTTATGGGCCTTGATTTTCAATTCAGTTAGTAAGAGGGACTCCATATTTTTAACCCATTCAAACTTCTCTGTTAGCTGCTAAAACTGCTGATAAAATATGCCTCTTCATAAATACCAGTTGGATATTTTGGTGCTATTTATTTAGAAGGAGCTGAATTCTCATTTTGAACCTAAAATCTTTTATCATCATCAAGAAGATTCACCTAAGATCATATTTGCTTTATTAAAATGGAGAAATCTGTCTCCCATTAGGTAGTGCTCTACGTGGCTCAAGAACATAAGCATCCTGGGTTTTTCTTCCACTGCCTTCTCCTTTCCCTGCTTTTCTTCATCCAAATGGAGTAAATTTTCATCAAAGTGGTATTCTTAATTTTTTGGTATTTGGGGTATTACTATACAAAGCCATTGTAAGCTCCACACACTCTGCTAACGCACCATTTATTACAAGATACAATTCAAGGTCTTGACTGTAATCTTTTAAAGCCCCTAAAGACCTAGGGATGGGCTGCATTTGAGACTTTCTCTCCACATAGAGTCCACCAAGAAAATTGAGCTCAATAGGAGCAGCAAACCTGACAGTGTTCCCATTTAAATCCTTCAGAGCAAGGGAGCTTCTCCATAGGCTCACAGTAGAATCTGTATCTGACCTGCTGACTTCAGCCAACTCTACACAACAGCATCATCACCACGAACTGGCTGCATGGAAACCCTGTTAGAGACTTCATTTCCCTCCTGCAGTCTCCATCAAAGCTACCTTTGGTAATCACTACAGCTGAGAACAGTGCTCAGCATAAATTAAGAAAGAGGCTCAAGGACACAGTGAGTCTGCGGTGTATATGCTTGGTCTCAAATACTGGAAATCTTCAACCTCCAGCCTGTGTTTGGTAAAAAAATGGCCATTATAAATAGGAGGCTTGACCTAGTGACTAGGATTGGTGCACAGATCACCTTACTGCAATGGTAAAGCCATCTTCACTACCAGTCTGTGTTTTTCCAGTTTCCACACCAACGGATTCTTATTAGACATCACTAATGCACGTGTCCCTGATAGTGTGTAGTTCCCCTTGCATAGCTAGCCATGCTTTTTGTCTGTGTGCTGTGATAGCAGTAGATATAGAGTGGGACATGTGAGATACTCCTTTGTCACATGCCAAAAATCCCTGTCTTTTTTTCTTTTTAAGCATCTGAGAGTTCTACAGATATTTTCCAGAAGCATTTAAAAAGCATCTCTTAAAAGTTGAAATTGACTGCTATGGATCTAAGCAGGAAAACTGCATAGGTATCAAACCATAGTAGTGATGAAGCTATATCCTAAATACCCCTAAGTACCTGCTCGTCTGTTTTGCCTTGACAGATCATATCATAGAATCATTGAAAATGGAGTTGGAAGGGACCTTAAAAGGTCACCTAGAGCATCCCTCTGCCTTAAGGCAGGATCAGCTATGCTGTACAATTTAGATGACCTCAAACTAACGAAGCAGAAAGGATGATGGCTAAAATGCCACTGGATTAAGCCCAGTTCTGAATGTATTGATTACGAGGAAAAGAGCATTTGAAATCTGCTGTAACTGTGCAGGAGTCAAAGAAAACAGGTGGTTAACAAGCTGGTTAATCCAGGTTGTTTGCTGCAGGTGATGGAGTCAAGTGTTTCTGACTGTGAAGAATTATTTTCAGGATCTAGTCAGATCCAGACAGGTTTCTTATGGCTGTGCAAGCTCTAAAGGAGATATAGGGGTGTTTGATAGCTACCTGTCAGAGTCAATTTGCAAGAGTCACCATGAAGTCTTGAGCAATAGTCTCTAAGAATAATGAGTCTTTTCTGCTTGAATTTCAGCCTGTGATGTTTCCTGAATTTCTGGAAGTGACAACACACACACAATACAGCCTAGGAGTCAAATCCAAGTGTCTCCTACTTAAAGAACTGCTGCTCTCAATGTTAGATACCAATGACCTAAATATGACAGAGGAGAGGGAGTTTGGGTCCAAAACTTGCTACCTTTGACATTTACCTTCAATTCTGGGACATGATTGAGAGAGGATTCATGGGGTGATTCCCCCCCACCCCCAATCCAATAGGTCACAAAGTCCTTCCCTGCAAGATTCTTCTCTGTCATCAGCGATGTCAAGGTGCAAAGGGAGAACCAGGAGACATGTAAGGAAAGCAACACGAATCACAGCATATTCAGGTACCAGGATAGCCAGATCTGTAAACCATCTCTTCTGATTTGAACTGGGAAAAGTATTTTACCTAAGTGTCTCATAGGTCCTGATGAACAGGGCACAGATGCCAGGCTAAAGCCCCATCCAAATACACCATGATAATTCTACAATTCAAGTAACAAGAAAAATATGTGGAAGTACATTGGCAAACAATTATTAAGGCTTACCTTCTAAATCTGTTTATTTGGAGAATAATTGTCTGTATTAGCTATTCGGGTAATAATGACTACTAAGAGCTCTTCTCATCACTTTTGCTTAGCAGGAAGACTTATATTTTCACAAGCATATGAGCTGATAGAGATGCTATCTGCCTTTGCCCCTGGAGGTAAGATATTTGCACCTATGGGGCTTTCACTGCAGGCCCACGCAGTACCTGCAGGTACTGTAGACCATAATCCTTGAAGAACTACAGTGTCTGACTACTGATTTCTAGGAAAAAAATCAGCATGTTGGTTTTCAGTTTTAAAGGCCTAGCTGGTTTGAACTGAGGGATGGTATTTTTCTTCATGTAAAAAGTGACAACTGTGGTCAGAAATGCTCAACTCACCAGCACTATTCTGGCACAACCAGGTGAATACTAATGCCAGGAGGTTTTGTTCGGGGATTTGTAGATTTAGACTTTGTTATCTGAAAGAGTTCAACAAGACTGGTTGCTTTTGGAAACGGCCTTCTGCGAGAAGCTGGTTGGCAATTACAGGGGTTCATGTGGAAGATCTGTAGGACAAGCCTCCAACTGGGTAACATTCTGGAACTGGGAAAGGGTTATGTGATTTTGTTAAATATTTAGTAAACTCTATTCTACTTTTGTGCCATGAAACATGAGAGCAGCACAAAAACAGTTAATTAAAATTGAAATAGTAATTTCAAACTTCAGAATGGCAGAGCAGCCTCACAGGAAGAAATGCTCCCTTACCCACCTCACCCACATTTACAGCACTGAGGAATCAGCAGATTGCATGACAAGATTCTCCTTGATGGTTTCTGAAGTGACAGAGATAGTCTAGGGTGGGCTAAAGTGAATTGTGCAATGTAAAGGAGAAAACACAATTATTGACCGAACACCTCAAACCCTCAAGTAAAAGATACCAGAACTCAACGTTACAGTGTAAAAGCTGGTTAATGACGGTGTTGGAACCCCTTTGGTCATGCTGACAGCTTCAGAAATGATGAAACAGTATATATCAGCAACGTTTGTATGAGTGTCAATGTCTCTGTGCATATATTTATGAACATATCTTCTCTGTTGTCCCAGTTGTCGGCAGATTCTTGGAGTACCTGAATGGGATGGGTGGTTTGTGGAGTGTGCCAAAGTGTGGTAGGAGGTATGATATTGTTAGGAGGTGATATTCGGTGGCCCATCACGGGTGTTCCAAAAGGAGAAATGAGAACAGCTGCAAACCCTATGCCACAATGTTGGAAGCAGAATCTTCTGATGGTACATTACAGAGAATGCAGCTTCTTTCAGCTGTATAAGACGTGTCAAAGAATGGCAATCAACATTGTGACAGTTCTTTTGTTTTTAGCTGAATATTTTTTATAAAAAAACTACAAGCTCACTGCATTATTTGAACTCCTTTCAGTCTTAAAATATATCCTCTCCCATGCATTTTTCTTCTGGTCTCTGATGGGTCAGTCTTGTATTTTTTGTGTTTTTGTTGTTGTTGTTGTTTTTGTTTGTTTGTTTTTTTTTTTTTTTTAATTTAAAAGCCCTAACAAATAAGGGGTTTTTTTCCCCTTTCTTCTAAAAGCTAATATTGGGGTTGAGGGCCAAACAATATAATGATGCAGTATTACTTGCATTATTCCTGAAGCTATTTGATTTTGACAAGCCCACATTTGGTAATTAACATGAGAATGCCCCCTTGGGCTGTTCTCCTGTTAGCTAAAATATCTTATAAATTACTGTAATAAAAGGAAAAAGTGAACACACTGCCTGTCAATGTTTCAACTTATCTAGCAGGAAGAGAAGACAATGCCATGATCTGGAAACACGCACATGCCAAATGGATGCATAAATTACACCGTCTATGCCCATCTGAACCAGTCACCTGTCTGTCAGTGAAGAATACACACATAATAGTGTGTAGGAAAAGAAAAGTGCATTACAATTTGTATGGTATTTCTGTAGACATGGAACAGCATCTCTCACAGTCCACAGAGGTATTTCTAACCCATTACCAGACAGAACAAACTGGTGATTTTTTTTAGCAGAAGTGGTCGCCAGTGCGGAGTGTGTCAGATGGCAGGATTCACCTCCTCACCTATTCTGTCAGAGGTCGTGTCCATGGGGCTGCCTACACTTGGTGCCATTGGAAATCCTGCTCCAAATTGTCTGAATGCCCCATGTCTACTGCCAGTTTTGCAAATACACCCTTCTGGTGCTTTGAACTCAGAGACCAACAGCCCAGCAGCTAGACTTACACGGCAATTTCTGCTGTCCTGTCATCTGTGGTATAATAACATCCTGCAGCAAACATAAAAATCCACTGCTAGCATCAAATGTATTCAAAACTGGGCACAAATATAAACCACCCAAACACACCCTGCATATCCCAATGCAGCAGGCTGAATGTCCTTACACAACTTGTTCAAAATAATGGAATTTGACATGAAAGAAAGTGCATTGTATAATACCTCCTGGCAGGTACAATATTTTCCCTTATTTATGAATGCAGGTGCTGGCAAAAAATATAGAAATGAGTGAAGGTTTTTTTTTCTTAGAAATGTATTTTACGTTTTTTGCTCTTCTGATTGCAAAACTCTTAATGCAGAAGAGCAGAGAAACTGTGGGGGGAGTGGAAGTCTATGCTTTATACAGGGCTTCTATAGTCTGCGTATATGGTTGTGAAACGGGAAGTACAGAGGATGAACACACCAGACAAACTGACAAAGAGCTCACGTGACTACTTAAAGGCTTTACTTCTTTCCAAAAGAAAGCATTAATTAAAAGCACCAAACATCCCAAAATAATCTCTGTGACAAGTTATTTTCTAGGCCATTTTGATCAAAGATTTGCCACCTTCACTAATATAAAGTACCAGATTGCTGCAAGAGCAATAGTTTTCAAGTTCGATCCTTGAGGACCCTTTTTATTTTCCTGTTAAAGGCCTTGCAAAATCAATGCCTATAAATCGTAGACTTATTGATAAAAATTCTGGGGCATGCAACTGAATGTAGATCAAAAAATGCCTGTGTTTAATCCATTGCAGACATAATTTGCTACTATTGCTGAATTTTAAAAGGGTCTGATCCAAAGCAATGTCACGTTCCCAGCTTCGTGCCATAGCCTACTGACATTTGATCACAAATATGACTGCATTTTCCTTGTGACAGCTGGGACACAACACAAGCCAGCTGATCCAGTTCCTCCTTTAAAGAGCAGGACAATATAGGAAGCTTGTTTGTCCCAAGCATACTGTGCAATTTTATACATCAGGCTGCAAAGTTATTACATGCAGTCTACTAAAACATACAAATGACCATTTCACCTTTGCTTTTTCTACAGCAGGCAAAAACTTAAAGAACAATTCTCTTCTGGATGAGTTTTCCAATGACTCGATGCTGCAGTCACCAGGTCAGAGGTAATGAGGGCTGCACAGCTTACAGTGCCACAGCTCCAGCTTGGTTAGATCAATGGCCTACAATTACCTACAAACAAGTCAGACACCAATCAATGGTTTGTTATTTCCTGTACGAGTTGTGCAGGGAAACTTTGCTAGGTCAGGGAAAATCACAGTGGAGGCAACGGCTGCACCTGCTTGCAGTGCCTATCATGCCAAAACACCTTATGAGTAACCTTGAAGATCCTGTAATATGGTTAGAGGCCACAGGGACAATCTGGGTTCCTCAGATGAGCCTGGTTTCTCTGGCCCGGCATCAGGTCCAAAGGCTACTCTGCCATTATAAGTTGGAAAACCTAAAGGATGCTAATGAATAAAAAGAACCTAGCTCAAACCTCAGAATGTAAAATTCCAAACCAGGGCACATCATGGCACCCCAGCACAGCCTAGATCTGAAGTTTTATTTTTACAGCTATCATGGCACTCAAAACTGCAACATGAGCCAAATCCATTCCAACGGATTCATTTATTTTTGAGGGATGTCAAAGGTGCCAGATTGATGGCCCTGGCGAGCAACATTTTCAATTTCTCTGCACACCAGGCACAGCACATGCAGCAGCAGCGCTAGCCTCCTGCCCGCGCTTCCCGTCCAAGCCTCCTCGGTCCGCAGAGGGACCACCTAGATGCAGTACAGAGCTATCTCCGTATTACCTAGAGCTATTTCTGTGCAGTCAGCCTGTGTCCTCGCTGCTGTGCTACAGTCAATGAAAGCACCACCCACGGCAGATGTGTTTTTGTGAGGAACATTTGTCTGCCGAAAACCGGAATGGGAACGAGACTCATTTGTGCGCAAGTCATCAAATGTCTAGGAGGTCTTAACAGCTGTGCTCACACTACCAAGGTGGTATGACCTGGCAGCAGTAACCTTAATGCTCCCGTCCCTCATTATAAGTGTTGTTTGGGGCAGACAATGCCCTACCTTTGTATAAAGACACCAGACACCGGCAGCCTTGGACATGATTCCACCAGTTTTCTCCCAGTTACACTCGTTACCTTTCCTGCTCACACATACACCTTTTCGGTGATGTTTCTCATGCTGAAAATGCCAAGGGATTAGCTAGGAACAGCTCCTTTCTACAGAGCTTTCACTCCAATTTTAAAATAAGAAAGAAAATATAAGGCGAGGAAAACGGTTAGAGAATGCCACTTGATCAAATACGCACATAACTAAGCTGACATAAACATGCCTCCATTTCCTGTAATACTTTTTTAAAAGTAGAGGAGCAGAGCAGGAGTCCTGCTGGATTTCCCTTAGCAACCTGACAGGAGCCCACAAGGTCAGCTAGCAGGAAGCGTAGAAAATTATACAGTGGGGAATTATCAGCTAAATTATTTCACTATACTCAGGATTTTTACTGTTCCTCCCAAGACGGTGGCCTCTTGCTACTTGCAATAGAAGCAAGAATAAAAGGACAGAAATGACAAAAGAAATCTTAAAAAAATGCATGTTTTATGTGCCTCCTGAAGACGGTGGCTTTAATGCTCAACTCATTTTTTGTTGTTGATTTTAGATCAAAGGCCTGATCCAGAGCTGTGGCTAACATGAACGAAAGAGGCTGCGTCTGTGTGCACGCAGCTGCACGTACCCACACAGGTGCATGAAGGTGACTTAAAATTCACCTTTCCACCTCCCAGTTCTGCTGCTGTCTCTAGCCAAGCCCATGCCAAGCTACAGCTGGGGTCTGCTCAAAATCCAGGCAGCTGAGAATGAGCCTGGAAAGTAGGGCTACAAAACCTGCTTTTGCTGTTACCCCAGGATGGAAAGGAATGGTGCAAAGTCTCCCAGCTGAAGAACCATCACTTGAGGACCTGCATCAGAGGAAGGCACGGGCTCCCAAGCCCACTTCGCCGGCTTTAAGAGCTATTCATTGGGGTACTGTGGGATGGAGGCTATTCCCTGCCACCACTGCTCTGCTCTAGTATTAGATATGTCCTGGTTCTAGGGGAGGAGGACGAGAAACCTGGAAGACTGCTCGCAATGTGGCTTGTTTCACAGACCTGCGAGCATGATTTATCAATTAACAGGTAATGAAAAAAAATTCCTTGCAATTAAAGCCTTGATTTTGCTGAAACAGGAAGCAGTACCATGCCACCGTGTACTCCTGAGAGAAACAGGCAGCTCCTGTCACTAATGTGGAGCACAGCTAATCTTAACAGATTCAGTGCAGGCCCCTTGAGAGATGCCATGTTGATGAAGGAAGATACAGTAGGGAGCCCCCCTCCCTCCCCACAGGGCCTGGCTGATTGCAAAGCCGACAGAAAAGTGGAAGGAACATGTGCTCCCTGTTCTGTCACAGAGAGGCAGAGTTGTTGGAGGCAAAGGCAACTTCTGACACCAAAAGATCATTTCTGCCAGGTTATTCTTTCATTTCTGTATCAAAATGTTATCTATACTTTATTTTCTTTTTTCACTTGGGAATTTTTTTATTCATCTATCTATTGAAACCCTTCCCACTTTTAAAAATAATGTACAGATATATATTTGCTCTACAGAGTGAATATATATACATGTATGTACATATATCTACACATATGTGTGTGTGCATATGCATACATTTCTGCCTTGTTAAAACCACTCCCTGTAGACTGACTATACTTCTCCACGTTCCTTTTTAGAAGCATGCAGGGTTTTAATAGATTTTGCAGGATACAATGCCTAAGAATTACTCAGACAAAAGTCAGAGCAAATTAAGGGAGATGTTTTTCTTTTCTGCTGCTTGAAAACCAAGAACACAGAACGCTTATCAGAAAAACAAAACAAAGCAACCAACCAAACAAAAAAGAGATAAAATGCACAGAAGCCAGGATTTTGAAAATAAATTGTTACGGATGCTAGGATTTTTTCCTTTTCCAGATAACTTAGTGGTAATATTGTTGGCATGTGGCCTTACAAGCAGGGGCTGCATATCTGAGCTGACGTGCCTCCCTTGTGGCCAAGGTAATAGGTTGAAAATTACCTCTGTTTAACTTGTGTAACATATATCCTGTGCAAGATTGTTTACAGACAACAGAGAATCATAGAGTATCTTGAGTTGGAAGGGACTCATAAAGGATCATCAAGTCCAGCTCCCTTCTCCTCACAGGACTACCTAACACTAATAATATGACTAAGAGTGTCCTGCAGATGCTCCTTGAACTCTTGACAGGCTTGGTGCTGTGGAGAGCCTGTTCCAGTGATTGACCACCTGCTCAGTGAAGAACCTTTTCCTAATGTCCAATCTTAACTTCCCTTGACAGAGTGCCATTCTGTTGTATCCACGTGCCTTTGACTAAGTATTCACATCTCTGTCTGTATAGCAGGATGTATATGCAATTATGCGATCACACTGATGAGAGAACTTAGACTGATGGACTACTGAAAATACCATTACACTGATAATGGATAACCACAAATTGCTGACATTTGGAAAAAGAAACACACACTATGTTAATTTCTATATTCATTAAAGCATCCTGAACACATGCTCCCAACACTACTGAAAATCATCAATTTTGCCAAGGAGAAAAGGCTTTCTAGAGGCAGAGAAAGATAAGTAAACACAAAGAATCTGGGATACTCCTCTAGGTATATCTTAGCAAGCCATGCATGCTCGCTGAGATTGCTGTATCACACACCAGAAGTGGCGACAAGAAAGCACGTGTGTGGTTGATCAGAGACAAAAGAGACACCACTGACATGCTGCTATCGTAAGCCTGCTGAAACTGTGTAGAAGGTTTCTTACCCAAGTGTAGTCACATTCACAGCTCAAAACAGAGAGGAAGGTACAGGAAGCAGACCACAGTGTCGCTGAACACTCATCTGGGGCTGTGGCAATTTGCTGGTCAGCATGAAAACGTTTTAAAGGTGTCTGAACAAGAATTGGAGGAACTACAGCACGTGGAAACTGAGTTATTCCAAAGAGTCATACCTGTGCAAAGGTGGAGCAGACCACAGAGTAGCCACTGGCATATGTGCTCTTGGAATAGCCATCTGATGCTAAAGATGTAGTTACTGCATAAGTCTGACTTTGGAACACCACCTACTTGCAGTGTAAGGTCACAAAGCAAAGAAGACCTATGAATGCCAAAAGCACTTAAAGTGGTTTTCATGGAAATCTGGCTTTACGATAATCTCCAATCATTAAGCTTGCTTCAGAGTAATTTCCAAAAGGATTGCTGGTTATAAACAACCTGAATTTCAAGCAGAACCTGGGCAACAATTCACTGTGAAAAACATATTCAGTGATTCTCCCTCTTTTTCCTGGCTACTACTTTTTACAGGTGGGTTTTGTACATGCTTATCATTTTCAAGCTTTTGATAAATGTTCCAGTCAAACAAATTTTATCCTTGCATTGCTCATGTGGTTGGATTGCAGAGGGTCTTCCTTGCTCTACAATGCTTTCATTACACAGTGCCTTCTGGTTTTTGCTTTACTGATTAGCAGGGCAGGTATGACCACCTCTATTTGCACCGTGCTCTGAAAGAGGAAATCAGGAATATGTATTGTGGTGGGACTGTCAGGGGAACTGAAGAACTGAAATGTTCTTAGCTTTCATGGCAGGAAGATGCAGAGTAGGGCATTTTGAGAGACGAGGTCACTAAGGATAAGTTGTAGCTGGTTTTGTCTTACCCTTACACTGCAAAAGGAAGATGAGGGTGGGAGGAGTCACTGATGTGAGATCTTCCCTAGGAAACTGAGAAAGACAAGTATGAAACTCACAATGGGATAAGAAAATCTGTGAAATTGGTTCCTGCCATCAGTTGCTTTGTGGCTAATGGCATTGGTTCTGGCTCCCTTTCAACTTCTTTCTCCACTATCCCTGTCCTGTCCTGCCTTCTCTCAATTGTGATGGCTATAACATCGAAACGCAGTTTCATTTCCTCCTAAAATACTTGGTGGATATGTGCCTGAAATTACTTCTCCATTTGCTTTGTTTGCAACTGTGGCATTTAGAAATGGACAAACATGCTAGCTAGTGTGTCTAAATACAGCAAACTGTGATTCAGTATTTTTATAGAAAATACAGTGCCTCAGAATGAGGATTCTCTAGTACATTACTCCTAGGAAGACAGTATACCTTCACTTCCAAAACCCTCTGTCCAACACGTTTCTCTAAATTACGTGAATTCCCCAGCTTCCTAGCACAGCTTTTAAGAAGGGTCGCTCTCTGCTTACTAATCAGGCATGTGAATGGCTTTCCTTAAAGAAAGAAACTTTGAAAACACATGAAAATCTACTGAATATCAATCATTATGGAGGTCCCTTTAAACTCTGTCGTAATACTCAAGAGAAGGCTTTCTGCTGAATTAAAATCTGCAGTTTCAAATGCACAACCTTTCTTTAACTGCACTGACTCTGCTCTGTTTTCCTTTTGTTTGGGGTTGATGATCTTTTTCCCTAGAGATTATTTATTTTGGACACCCCTTTAACATGGTCCCAACATTTACCCTGCTTTTGTGTTGAAACAGACTTCTTTTTTGCCCTGATATCCTTCCAGTTACGAGTTTAGTTTTAAAAAAAGATAAAGAAATAAATTCACAAAAATCACAAATGCTCCCATACTCTGAGGAAATTTTAAACATATTTTTGAGCACTCTTCAAAAGCAAGGGGTTGGCATCTTCTAGGGAGTGAAGCTGAGTCCTGGAAGGGGCATAACAAAGGGTGAGTAGTGGTGTAAACTTCCCTCTGGTTCTTTACTAAAATATGTAATTCCTGATCTGCACCACCCCCAGAGATAAGAGAGCAATTCATTAGGTGGGGGTGACAATTTCCCCTTCATATTACCCACCACTGGTAGTATCAGAGCCCTGGGAGGGACTTTAAGAAGCGATCCTTTTGTCCCCAGTAAGGATTAACTCTTTCTGTGTCATTCCTGCACAGACATTTGTTACCCATCTCTTTCAAGCAGAACCAAGTGCTACAAGGTCTTCTGAGGTGCCCAGAGACAGATGCAGCCCAATAGCCAGACCTGCCAGCATATCTGGCCATTTGCAATGGTTTGCAGGCTGGCTTAGTGGCCATACGGTTGTTTGGATGATATCTCCATGGGATTTATCTTCCACCTTCAAAAACAACCAACCATGTGAAAGGCTGCCAAATGCCCCAAATGTAAAATCTTTACACCAAAATGCTTTGTGTAGGACATAGTGATTTATCCTTGGCTGTTTCTAAAGAACTGTGAAAGGAAAGAATATTAAACCTCAGTTCAGATGATCACAATTTGAAAAACAAAGATAATCCAGGGTTGTATTATAATTTTTATAGGTACAATTTGTACCTATCTTTCAGTAGATGAGAGAGGTGGCACAGGAGAAACGGATCATTAAACAGTAGTGTGAAGCCAGGGAAATTAACCAGCTGCTGTGAAAGCCACCTCGCTCCGTCTCTGAGCGCGCGACAGACAC
The DNA here is from genome assembly GCA_013397845.1 of Melanocharis versteri. Lineage (NCBI taxonomy): Eukaryota > Metazoa > Chordata > Aves > Passeriformes > Melanocharitidae > Melanocharis > Melanocharis versteri. Next base: position 859,948 of record VZTG01000673.1, on the reverse strand, counting down.
GGCGAGAGGGAGGGAGGGAGGAAAAGAGAGAGGTGCCAATTGTACCTATAATGCAATAATTAAAAAAACTCTGCCTACTATCTCGCCATAACGGCTTGCACAGGTTAGATCAAAGAGACGCTGCTGCTGCTCACAAAGGGGCTTCTCTTTGCATAAATACGTGCACTCACAGGTAAAATATTCCAGCTAATTCAAAGCTCTAATATATAGCCAAGGATAGCCTATAGAGGCTAGAATGCATTCTGTAGGGTTCTCTCTCATCTACCCACTGCAAAAACTGTCTTTGAAAGAGGGGAGGTAGTGAAACAAATAGTAGAAAAGGAAAGGTGATGTTTGCTCGACAAGCATCTTTCCAACCATGTGGAACTCCTTACTCATGGCTCGCCCCATGTTGCACAGGTGGTGGGTACACACTGTCACCCAGCACACTTCCAATCACATTGGGTTACTATCACTTAGCCCTAGGAGGCACAATTCCTATTCCACGTGCCCCACTCTAAAAATTTCCTTTCGCTCTGAGTCAAAGGAAGGGGCTATTTCCATCACTTGCTGCTGTGGCTCCAGCTCTAACAATAAAAGATTGCACAAAACACTTTAAAGAAATAACATATGCATCCTTGGGTTATTGTGCCGAAGAAAGAGATAAAACAGGAACAAAGTAAGAAATTATATTGTCAGAAAAAATGTGAACTTTTTGATTGGGGATGACATTTATTTTAAGTGTGCAATGACGGCAGGGAATCTGTCAGGGTAAGACATGGCAGAGGTTTCAACGTTTGTTAAGAGCATCATGGGAATTTAACTAAAACTGTTAAAACTGACACTATTGGCTTTTGTTAACACATTAGGCATGGGAAAAGTGCCAGTCAGCATATCCTCCATAGCATCAGTTCAGTTAAATCATCTGGAAGATGCATAAAACTGGGTGTGATAATAAATGCGATGTTTTCCACACATGGATAGAGGGAGCAGAGAGGGACAGGACCATTTTGACAGGAACAACGAGATCACTTTTAAAAACCTGCACCTGCTTTGTAATTTAAAAGCATGCAAGAGGGAGGGTTTCAGAAACATTTTTTCTTTTAAAGACAAGTGAAACAAACTTACTAAACGCAATACAAATGGATTCTGAGTAAGTGCTTATAGTAGAAAATAACTTAATACTAGAGTGTATATTTATGGAATTGGCTCGAGTACAATTAAAGCACTGTCTAAAGCATTCCACTTTAAAACAGACTCAATTACCACTTCATAGTTTGGCTGGCAGACCAACAAAAACAGAATGCCAGCCATTTACTCGCAAGAACAGGAGATACATTAATACAAATACAGTGGTGCCACTGCCAGAGGATTTGAACAGAGCTCTGTGGACCTGAATCTCCAGCAAAATATCCCTCTCAGAGGCAAAACCCCAGAAATCTGTTTGGTGAGCGCATATACAAAACATGAATGGGTCAAAAGCCCCCCAACCCTACTGTGAAATCTCCTTACACATATAAACACTAAGAATGACTCAAAGCTCTGCGTTCTGATAAGGCAAAGCATATTACATAGATCTAACCATCTCTATATGAAGAAGCATGTGAAATGGATACATTTGCTGTGCAACCATCTGTGACCAAGCAATAAGCAAGATCTAAAACTACTGAGTCAATCTCACAGTAAAATAAACTGATCAAGAAGTGAAGAAAAGTTAAAAAAAAAAAAGCCAAACCAAAACAACCCAAAGAAAGAAAAAGGGACTTCTTTGGACACCAAAAGGTGTTTATGAGATTAGAAAATAATCAGGCTGAATTCACAATTTCTGCTATAAATAAGACACCACCAGATAAAGACATTTTAAACAATTACTTTGCCATTTCTGGAGTGCTCTGACTGCAGCACAGCCATTTGCTCTTAAAATGACCAGTTTTACTTTTCTAAAGTTCTTATGCAGAGAAGTTTCTGCTCATCTGCTGCTGTCTGCTTCATCTGATAAAACACAGATGAAGAATTAAGGATAAAAGGATAAAACACAGAACGTGGCTGCCAAGAGTTGTTCTTGCTGCCATTCGAACATAACCTCATGTAGTTTGATCCATTCAGCATTTACCTAAGTGCTGCATCTAAGAAAAAACAGAAAGTGGTAACATATGGAAGCTTGGGTAGTAACCAAAAGAACAATATTTTTTGGCCACACGAGCAGAGCAGTACGACGCCTCCCGACTGGTAGGAAAGCGAGCGCAACGCAGACATAACCTCATTACATACTGGAGACTTCCACCTTTCGAACTTTCAGCAGACTCATTTCTTAGAGCCTTCAAGCTCTCTCATCGATCCGCAGCCATTGCTATGCACAAGGCGGCCTAGAAGGGCATGACACCTGTGGTATAATGCCATATGTCTCAGAAGGTTTTATTATTTATTTTTAAATGAAATCTAAATAGCTATACATAGTAAGGAAATGGTTTTCACAGGAACTAAAGGACTGATTTAATAAAGATTACAGTCAGAGATTACTGGCAGCTACAAAGAAATGCCAGACGCTGAGAGGTTTTCTGTGCCGCCGATCGGTAGGACATTTACAGATGTAGGAGAAAGGGTCTGATTATGTGTATCACTGGGAAACCTATAACTTATGCCAGCAAGAGACAGGCATCATTCCTATATGTCTTCATTTAAAGCAGTAAGGGCTAAGGAGAGAGGAGGGTCAAAGGAATGCAGACTTACACTGCTACAAGCTATATTGTATAATAATTTAATTAATTAATTGCACACATTCCCAACCTTTAGACCTACTAATGTGTTCTCAGACATTCACAGAGCTTTTATTCATTGCAGAACCTACAACACACTCTTTACTTAGAAGAAGACAGGAAAGCAAGAAGGCTTGATTCCATTTCTGGAGAGATTTGCTCTTAATCTGCTAAAGGTTATGCTGGCTCTCTGCAGTATCAGAAAATTAAAAATAAGGTTTTTATTTTTGTTATTCCACCGCATTCTACTTCATCTTTTTTCCCTCAGATTTTGATATAAAGTAATCCTAATTATTCTGCAAAAGCTAAACGTTTTTTTGGTAATTAACCTGTTTCACCAAATTAAAATCAAGTCCATGCAAACAGGCACATGGCAGAGATCGTTCTGTTGTGATCATCAGGTATGTAAATACCCGCAGCACTGCCCTTTCCCTGACACATGCCACAGAAAGCTACCGGCTGGAGCTGCCTCGGGGGGCAGCTCTGCTCTCCTGGGAAACTTTGAAAAATAATGGCCTTAATAATATGACAGGCTTGAACAATATGGGCCAGATCCTGCAGCTCTGCTCTGCGAGGAGATCTGCCGAAGCCCACTCCTCTGTGCGCGACCAAGGACGTTTGGGTGGCAGCATCAGACCTCTGTTTTCGGTGTGTATTTCATTACATTTCTTTTCTAGCTGTTATGGTCCAGTCAGCTAAAGGACTGCTGCAGCTCATTCCTCCCTCGAAATTTTAATCCAGTGAGTATGACACCATGATAACGACGTTATAGTGATGTCACACAGGGACCACCGTAGTTTTGTGTAGGAGGCACGGCTCGGTGTGGACTCTGAGTTCTGTCCCACTGTCTTAAACAATAGGGAGAAAACACAGAGATATAGAAAAACACGGAGATTGCGTGTCAAGCTGCTAATATATTTCTTCCACATAGAAAAGGATCTTGCAAGATAACTGTGAACTACACTCAGCTTACAAAATACTCCTCCTATTTAAAACATATTCATTTCTGATTTTACGTCTTGTTTAATAAATGGTAATAAAACCAGAGCACCTACCAGTCTTTTTCATTGTTTGGCCTTTTTTTGATGAAGAATGGAAAAGAAGGGTGGAAGAGGAGAAAGACTTAACAATTACTGAAGAGACTATGGGAAGCAAAAGTTGATACAATTACCTGCAATAAATTTGACTGTCAAGTTTCATGCTACTGAACTTGCAGTGACATTTCATGAGAAAATTGCTTGATTTTTTCCTTCACTAATGTAATGCCATCGTTTATTTCAATAAGGTAGTAAATATTTTCACTATTACATGAAACAACCTTTTGGTTGGTTTATAATTACAAGAATGATGCCAACTGTATTCCTTGCTTTGTTTCAATATCCCTTGTCATTGCCATAGACCTCTCTGCCTCTCTTGTTTTTCTCAAAAGCAATTTAGAAAATGCTTGTATTTTAGACAAAAGGAGAACATTTGGTGAAAGAAAATTCATCATTAGGTATCTAGAGGTTTGTTAATAGAAAAGGCAACTCCCACAGTGTATCCTAGTGCTCAAGCCAGACACACATGCTCAGGACCAGCAAGCTGCCTTCACAGTGGGCCAAAAGTCATTATCATAATTTTATATTACATAGACTACATTGAAAATTTAATATATCCCAGCAAAAAGAGACAAAAGACATTTTGCATAATGCTTCTGTGAGCGCACTCTCTCTTGCTACTCTTTTAGCCACCCCATGCAGATAATCACACCAGGAAAAAGAAGTTCATTACCTAAGCCAAATCAAAATTAGGCTTTTCTTTTTGATAGGGAACTTCATTAGTAAGCCCTGTCTTATACAGCTGGGAGATTTGATGAATCTATCTTGGAGTAATAATTCAGCACAATCAGCCACATTTCTGCTTTAAGTTTTACATCTTTGTTACAAAAATTGGAACTATACATATAGTGTGCAGTCATATATCTACAAATTCATAGTCTATGTATTCTCATTTCATGGCATTTAAAACATGCCGGAGTGGCAGCACACTATGTTAGTAAACAGGTTCCCTCATTTCCATGGTCGAGGCTTCTAGGGACTAAAAGTCCTAAATAGTTGGAAAATGGATTTTGCTCCTTGCTGCAGAACCTGCAGTTAAACTACATTACAGAATTGATTTCATGAAAAGGAAAGATTGTCTCCTCTACCTCCATTTTCCCCTACTCCCCTTGTTAAGCCATTTCCTGATTACGACCCAGACTATAAACCTAGCATCCTTCCTGAATTTCCAAGGGGGAGAAATGCACTGGGGTAATGTCCCATCTGTATTGCACTCAATTAATCTCTAAAAAAGACAAGAAATAAAAGGTTCTGCTATCTGTAGATACATGGTTACAGACAGGTAGGCACTGCTATGTAAGCAATATATAAATTGCAAAATCCAGCTGGACATCTGCAAATCACGATGTGGTTTGCGACAGTGACAGGATTCTGCTGTTTCAGAGCATGCCTGGTACAGGGCTGCAGGTGGCCGTACTGTCATCTGGGGCTCTTCTTTATGCATGTTTTCCCCCACAGACATGCCTGGATACTCTGCCCTCTTGTCATATTTTCAGTGCAGCAGTATTTTTCATCGTGATCACACAAAACAATCTGCAAAAGTCATATTCACACAGAATTCCCCAAATGCTTTACATACCAACAAAAAGTATCACTGTCCCCATTTTAATGTTGTGACCAGCTGCATTTCAAAGCAATTAAGTGATTTGTCCAAGAAGACAGAGACAATCACTAGGAAAGCTGAGAAAAAGCAGTAAAGATGGGTTGGTCAGCATCCCCAAAAACTATGAGCAATGGTCTCCTGACCAGTGGGAATTACTGTAAAATTCCATTCAGGAAGCAGGAATATTTAAATATGCTACAGTTGCTGAAAAATAATTTTATTCATACCACATCTTCTTCTACAATTAAATACAAATGGCTCTTCAGATTGCAAATGTGCCTCAGGGTGCATCTCCAAACAAAGGTCCTTTTTTACACCTATGGACATTCATCCCACCGAATACGCACACGCGTGCCTATACTCCTGGTAAAACAGGATTGGAGTGTATAAATACAGCCAAGGTTGTGGTGTGGGAGGACAAACATTGTGATCCTGACACACAAGTCATCTGCTTGTCAACACTGAGGTGACACATCCATACAGTCATGAGGTGACTTAGATAAGAGTGTTGAAGCTTTCAGGATACAAGCAGTTGCCCCTCGAACACACATTCGAGAAGACACTTTTTACTTACAGTTTCAGCTGTTCAGCTCTACTCATGAAAACGTGATTAAAGCCATGCAGGTAAGGTGGAGGGACCCGAAAAGCATGGGCTGTAGAAAAAGGGCTGATGCCCTCTCCCCACCACAACTAGTGTGTCACTAGTTGGGGGGCTTAGCTGCACTCCAGTGAGTGAGGCTGATGGTGGCTTTCAAGGATAGAAGAATTAACTGTACTGGGACATCTGGGTCCTAAATGGGACAAGAAGTTGGGGTGCTTCTCACTAATTGACATCTGGAACTCAGTGCACTGGGATCTGGGGAGCTTTGGTGTGGACAGGCAAAGTCAATGGGGGCATGTTACAGGCTCCCTAAATCTCAGCATGGCAACGAGGCACCAGTTGCCTTCTCATCTCTGAGCAGTGAGGGGAACCTGAAGGGCAGGCTCTTCTAAAAAAGCTGCTGAATTCATCCAAAACTGCTTATCCAAAGCTTTCAGGTGTCCCTTGGACCTCTAGATAAACTGGTTTACATTGTACAAACAAATCTCATTTTTGGCTCAGAGCATTTTTGACAGGCTCTCAAACACATCTTAGGCTTGTCAGAGGTCCTTCATGTGACTCTCATAATGCAAAGCAGCCCTACATTTTGAAATATTTCCTTTCTTCTTGTTTTCATTGAGGGAAATCACAGAGAAACTCCCAGCAAATTGTCAACAGAAACACAGAAGAATGGCCGCAAAGAAACCTGTGTTTACTATCAAACACATAAACTGTATGTATTTAGACACAGGAGATTTATTACATATCCAAAGCCAAAACAGGCAGATTTACAATTATATCTCCCCTTATTTCTTTCAACGTGGACGGCATAAAATCCTTTCTACAACTGCTTAAATTCAAGTTGAAATTTACCATGAATATCTGGAAGTTAGGCTTGATTTACAATCTGGTCAGCAAGCTGAAATTTCAAATAAATGGATATGTACATAGTTAATCCAAGTGCACCAAATCCAGTTCAGCTATTTTCTTTTTCACTAGATATCCACATGTTATTAGAAGTACACAGCTAACCAGGTTTCATGCAGTAGACAAAATAGCATTGTGGGATTACATTAGTCCGACAGCTGCTTTATGACTATAGCTTCCAGACCAATTTATTTAATATTGATCTTTAAACAAACATCAGTACAAATAAATTTGAGCACTCTAGTCCTGAGATTTTGTATCTATAAAAGAGGCCAATATTCAGAGAAGCAGTTCTGCCTGTATTTCACCCTTTGATTCCGTTTTCTTTGATCCTACCAGGTATCAAATACATCAATGCCAAATTAAAACAAATCTATCCTGAGATAAAGCTCTGTTTATAATCTTTCGTGTAGAAAGAATTTTTCTATCAATAACTTCCAGCGAGCATTTTAACTGATCTTTTTATTGCTTTATTCTGGTTACTACAAAAGACAGCGATGCCATGTCCTGACTATCATGCGAAATTCTCTCCAGCAGACCTGTCAAGGAGGGCTTCCAGAGTAACATGCTCTGAGTGAGAGACTGGACTCATGTATTTCATGGTTAATCACTAAAGCAATCCCCCATTTGTGGAGGTGCCAGGGTACTTTGCTGAGGCCAGGTTTGCACCCTCTGAGGGGGAGAAGGTGAGGCGGACTAGCACAGGACAGAAAGGGAGTCTACACTGAAGTTTGAGGTGGGTAAGAGGCAGATCCTGTGAGGTGGGGTGGTGCTTTTTATCATGGTAATTCTCCTCCCTGACACAACTCCTTCAGTGCTAAAACTCTCTCCCTTCCTCCTGGGGAAGGTCAGATGGGGCATAACTGGCTCAACTGACACCAGAGGCAGCTGTCATGTCTTAGAAGATGTCATAAACCATCAAAGACCCCCAAAGCACCCCCGGACTAATTTCTGAGGTGTTCCACCAGAGGATTAAAACCTCCCCTCCTCCAGGGGCGGTACCTGGGGGTTCTCACCTGAGCTTGAGCATATATTAACCCATCAGACTTTGTGTTTTGCAGGCTTCCCCCATCCCCAAAGGATCAAGACCATCACTTCGACCAAAGGATTTCTAAATTGCAACAATCAAGTCTTGTCACAAGATCCATAGGTAGTGGTATATTTCTACTATTACCCTTTCTTTCCCCTTCTTTCTTCTCCCTTATACATTATCTTAAGTAATATTTTTTATGCTTTCATATTCCTGTTTTACTATAGATAACAGTAACCAAAACGGCTACATGTCTGCTTTGTATTGACACCAAATTGTTCTAAAATAAACCCTACATATATACAAATACCGATCATCCATCCCAAGGGGTCTATTAGTAAGAACCTGGGTTACCCTTGCCTTCTGGGGTGGGTTGTAACGCTCCATCTTTCAGACTTCCATGTGTTTTTTCTCTTAACTACTTTCTTCCAGTGTCAGGAACCGGCCCAGCTCCCGGTGCCCCCTTGCTGAGAAAATTGCTGTGCTATGATACAGGTTTGGGAAGCTGATGTTTAGTCTTTTACAGGGCAATGGTTGACCGTTTGTAGGAGGGGACAGCTGGGTGCTGAACATAAATAGGAAAAAAAACTTAGATAGGGAAATAGATAATGAACCCTGGGATTAGACACTCAATTCAATTAGGCGGGTATATATAAATGTTAGGCATAAACTGATCCAACATAATTATTTGCACAGGACTTATTTGTGCCCTTCTTAGCTATGCTGAATGAGCACAGATACCAGATTCACTGGGGACACATCTTCCACTGGTGTGGAACTGGGCTAAAGTTCAAAAGTTTTTGGTCACAACTTACTCAGATCTGCCATCTGGCTTATGTGCACTGAGTTTTACGGATTATATCCATCTCCCAAATGGAATAAGTAGACATTTGTGTGTGTCAGAAAAAAAAAAAGAAAATAAAATGAAAATCTGCTGTCTGTGTTAACCAGAAGAATGGCCATTCGAGTGGCTTGTGTAGCCCTTGCTTTGGCAGCAGGCTGAGGGCTGCCGGCCCTCCCAATGGTGTGCCGTTTGGAGGAGGCGATGTATCCCTTCAAACCTGCAATCTGCTTGACTCCAGTCATCCTGACTGGGGCTCAGGATGTGCCAAAACTTCTGCTAGGATCTGTGAACAGTAAGTCTCGAAGGAAATTAGGGCTTAAAAAAACTTTGCTTTTGTTTGTGATTTGTAGCTGTTTGGGGGAGGAGAACGGCTACAGCAGAAGCAACTGATGCTGCAGCAGTACCCGAGGGCAGGGCATCTTCATGAAGATGAAGCACCCTTACTTAAGACTAGTAGCTTCCAAATTAACATTATAGGAAGGATTGCATTTCCATTCAAATACTATGTTTTGTGTTGCTGTTCTTGAGACTGAGGAAGACTTCTGCTTTATATGTCACTGTTCACTGACAGCTGATCACCTCAATGTGTCTGTGGTGTTCCAGGCTAAGTAGGAGCAGGTTATGGAAAATACCATCTTATTAGTCTAAGGCATCATTTTGAGTATAACATGAGCTGTGAGTTTGAAGACATCCACCAACTATTTTGCTGGGTAGTGCGCAAAAGAAAAAGGAAGGAGCCATTGCTGTGTGGTGGAATGTTTGGACACGGGCATCATAAAAATAAACGCTGGGCAGCAGTACACACAACTGTGCGAAGAAACTGGGGGAAAACTAAGGGCATTTTTAAAAGAATACTCTCCCAATTTTTGGAGACATATTCCTAACACAGATTTTATTTATTTGCTTTTTATTGCTGTTTCCCCTGATCCTAATTTTAGAAGAAACTCCCTTCTGCACGACCTGCCTTTCCTGAAACTAGCAGAGACTAGACTAGACATTTTGCAGGTGTAGACAGAAGAATGAGGAGGCTACCAGATGTCCCACCTCATTTAGGTTACAGCTCTGGCTACCAGTGAATAACAGGAAGCAAAATGATTTTTCTGAATTTGCTATCTATGGAGTTAGGAAAAAATGAAGAAATAATTCATCAATTCTCTAAGTGACTTCAGATCATAATGCATGATAAAATGAAAGGATAAAGGAGTTATGAATTTGGTCAACAAATATTCTTTCAAATACATCATCAGTAAAAAGTTGCATCTCGTTTACGGTTACAGTTTAATGCTGCTGGTTTGTCGGGTTTGTCAGCCATGACTCTTAAAGCAAAGAAAACACACAAGAGGATTTTTTTAAAATGATGGTACTAATGACAGATCAGCAAATTATTATCTTGCTGTGTGATGCAGTAAATAGAAGGCTGCCCTATAAAGCAAGCTGCCATCTCAGAAGACTTCTTACGGTTTCACCCATAGGTCTGAACTACTGCAGATTTAATTTCACAAGGAGTGAATTCAGATTATTTCATAACCCTTAAAGATGGCCCCAGCCTATTTTTAATGTGCTGCTGGTATTTGTGAAAACAGTACAATTACTAAAGCTGTTGCTAAAACCCACAGCTACCGAGTAGTGCTCACCTAAAATGGTCTCTGGGACCATCGTGATGGAAAAGCTACTGACTCTGCAGACTGTCCAGGAAAGCTATTGGAAAATCTATACAGTGCTAAGTCATAACATGAACCCTTTAGAGTCTCTCTTTTAAGGGTGCTACATACATACAACATAGTAAAAGGCAATTCCTGGATGTTGAGTACTGACGTCTATGGGGTACGTAAGTTTGAACAAGATGAAATAGCAATTCCGATTTACTTCTCACATTAATTGAGATAACAGCCAAGTACAGTGTAGGAACCACACAGCCACAGTGGAAGGAAAGCAGTTTTTCTAACCCTTTCTAACCCTTCAGAATTATTTGCCTTACTTACTTTGAGGAAACCCAAATGCTCCTAGCTCTCCAATAGTAAACACTTGGAGTTTAATTTTAATCATTATTGCTGCCATGGTGTGTAACTCTTCCATTAAAAGCATCCAAGAAGCTATGGCACTCTGCTTCCCCTCTCCCCAACAAATGTCCCTGTAGCTATTTTGGTTTTGGTGGAGAAAAGTCTAGTTGAAAGGCAGAAAAAAACCTCTGGCCCTTGCTACAGAACACGTACTCCAGCTCCACAGGGTCTTTGCTACTGAGACTCCACAGGACCCTGCTAAAACTGTCTGTCTAGTTACAACTCCACACAGTCTCACTCCGGCTAGGCCTTTGGATCAAACCCTTCTCATGTGAACACAGAGAGCGTCTGTGAAACTGTGGAGCAGATGTCTCCACAGAGACTCACAGATGCTGTCAGGATGGAACTTCAGGCTCAAACATTTGATGCATTTTAAAGAGGGATTCAGAATCAGACTCAAGCAGACAGATTGATCGTCTAACACTTCAAAGGCTTGAGCAGAATTGTTGTTATATTTTTCCTTTGTGCTTCCCCCCACCCACTGGCACTAATAGAGGTGACTTGTGTTTAACTTGACATGTTGTGTGGGGTGTACAGGAGGGGACTTCCACCTTCCAATTAAAGGAGTCAGGCAAGAATCATTAGCTGAAGCAACAGAACAGAATGTGGGGCTGAAGGAGTTTAGCACATCAGCAGACAATGAGCATTTATCACAAACGCTGCTTTGCCACACCTGGTTCTGGTTCCAGCCATAAATGTGCAGCCTAGGCTGGCCTTCAGAAATGCTTCTTTCAGTTCACAGTAGGTAGCTTGAGAAAATCCCAACATTTTGAAATGTTTTTCTTAACTCCCTGTCTTCAAGGACTAAAACATGCTACAGCATGAGACTACTTACCTCTTCAAAGAATTCACAGAAACTATTATGTATTTTCTCCATAGATTAATGTATGGGGTGGTTTGGTTCATTTGTATGGGATCTGGGGGATTTTTGGAGGGCAGAGAAAGGCATTTACAAGTCAGTCATTTGACAAACAGCATATACGAAAGTTGTCTGTGAAGCAAAGGAAAGTGAAATGAGGAAGAAAGGGTGAATGGATTTCTGCTCTTCATCTAGGAACCTTGGTAAGCTCTCTGCTTAGTATCATTTGCAAAGGTGAAGCCATGAAAAAAGTAAGAAAGGAGGACAGACTCTAGTCCAGAACAGACAATAGGGGGGCAGGAGTACTGGTGATACAGAACTACATGCATAAACATGCGACTGGAGATATGGAAATAATTCTGGAGGAAAGGGGTTTGCTTCCCTTCAGCAGCTGCCATTTTGACATGTTTTACTATCTTAGATACGACTCCTAGGCATCCCTCTTGTCCTGGGCTGAAGAGAAAGACTCGTCTGGCAGTTAGTTCAAAGGGGACCTTTCATCAATTGGGTTGAGCTCTGAGTTAGTGATGGGCATATCTTGAAAATATCCGTCCCTCTCCTGTCACCAGCTATGGGAAAACAAAAGAATAGAGGAAATACAGCTGTAAGTGTGGAGAAATACCAGTGAGATTATTAACAGAGGCTTCAAACAACTCAGGGGATTACATGAACTACATAGGAAAAAAGATCTGCTGATGGGAAAAGGAAACAAAACTGCCTAAGACAAAAGTCCAAATGTCTATTTTTCTCTACCATGTGTTCTCTCTATCAGCCCATTGAATATAAGAAACAATATAAGACAAACTTTTCCACAAAAGAAGGGGAAATGGAAAGAAATGCTACAAGACAGAACAGGTTGCAAGTCTACTGGTATCAACCTAATGAGGAGGCAACATGGGATTGTTAAAGAAACATGCTCAATCCAAAGTTTACAGCGGGAAGGTGTGTAGCACACAAAGAGGGCCAGTTACTCCCTAGGAGAAAGTTTGGGGGTCTTTTCAGGCAGAGGCTGGGTAAGTCACTTTCAGTGATGTCCGTGCTATGTCCATTACTACGTGAGGTCAAAGAGCTCAAGGGAACAAAGCCCAGAATAATCTCAGCTCTCTCTCATGTGTGCTAGTAATGGGGCCAGATCAGTCATGAAGGGAAAAGAAGCACTTAGGCACAAAGGAAGAGCCTCTACTATCACCTGCAACAAAGGCGCTGAAGGAATTACATGTCTGAATATTTTCATTCAGCCGACTAGGAATTAGAGATGGCTCAAGGGGACTTAATTTCAACTGCAACCTTTCCTTCCCCTCAGCAATCCTGTTTCCCGGGTATATGTTAGTGCATAAAAGGCCTGCTGGGAGACTGGAAGGGTAGGGGGTTCTTGTCTGTCCGCTGACACAAGTGTCTTGGGAATAGCTGTCATCCTGTTATTAAATATTTAAATATTTCAAGAGCAAGCTAGATTCATCAACCTTTGGAAAGAGTAATCAAGAGAATGAAAGGTAGACAAAAATAAAAGGAAGAGGTTGGTTATTCTGGGGAAAGAAGATGCGATCACCAGAGGAGAAAATATGCAAAGAGGGAAAAACCTGGCAGATAAAATTGATGAGAAAAGGAAGAATAATGAGAAACAAAAAAGGGAAAGCACTGAAACAATACAAAAGAAATAACAGGGAAAGTAGAATTGGAAAACAAGCTAAAGCAATACCTGGAAACCCTGTATCTGTACCAGTGAGAAAAAGCAAGCAAGCAAACACGAAGTAAGGAAGCAATATATACATTCTGGATAAAGTGGTCAAGAAAAACCAAAAAGCAGCAAGAGACAGGTAGTGTACACAGAGAAAAGAGAGAGGATTAATATTATTGAGGGTGAGAAGCATTCCAGTGATGGGAAAAAAGGCGTATTTCATGATTATTAACAGGAAATAAATATATTTCATTCGTTGTACTGTTTTCCTGCTTGATTGCCAAAAGAGTTTTCTCCAGAACCAAACAGAATACACAGTGTCTTAGCTCAAACACGTTTTTGAGTGTCAAGATGACATCCAGGGGTTCTCCCATCCTTATTAAATGTACACCTGACAGCTGTAGCAAAGGAAGATACCCTGTCACAGAGAGCTGGTAAGATGTAGTCCATCCCAAACCTGCCAAACAGGAATTTGAGACAGAAAAGGGAATAAAAAAGGAACATAAGTGAAGTGGTGATGGCAGGGCAGCAGCACCACTTCCTATAGACACTCTTCAAGTGTTTCCCTTGGTGCTCTTGGGAGAGTAGCCCTGGAATGATGGTGAGCACTCTTCAGGGTGATGGGACACAACGACATGCTGTAATAGTTGGAGACCCTTGGTCTAAACAGCTTAGGCTAGTCAGTGAGCCAAGGAAGCCAGTTCAATTTTAACAGCATTTAGACAGTGTTTACAGCTGCGCATCTCAAAGCTCCTTACAACCAGAATTTAAATATCACAGTAATCATTTTACAGAGAGGGAACTATAACCACCAGGGTACCGTAACTCATCCAAGGTAACAAAGCAGGTAGTAGGCTAGGAACAGCTCCAAACTCCCCGCCAGGTGCCCTTTCCATTTTACCCATGGACTTGTCAGATTCTCCTCCTAATATCAGCCTCAAAAGCTGCAAACATTACAGGCTGGAAGTCAAGCAAGCAAAAGTCAGTTCAGATGGGAAGGCAGCTGTGCAGTCAAAACAAGTGTAACCCACAATGATGTGGGGGAATTCTACCAGAAATAGGCCAACACAGTAAGAATAAAATAAAAGAGAGAGAGAGGGAAAGAGAAAGAAGTCAGGGATTGTTCAAGAGAGAATTAAAAGGCGTTTATTCCGTCCTGGCAAGGATAATCTAAACACTGTTGTGGTTAAATGTTTGCCTACTGCAGATCATGTTACAGCGGATTTTTCTATTCAAAGGGTTTGTTAATGGCTTTGCTATTCCTTGCATGGATCTTGAAAAAAAGCACATGCTATGAATGCGATATCTTTGCTTTTGATGCCAGAGGTTGTGAAAGGAAAGTTGGGAAAGAACTGGCACACAGAAGGAAAGCAGTCAGCCCATTTAGGAATACTCCATTAACTCATAGGAGAAGATTCCCCCAGGACACAGTCCCAAAGAAGACCCCTGGCGAGTTTAGGCTTGTATATCATTTGTCCTATCCAGAGGGCGAGAGAGTTAATGATTATATAGACACCTTGCTGTGTTCAGTATCGTTTGTGCCTCTCGATCAAGTGATGCAGATTACAAGGAATAGCAGTCTGAGGGTTCAGTCAGATGGGAAGGAGAGAGAGAGAGAGAGAGAGACACACACACACACACACACACACACACAAAACCCCATACCCCCCCTCCCCATCACACACAGAGCTGCTCACATGTTATGAGAACACCATGATAGATTTCACTTGCCACTTAAAGGTTTCAGACTGGAGGGCAACATTTACATAGATAAAGGTACGTGTAAGGGTTCTGTAGCTTTGCACTGGTTATTGGAGGTGCCTGGTACAAGATGCGTAGGCAAAAATCTGGATTAAAAAGAGGGACAGAAAATTCCTCCTACCTAATTAACATAGGTTTTTGTCTAAGGAAGCACCAAACATCATGGCATTTCAGGAGTTATTGATGGCATTTGGGGAGGTTACTGGGGATTTCATGGTCCCTACAGCAGATGATAAAAGGGGAGGGGGAGGGAGAGCAGAGGGTCCAGGCAAACTTATTAAATTTTGGGCATCACACTGGATTCAAGGAGAAGAGAATCACACCCCACAAGGGACCGGGACAAAAATCCTATGAGATTACTGGCTCAGCTGTGGCAAGCTAATAAGGTTATTCTGAAGCAGATGCAGTCGTTAATACAGTGGTGGCATGGGGATCTCCCGAGAGGGGTCAGAGCCATGATAACTCACGGTAGAGTAATGCACAATATATTTGTGGCCAGATCTTGTGATGGTAACTAAATGAACCTGTGTCAGTACTCTGTTGTTTAACCCACTTTGCTCTTAATCCCATTTCAGTGGTGAGGGATTTCCTCATGCCACCTAGTTTCTTGAAGACAGCCCTGGAAACATTTTAGGCAAGTTATAGGGCCATTAAACAGGAGATTCAGGTGGACTAAAAGTCACTTTTGGGGAAACTGCTACATAACAGCTCATGTTAATTCCAAATTTATAAAAATATGGCAATTTCTGTTATTTATGGGTGCAGAGCAGAGAGCTACTGGCAGTTCTTTGTGTGCTGTGGAATGGCCAGAGCAATGGAAGAAAGAGGTGGGTTTGACATGAAATGTTGCATTGCTCAAGCTTTTCACAGTATTTGTGGTACCAGCAAAGTAATTTGTGAAAAATGGCTAAAGACTGTTGGATTCTATCGCAAAATCTACAAGCACCAAGCTTATTGGGGACCTGTGATAATGCTGCTCAGGGCCTGCACTCTGTTATGCTTAGTGCCTGATGCATTCTTTATGGCCAAATACTGTGTAAAGG
>VZTG01000673.1:831231-833731 GCA_013397845.1 Melanocharis versteri | reverse complement strand
TCAGACTTTCTGACATGTAGACAGATAGGAGTGCTTACTAAAATATTGCAGCACACGTGTGAGCTGGGATATAGCGGTTTACAGCAGTGAAGAGAGGAATCACTACATGCAAGTGTATACTACACGCTGAACTACACTGCTGTATATAGTATTAACTTGTACTGCTTTACTCACCTCATACAACAGAATCCAAATTAGGTCCCATTATTACATTGAAGGCTCACACTCAATAGCAGTTAAGCTTCTTTGAATGGATTCCCTATTGTATAAAAAGTATGCCAGTCTTTGACTGCCAAAATCAATTAGTCACATTCATTATGCCTCTATTTATTAATGCTGTACACTTTATAATGCATTTGCTGCTGAACAAAGAAAGTTATAAAATATCAAATATGTGTTATGATTGTAATTATAGCAAAAGAAGTAATGATCTCTTTTAGTCGCTAACTGGTTACAAAGCTCCTGTAAAGATTACATTAGTGGTGACAGATTTATGATCTTTTCCAAGATGTAATCCTTTCTAGCTCACATTTTTCAACAGAAGAACTATGTGATTGGTTACAGGTTATTGGCTTCAATAGTTATATTCAGCAGAGATTATTGTGCTTCTGCCTCCCATAATCCAAACACACAATGTAATCTTAACAGATGCAATTTTAATCTGTACTGCACTATTATAATAAAGTGGGGCACCATAAGGCTTTTTACCAATATAGGGTCCGGTGTTAATTCAATGATGTTAGGAATGACCAACGAGTATTAAAATCCAGCAAATAATTAAACCTAACGTGAAAATGAAGGAAGAACAACACTGGCATTCTTGCAACAGTGGGTTTTGATGGCATTTACTATCAAGCTGTTACACCTTAATGTACAAAAAAAATTAATTCTAGCCATCAGTGTCATACAGCTAACAATTTTTCTGAATACTACACAGTAGCAACTGAATCTACATTATGTTTTACTTTGCTCTCACAGACGCTGCTGCATAATACTGCCTAAAAAGAAGCAAGATTTTAAAAAAATATTTTATTAATATGCAGCAGCAAGAGTATGCTGGCATACATGGAAAAATGAAAGGCCAGGTGAAAAACTTATGAAGGCTCCATATTTCTACCATAAACAGAGCATGCACAAATTGAACTACATTTCCTAACCTTGGCTCCCATAGCATAGCTTGTGGCGGTACCCCAGTACTCCCTTCTTTTCCAAAAATGTGTCCAACTCCCTCTGCTTATTTCCCCTGCTGACTTTGGCAGAAAGCTCCATATTCCATCCACCCTTTTTTATAAAAAATATTCTCTCCTAAACTGTTTGTCTGCTGTAGTCCAGTCACAGTCTCAATCACGAACCCTTTGTTTTCAAATTACTTGCTACTTCAAAAAGCTGACTGGCATCAAACCTATTTCCTTTCAGGAATATAATCCGTCTCTCTTAAATACCTACTCAGACTTTTTTCCATAAGTTAAACAGGTCTCATTTTTCTGTCTTCGTGTTGTATTTTTTAAGAATAAAAAAACCAAAAAATTGAAACCTTCTTTTGAAGCTTTGGTTTTTTGTTTTTTGGGTTTTTTGGTGGGTTTTTTGGGTGTTTGGGGTTTTTTTGGGTGGTTTTTTTTTTTTATTTTTTTTTTTTATTTAGTGCCCTACTATCTTCTACCCCACTTTGTAAGCTCACAGGAGATGTTTCATAACGCGGTTACAAGCCCTTTTTTTTAACCTAAGCAGTATAACTCTCTGCTCAGTGAATGCTGTCACATGAGGTTCTCCCACTCTGGGCCTTGATCTTGCAAGTTGTTACGCTGCTAAACCCCTGCGCACACACGTGTGCTTTTGGAAACTGAAGTTTTCAGCAGCTTCAAGGCACAGGGTCTTGGGCCAAGGTATTTTATATTTCTGCTGCACTAATGACCTATCTGAGAATGCAGTGGGCCAGCCACACAAAGTGATGGAAAGGAACTAAGTCCTGTGAAACACCGCTGTGCTGTGCTGCTTGCTGGATGTGTTTGTTACGGTAAGTTAGTGGGGCAAAAAGGGGTTAATAATACAGACCAGGATGTTACTGATTTTTTTTTTTTTACCCTCTGATTAACTTCTGGAAAAGTGGAGATAAGTGGAGACAGTGAACCTAGCCAAACAAGAGTGGAAAAAACATGAAGGAGAGAAAGAAAAGAGTAAGGAACACAAAGTCCAAGAAAAATGCTTTACATCTTCTGAATTTTCTATTGCATTCTTTGCCCAAATAAACCTTTAATCTCTTTCAGTAACATAACATAAATTTACTATTTGCAGATCAACCTGTTATAGGGTACTGTTAGTAAAAAAACACCTGAAAATTAGGCAGAATATGTTTTCCTTTTGACATCTATAAGGAATATGCATCACCTGAGACTGTAAACAACAT
Source organism: Melanocharis versteri (assembly GCA_013397845.1). NCBI lineage: Eukaryota > Metazoa > Chordata > Aves > Passeriformes > Melanocharitidae > Melanocharis > Melanocharis versteri. The sequence goes on along the minus strand of VZTG01000673.1, from coordinate 831,327 downwards.
TATTTTGCTGAGATTAGCCTGCACAACCCAAAATATTTCACTGTTGTAACTTGTTGAAGCAGCCTTAACACCCACCATAAGTACTGATCTTAAAAA
>VZTG01000673.1:731231-826231 GCA_013397845.1 Melanocharis versteri | reverse complement strand
GAGTCTTGCTACTTAATTGCAGAGGCTACTGGCAAGCAGGTTTTAGCTACAACAGATGACTCCCCTTTAGCATCCAAGTCCTACGCAGACTATTCTAAATCAGACTTTATTCATTGTGATGAGCTACTATGAATTACTTCAGAATCTACAGTTAGTGTTAAGCAATATTTGTTTAAAAAAGGTTTGAGGGAAATCTTGTTAAAAATTCTGAATGGTATTGGAATTTTGAGCATACGAGCTTGCCATTCTAAACCATTTGATTAAATTTAACCATAGGAAGCTCTTCCAAGACCTAATGAAGCAGCAATTACATCTGAAGAGGGAGCCAAGCCAAGAATTCTACCATTCCAATAGCTCTCCTTTGAACATCATGCTACAATATCTAATCTTCTGTTTTGAGTTTATACATACAATAAATCTCTGAGCTTTTGGATTTGTATAAAATAAATCATATAGAAAAGTATTTTGTTGTGGATTTTTTTAACATAAAGAGCTTATTGTTTAAAAAATTGAGATAGTTTTACGATTTTTAATATTACAAAAAAAAACCCACCAAAACCAACAACCTTATGCATGAAATAGGATCCAGATAAATTTAAAAATTGTGGAAGTATTTTCAGGGTCTGGCTGAAAAGCAGATGCTGTCCATGCTTATTCCCTGTATTTCACAGTACTTTAATAGAAATTCTGGCAAATAGATACAAAATTGAAAAAAAATTAAATAAGCATGGAGTGAATGTTAACATTAAAAAAAAATCGCTGGCCCTAATTCTGATTTCAGTTGCTTTTTCATAAGCATTTGCTCACACTTCATCATAATCACCTACTTGGTAGCTCGCTGTATTGGTGTAAGCAGGATAAGGAACAATCCCAGCACTTTCCCTTTTGATTAAAAAGGAAGAACTGTTAAAACTGGAAAATGATTTCATTTTTCATGCCATCAGCAAATGCAGATTGTTTGTTTTTTCCAGTAACTTTATTATGTTGCACAAAGATGATCTGTTTTGTGATTTAAGATGTAGCTAGAGCAATCCAAGTGCAGCCAAATGGATGGGGGCAATCTTGCTCTATTTCTAGTTTTCCAACATTTTTTTTATTACGTGTAATAGAACATTTTAGCATAATAACTCAGAAGTCCTGAGATACAGAAGATGGAGAAATAATGTTGAAAAGTAATTCCTCACATCTGGCTTTCACCACATGAAGTGCAAATGGTGAACTTAAACATGGAAATACAATTTACTCCTTTGAAAGTTTACACCCTTATCTCTTGCAAAGAGCATACATTCATTTCCAGCGCCTCAAGGAAAAGACTAAGGCATCTATCTCAAGAACAGTATCAGAAGGATTTGGAAGCAATCTTTTCATAATGTTTCTTTGGAAGGGAAGCAGGGTTACTCAAAATTCATAGCGATTATTAAGTTTACATTCACACAGCAGATATGGTACCATATTATTTCCCATCAGCCGTGTTGTCACCTGCTGAGAATCTCTCCTTGGTTTAAGACAGCCATTCATTACAAGGCATTAGCACTCTGCTGCACAAACCAAAGTTATGCCCCATCAGTGAGCCGGGCAAGCCTGTAATACGCATACTCAGCTCATGAGGACTGTGTTTACCTCTTTTTTGAGCCCTTCATTTTAGTGATTTAATAGGCAAGCAATTCCTTACTTCAGCAGATTCTTTCTATATTATCAAGTCAGGTATTTCTGGACAAATACGTGGGTGTTGAAAAGGCTCACAAGGCTCCCCAAAGCTTTGCTATATCAGTGGAGTGTGCACTGACAGCAGGGACTCTTTACGACAAGAAAAGCTGATCAGCTGCAAGCTTTCCTCTTGAAGAATCTAACTCTTCACCAGGTCTAAACTAAGCCTGTGGGTTTTGTGGTTTTGTTTTTTTGTTTTGTTTTGTTTTGTTTTCTTAGCCTTCTTTGAGGCCTGCAGAAAGTTATGAAATAGATTTTTCTAGTCCTCCCAGGAGCAAGGCCAGGTTCACATCCTGACCTCAGAAACAAAGCAGTCCACAAAAGCCAGCCTTCTCTGCCTAACGTAAAGCAAACTACAACATGCAACATAAGGCAATATTAAGAGTGAGAAATGACAAGCACTGTATCAGCATTGGGAAGGAAAAATAATAAAACCCAGCCATATTAAAAATTCCAGCAACAACAGTACAGAACAAGACAATTTTGACACTGCTACTGTTTCCATTACCAAGGGTGGAAGCATGAAATTCATCTGTGGAGTGCTTAGTTGGAAGGAAGATTTCAATTACAAGTCAACAAAAAAGAAATTCTTTATTGCAGAGATTTATTTATTTTTAGATACTTCAGCCATCTTATTCTGTAACCATTCTACTACCATTTGGGTAGTGTAATGTACAAGCACATACAGACTCTCACAACAAGATGTACTAATGAAAATACAAAATAAGCGTAAGGACTGAATCTCCTCTCAACAACATCAATGTAAATCAGCTCAATCAACTGGGGGACATTGGTGTGAAAATTGAGTGAGGAAAGAATTGGACTCTGATGCTTTGAACAGACTGTTCAAGTATATTTTAGAAATGCGAAGGCTGTTAAACTGTGGGTTTAGGAGCTTGGAAGACAAGAGAGGTGTAAAAATGATAAATCTTATTCTCATGGTGAAATAGCATTAAGGAATCAAAACATGGTCCCAGAATACATAAATACTGAAGTGGAAGTTGCTACCAAAAGCATCAAGAGTTTTACACAAGTAAGAAACCAGATTCTTATCAAAGACCACAGGATTAGAACAACTAGTTCCCATTAGCATGAGTGACAGTGGTGCTCGTGCAAATCCCATGTATGGTGATGGAATATAGACTCTGAAATCTCTGTGACCTTGATGTGCAATATTTATGTCTACACCTTTAGCCTCCTGTGCATAATGAGATGCAATCTTTTAGCTTTATGCACTTCACCAGGCATTCAATTAGAAATAGCAAATTTTTTGGAGGGTGGGGGAAGAATGCTAAGCTACTTAGACAGAAGGTAGTGAATCAAAAATTGCAAAACTTGAGCTTTCAAAAATAGCCTGAGTGACCTCTTCCAATACTCTGACCACTCCATCACAAGCAGGAGGCAACCCCTGTGAAGAGCGAATTCTGGCAAAGTTCTCTCTTCACAGATGATGCACAGCTTAAGCTATAATGAGTTTTTGGGTTACAAATGCTGAACGCATTAATATTCCTTGATGATAATTATCACAGTATAAGCACCTTTCCCAATGTGAGTAGCATAAAGCAACTGAAGCAGCATTTTTACTACATTTGAAACAAGCTGGAAAATGGGATTTTCTACTCTTGTAACCTGAGGTCAAGATACATCAAGCTATGCATATTAAGTACGTCTACCTTATATAACTATATAGGCCTTTCCATATATTCACACACATGCATGCAATTAACACCTTAATTTTTTGAATACTTAAACAAATATGCCATGCATATGAACATGATTTCCCAAGAAAAATCCAAAATTTTAAAGCAGACCCAAATAATTTTCAAACAGGCTACACTGGTATTTCTTCCTAAGACAGTCATTTTTTTCACAATATTAAAAAAAAAAGTTGCTGATACAAATTGAAAATTAAAAAAAAAAATTATATTCATCCAAACAGAAAATAACATTTGCAGAAGAACACTGCTTTTTACCTTCAGGAGTTAAACTATGTGCCACACTAAATATATCTCATACCCACCACTACTAGCCTTTATTTTTTATAGGAACATGTGAAAATATAGTTCTTCAGGGGGTCCAAATACTTGCACAAAGCTCACAGACTAAGTAATGAACAGGAGGACTGGAAATATCCCAAGGAAACAGAGGAGTGGGAGCCTCAATCCAGGCAGCTGAGCACCTGCAAAACTGTCCCTTACCTGTCAGTGCAAGCAGCAGAAATGCTGTGCTGCCTCTGCATGGGGCACGAACATGTGCAACCTGGCAGCAGCAGCAGCAAACACACTGATTTAACAGCCAGACAGGCTCGCCCAACCTTTGTAGATTCCTTTTGCACATGGACAGGGGCAAATATCTGGGAGTTATCCCAAGAAACAGATGAATACCCGTTGCAACACATGTGGAACCCACATACCTTCCAAAGATAACAAGAGACGTGCTGTCTTAAACAGTATAAATAGGCTTGGCTGTTCTATAAGCGCAAGACATTTAATTATTATACAAGTACTTACTGAGGATTAATTAGCATACAACAAGGATCTGAAACTTGCAGACGTTTGTCAAAGAAGGCAGGGTTTCTAATGATTTATTATTGTTTGATTAACAACATCATGCAGCAGCTATGTTATTAAATTTCTATTTTGCATACTACAGAACCTAAAAGTGCTACCTAGTGATGAACCGTTACCCTCAGAAGAGGGAAAAACTTGATCTCTACTTTTCTCTCACCTGCAACTCAGATAATACTAATTGTTAAAAACTATGTACTGATAAGGCTGCCTTTAAAACGCTACCCTGTGAGTCACAGAGTTTTTACTAAATGTTATGATGCTGTTTTAATACCATGCAAATAAATTTAGTGCAGCTTTCTTCTGACAAAGCGGGAGTAAGTTTGAACTCTTAATCCAAAAAACGGAAATCAATTCTGATGTTCTGTTGGTGCGAAATCTGCTGAATGTATTTATGCCATGTTGTCCTGCGCTTTCTTTAGGAAATATGCCATGTTACAACCATTTCAAGAACTAAAGCATAATTTCTACTTATGTGCTGTAAAATGTCTCATAATCCCATTTGAATATAGGGCAAGGTTTTGAGGGAACCTTTGCTAAATATTTAACAGCACTATTGGCTTATTAAATACTGTAATGTGAAAGCCACGAAAGGATGATATAAAGCACATGACTTTTTTTTTCACTTAACACTGGTGCTCACTTTGAACACTGTACAAGCCCATTCATCAGAAGAACTGAAGCATTCTAAGAAGAACTCCTTCTTATCAGATAAATGTAGCAATGGCATCTTGCTATTATACAAATGATTAAATCCCTCCTTGGTTAATTGCGTAAGATCTGTTCCTCTGCAGTTAAATCCTCTCTCCATCCTCCCCACTAAAACATCTGAAAAGATCACATCTGAAAAGATTACATCTGCAAATTAAAAGTGATGCAGTGAAATCAGGATGGCACAAGATACATTGCTTATATGAAAGGCAAACCTTAAGGAAAAAAAGAGTCAGGTAGAGAACATGGAGCTTTGGTTTATCATACATAGAAACTGCATGGCTGACCATTTTATAGGTAGAAAATCGAATTAGTTTCTCTGAACATCACAATGCATTTGATAATTACATAATACAGTGACAGTCGTGTTAAAAAAGGAGATGTAAGACTGAAAATGTTCTAGAAAAATAAACATTTCCATTAAAACAGAATCAAAGTAACTTAGTTCTCAACAACAGATGTATTTCAGTAGAAATCACTGAAAAAAGATTTAAATCCACAATGAAATATATTAATATAAACTAACAAGGAAAAAAATCTCTTGGCATGGAATTGCCTGCAGACTGTGCATTTATTCTGTAAACACTGTAACAATGATTATCTGTCCTTCCAGCTCTCAATGGAGACTCCTGCTTTTGAAAATGTCTTGTGGTGACTTACTAAATTCAGGCTATTTCAATTAGTATTACTGCACATTAAAAATTAATTGTATTATAGAGTGGATTAAGGTTTAAATTTCAGTTCTACAGTGTGTGTGCTAGAAATGACAGCTAAAAATCAATGCTCTGTGGCCCATAATCGGAAGTTTGTAGGACCAAAGAGTGTGGGACTGGCGTCAGTTTTAAAAGAATTGATAGTTCAATTCAAGGTGCGTCAGCTCTAATTCCTGATTTAAATGATAATGCTACCCAGTTACAGTATTAAGCTAAAGAAGAAACTGAAAAAACAAAAAGCTGCCTTGCAATGAAAAAAAATGGGCTATCTTCATAAGGATGGAAAAAATCCAAATTACAGCTCAAAATTCGTGTTTGGTATCACTGAGGGAAAAAAGATGTTTTAATGGGATGATGACTTCATTACAGAAGACACGTATTTTTTTTCCTCATTTAGAACATATTGTTAAAATACCACCCGGAATGGCAATTTAGGCTCCAATCTTACAAACGTTTGAGAACTTATACAGCCTTATTCCTGTATAAAAGGAAGCTTGTGACATTTATTCATGTGAATAAAATCATATGCATAGTTGCACGTTTTCAGGATCAGACCTTTTCACTACAATTCCAGATGTACTGTGGTGCCATGCAAGCCCATTTAAAACTTCCTGAGTGTGACTGGCACAAATACAGGTACTGAAAGGAGCTTGTGGACCTTGTGAAACTCATGCTTTGGGACACTTTTTTTTTGGTCAAACGGTCCTGGCAAGGACTGCACCAAAGAATGCCGACAGTAGAGCCACAGGCCAACACACCTGGGGGCCCCGATACTGTGGAAGCCATGCAAAGAGCTGTAGATTCTACGTCCACCCCTAAGCAGAGCACCAGCAGGGGATGGTGAATCCCCAAGCTGCAGTGGGAGGGGTGACAGGAACGTTGCTATCCAGTGTATCAAAAGTGATCAGGCAATGAGGGCAGGTGGGAGCGGACAATGAATGGTTCTTTGTACCTCCAGTAAGTGTGCCAGCTGTGGTCTCCTGAGCTGCCCTGTTGCTGTAGAATACAGGACAATTTCTTCACCTCTGCACATACAGAATAAATGATTATCCTACACTTTATCAACTGATAAATCAGTTAAAACTTGCCTGCATGGATGAAGGCTCCTTCTTGTACAACTAAGGCAAAAATCTGCACTCTTACCTTGCTGAAACCACAGTTAAGACATTGTGACAGTAGATTGGAAAGATTTTTTTAAAAGAAAGTGCCTTTATAAATATTTGTATCTTCACAATAATAATAATTTTTCTTGCTTGGGTAAAATTAATTTTGCAGAAGGTTCCTTGTGGTCATGGCACTGGATGATAAACTGACACCACTGCTATAATTCTTTCTTTGAATGTGAATACAGTGCCAAAAGGAAAGGAAACAGCTCGAGCAAAATCATTCTTACACTCTTCTGTATTGTAAAACGTATGGGGAATAGCAGAAAGGTAAAAAGCATGTTCCACTTGTTATAAATCTAGTATCGCTCCTGTCTGAAAATGGTTAGCAAGAAATGTCTGTCACTTCTATCAGCAACAAACTAATATTTTAAGAGCAAATCACAAAGAACACTTCAAGTCATGTGAACAGACTGAGCTGGCATCACTTAAAGTATTGCAAAGCCACACAGGATACCAGAGCCTGGGATTGAACAGCCATTGGTGTGTACCTAAGAGACAAATTGATGTCCAAAATGTTTTTAAAGATCCCTTGTGCTACATGGATGTCCAACAGCAAGTTTGGTATCAAGAGACTAAAGAAGATGGGTTGTAATAACAACAATAAAGAAATAATCTGGTGCAAATAGACCCCAAGGTGTAGTAGTCATCCCCGTGCAACAATCACCCTTCACTGCAATTTAGTGATGTTGCTTCATTATTATACAGCATACAAAGGGGGCAATATTAAGGCACACTATTTAAAGCTACAAGATCTGTGGTGCCAGCTATAGCTGGTACTGAATCACAGCTATAGATTAAAAAAAAAGTAATTTCAGCAGAGAATACTGAAAAATTAAAACTCTCCTGAAGGTGCACAAGTGTGTCATTTTTACAAGACTTAGCTGAACGCCACAATAAGAGATTGACGCTAAAGACTGACAATACGTTTTATAGTGTGAACCCTCAAACTCGTTACAAAAGCACAGCTATAACTGGTTGCAAATTAAAGACAAAGCCAAGAAAGACAAAGAAATTCAACTGGTTTAGGTAGGGGAGAAAATAAATATTTTTATATGATAGGAGAATATATAGGAATTGAGAAAGAGATTTGTGCAGGGTATAGGACCTGCAGACTAGATGGACTGCGAAGCAACTTTCAGAATTGCAGTGACAAAGGAAAAATTCTGAAAAGGAGTAAGACAATGTTACTGACTCATGGAAGCCATCACAATTTCTGTTGACTCTCTTCCTGTTAACTGGTTCTGACTGGGGAAGAAATGAAAGACAATTTCTGTTGCGTGGAGCAGGTGATGTCAAGAATAGATATCAGCTGGACAGCGTCTGTGAGGAGTGATGATACAGTAAAAGAGGAGGAACAATTTTTCTTTAAATTGTACTCTGAAATGGATAGGAAATACGAACCAAATTTGGGAGCTCTAAGGCAAGCAGCAGAATTCCCCATTAGCCAAGAGACAATAAAAAACACAAATGATTTAATAGCTTGCTATTTACAGCATTACAGTACTTTTCCTTCTGAATGTACATTAACTAATTTGTCCCGAAAAAATCTCTGTGGCTAAGTACTGTCTCCATTTCACATTTCAATGATTTGTTCTAGGCTAGCAAGGAAGTCAGTGGGAATGCTGGAACCACCACAAACTTGCACCCATTCTGACTCCTGTTTCAACATTCCGAAATGAAAATTGTCTCTGTAGCCTGTCAAGCAAAGATGTGAAAACAGGACTTGGAAAAAAAAGGAATTCCCCTCCAAACAAGAAAGGAGAATGTCATAAAGCAAAAGGTGAGGGAGACACCATGTAATGCAACGAAAAAGTTAACTGCATTTGTGGGACATAATGGTGTAGGAGAATTTAGAGTCAAAGAGCCTTCCAAATCTACTTTTTAAGGAGATGAATGAGAAAGATACATTTAAGAAAAAAAGGGCAGCTGAACAGTGTTGAGAATGTTTCTCTTGTCAGAGAAGAAACCTTCTCCTACTGAGGCTTTAGCTCGAAGGGGACAAAGAAAATTACCAGCCCACAAAAGGACTGGCCTGGAGGACCCTTCACAAGGGTTGAAAGAGATGCACATGCAGCACAAAAGCGGCAGTTGATGTAAAATACGATAACCTAGGTGACATATCATAGAAATTAGAGTCCTATTTTCTGTCACCTAATTTATTCCCATGCACCACCATGAAGGATTTTTCCTGGCGGTACAATTCCAGTCTGTACTGCTAGGCATACTCCATCACTAGGGCAAATGCAGAAGCAGGTAAAAGTAGAGAATTTTTCCATTATTAAGAAGTATCCCTAAGATTAAGTTTTCTAGACTAGCTCTCTGTCCAAGCCTATTTATTTCACTTTTCACTTATTTATTTTTATTTTTCTATTGTTTTTATTTTAGTCTTCTCTTTTTAAGCTCAGCTATATTTTTATCAAAAGATCTTAAGAATACCATCCGTGCTAAGTCTGACTTGAAGAGTAACAGCACACAAGGAGCAGTGTGGGTTAAAAGTTCAAATTTGGCAGGGAAATGTCACTCATCTGAAGAGATGAATATTTAACTGCTCTGGTGAAAATTGGTTTTGATTTGATCATGTTATGACAGTTTGCAAATCACACTTTGCACTAAGTGATATTTGGGTTAGGCTTTTTAACCAAACTTTGAAGGAAATGGAAGGCTGCATTGCCTCTGAATGTCTAATTGAACGAGGTAGTAAACATCAACATCTCCCAAGCTGTTCAATAAATCACACGGTGCTCTGCAGGAGTCTCATCTGGGGGACTTGGGGGGTGGAGGATTTTTTTTGCACAGTTATCCAATGTCTTGGCACTCGCATAGGTGTGCAATGAAAAGCAATGAAGCCAGAAGCACAGTGGGTTCATTGTGAAGGTTGCCTGTGAGAGGGTTGGCAAAAAGGGTGCCTAGCCAAACAGCTAGATATTAATATACTGCTGAGGTCCTGAACTTCAACACTCTAATAAAGTGCTGTGTGAGAGAAAATTTGAATTGTATGGCTAGGCACTGGAAAAAGAAAGCCTTAACAGGATGTTACAGGCATATCCTTAACTCTGGCCACTGTACACGTGCTTTATGATTGCTTCTGAGTATACAAATATACTATTCCTTTTATCATTCAGTCTAATCTAAACATGAGGCTGGTACCTTTCATCATAAACACAGTGAATGAGGCAGTGTTTTGAACTAGGCTTTGTCCAACGCACCGTGAATAGCATATTCTGTAAAGTCTCTTGGATAAGTAGCATATATATCAGATTATATTCATGTAATAAAAATAATGTGTTATGTAGCTTTGCACCTTCGAGCAGGTCTCCTTCACTCTGCCCACTGCTTCATTTCCTCTGGGGCTTCTCATAATGCCTTGAGTTGCACAATGTATTCAAACAGCAGCTTAGTTAAGGAAAAGAAAATTTACAAAAAGGAATGTTTCTTCTTCCTTTCTTTCCATGCGTTGAAATTACTTCTATAGCTACGTTAGTTTCAGGCCACGTGACAGAATGACTCATTTCTGCCCCACTGGTACATTGGTGCAATGGTTTTATTTGCATGTTTCACTATAACAGTATATAATAATTTCTTCACAGTCTAGAATCCTGAGATTGAATGCTAAGGGCCTGACAATTTTGTGCATGAAAAATTTTAATTTGGCAATATTTACGTTTCACATTTTTGAATTAGGGGTTTTTAATTTTTGTTTTTCACAGACATGTGTATCTGGTTTGCTGGTTGTTGAAGCACCAGTCTTACAAGCTGAAGGACGTGATAGCTAGTTCAGCTTACATATACACATGCATACACCTATGTGTAGAAGAGGGTGCCTTCAATTGCAAACCAGCTTTTCCTTAAAGTAGGTATCACCATTTTACTTTACTGCTGATTTTCTACTGGCTCCACTTAAAGACAGTAACTCTACACGTGAGAAAGGATGTGCAGAGTATCTTTTGACCATAGATGGTCTATGAGGCATGCAAAAAGAAGGATTTTAACACAAATATAATTCTAAGCTCCCATAACGGCTGAATTGAAAGCAGTGCTTACAGAATGTGAGGTGGTAGCTCGGCCACTGTGCTGAGGAGATTGAAGGAGTTACTGTCCTCAGTAAGGATCATTGAGAGTGTCACCGGTTAATTCCTGTTCTATGCTCCTCATTAGCATTACTCTCAAGTTTCTGGTTATCATATCCGAAATATTAAGACATAATAAGTACGAAGGTGCAGATAATTGGATATTAACCAGAACATACTTGACTGGGCAGGAGGTAGGGCCTTGCTTAAACTAATCCTGAAATGTATTAATCACCAATTAATGAATGGGTTTCAAATTCATTTTCTATTATAGAACACCTCTGAGTATCTAAGCTTTTTCTAATAAAATGAGTTGGAATAACAGGATAGGAATAAGAAACACTCCAATTTGAGGCTGGTTTGAATTAATTCCCTATAGCTTGTTGTGAAGTTCATTGAAAACAATAATCCTAGAAGCAGTGACTCTCTATATACAAAAAATGTATATATACACATACACATATGTATGTGTGTGTGTGTGTGTGTATAATAGCACTCACTCTATATGTAGGTGCAAATGCTGAATTCAGAACAGAGACAGTTCACTGGAGAACTGCTACAGCACTATCTGTACTTCTTCAGAGCAAATACAGCTCTTTAAGATGAGCAGCATAAGACCTGCATCAACTTTAGATGGATGTTGCCAATTAATGATTTTCAGTGTGAAGACAGATACACATATATATCAACTTCTGTAAAAAAAAAAAAAAACAATGAAAAAAACATTCCCTCTCTCCAGCCCAGCACACCATGTGGCCCACACCTGTCCACTTTGTTGACCTGGACTCTTGGTGGGTAGAAGAAGAGTGGTGGAAGAGCAGAGATTATGAAATCCCATTAAGAAGCCTGGTGGGCAGAGAGGGGTGGGTGCGGAGGTTGAGAGAAAGTATTATTAAGCTCCAGCTTTAAATAATTTTGGTGATTTTACATTAAGTATGCACCCTTAACCAGCATTAGTAACTATCTTGGCATAGTTGTACTTTCCTTAGATAAGAGGCTAACTTGCTGCACACAGATAATCTCTAAGTAATGGAAGCTTTTGCTAACTTGGCGTATTTAAAATCCAGAAAGAAATGCAAAGAACAGAAAAAAACCCCCTCATGTTTTCCATTAAAAAACAACCCCCCCCCCCCCCCACCCCGCCCTCAAGCCCCCTCCATTCATACACGTCCAGGATAATTTTAAAATGCATACTTTAGCATTTTTATTATTTGAAATAGGTGCTCACTACTGTACTAGAAAAAAAAATCAGAGATTCTTATTGTTACTAATGAAGAAAATTATAACAGACATGGTTGAAGTACTATTATTCCCCTTTCTCTCTTCTCACTGTTCTCAGTGTTATTTACATTGATGTGAATTGCAAGTAAACCAATATTATCCATCTCTCTGTTTTTTCCTTAATTTGTTGACTTTAATTTTAGTAAGTCTTAAATAAGCACTTCCTGAAGATGAAGTAAGATATGCAAGCAAGTAGTCCTTTTATCAACAATTTTGCCACAGAAACACACAAACATTTCAATGGCTCTTCATTAGCAAACAAATCAACAAGTGATATTTTAATGCATGACTTTATTCCATCTCTGTGGGGACCGTAGTTGAGAGTGTGATGTACAGTACAGAGAAAGGAATCATCAGCCACAATGTCCCAGGGCTCTATCCATTGAGGACTTCTCAGCCTCTGCTTAAAGAGTGCATTTAATTGACTGATAGACAGTAGCTTCTTTGTTCACAGAAGACAGCGAAGTAATGGCAGCTTGAAAATCGTACCATCTACAGGATCTCCTGAGACTAGTAACAGGGGGATATGTGTCAGGAATAAATAAATAATCTAATTATTAAGCCACTTCCTGTCAAGTTAACTCCAATTTGTTGGCTTTTGAAGGCAACAAAACGAGGCATTTTTCCTCATTATGCTTCTCTTTTTATACCACTGGTAATCACAGGCGGATTAAAGGGTGCCTGATTGGTTTTTTTGTCAAGGAACTGAGAAGCAGCCAACAGTACAGAAAAACAGAGTTGGGGTTAGAGGAAATTTCATGCTTGTCTCCTTTCCAGCTCCCTAACAGCCCACACTGCTGCCCCATACAGTGCTGCCAGCTGTACAGCAAATGTGTGCCCCTCCAACGGCGGCCTACCAGGCCACAGGCTCCATCCTGAGAGCTGTGAGATACCTTGCAATCTTGGCAGGTAGCTACTGCTGTCATAGGCATAATTCTAAAGGTGACCTACGAAACCCCGTCAGCTCTCCAAATGCAACAATACGAGCAGCTCAAGCTCGACACCCACTCTCCATATTGGCTTCTTTTGTCGCGCTTCCCGCGTTTACATCGCGGGGAGAAGCCTCGGGACGAGCCCCCCTAAAGAATCAGAGGCTTCCCTGCTCAGAACAGGGGCGGTTTGGAAAGGCGATGGTGAGGCTGCCCTTGGTGCTGACAGCCCAACACAGCCGAAGGAATGTGCTGTGGCTCCTGAGAAAACCCGCAATGCAAACGGTCAGCAAAGAACAAAAGGAAGGCTGACACCCTGCCATTAATTCAGCCTGTGGTGCCTAAGCATTGACACGCACAGTGTATCACTGCCATGGCTCGGAGGAGAATCTTACAGCAGGTGGAGGGTACGGAACAACTTTCATACTGCCTGGCACTGCTTTTCCATAGCATCCAGTTCATCGAGTGCTATTCATGCCACAGGCACTTTTGCAGGAAAAAATCTAAAGCTTCCATGCGCTTTGCTTCATTTCCTTACAGGATGAACTCCAGCCTGAATTGTGGACATTTTTCAGATGCCTCTTTTAGTATTACTATTATTAGTAGTATTACAACTAATATTATTTAATAATATGACAATTGTATTCTATTTTCTTAAAATTTTTGAGTCTAAGGTTCAAACACCTGCATTCCTCCCCTGTCCCCCTGCAAAAAAAGATTCATGGATGTTTCCAGACTGCATCCTGGCTGAACCGTTTGTGATTTTAAAAGCCTGGAGAGCCTTTCCTGAAATCTGTTTCAAAAAGCAAAGGAGCCGTTTCTGCTTCAAACCCCTGAAAGGAAGCACCAGCTCCAAGCAGAGCAGCTGAGTGGGGAAAGCCAGCACCTGGGGACAGGGGGTGGCAGGGATGGGGCACCCATAGCCCGAACAGGTGACGCACAGAACCTGCAGCCCAACGAATGGTGCTGCTGGAGCGTGTGTACAGCTGCCTTTGCCACTTCCGAATACATCCTGAATTTTTTGTTAAATTGCGCAGATAATTAAAGCCTCTTCATATTTACAGTCTGCTTCATTGGTACCATGAATTCTGTTTTCAGTTACTGTCTGCTAATTCCCTCCCCGCGCAATTTCATACTAAGCAATAACACTTCATTTTACATAAGTTTTATCTGATGTCCCCATACAGAGCTGCCAGCTGTACAGCAAATGTGCAGCTCTCAAACTGAGGCCTACTAGGCCACAGGCTCCATCCTGAGATCTGTAAGGCACCTTGCTGTCATTGGCAAGCGTTCCCTGCTATCGCCGCTACCATCGCTCCACACCACACACAACTTAAAATCATCTGATTATTAGAATTTGTGGTCCACACTCCATTTTATCCTTTATTTAATCTATCCCCAGATCACACATTTGTTTAAATGTTTTGGCTGGTTTACAAATCATGCAGCCATCTGCACAGTAGGTGTGACACCATTTTTTAGACAAAAGTTACATTACAAAACAACAAAGATAAAGTCATTTGAAATGCTTTGGTGTTTGTTATTCTGCCTGGTTTGCTTGGACCAACTCTAAGAAATAAATAGAATTATCTGTGTAAATCAATGAACATCTATGAAAAACAACACCCAGCAGAACGCAGAGCTTGCTCCATTACCTACGTTAATATCATGACAGCTGAGGAGAGATGACCTGGCCCACTTCTCATCTCTCCTGTACAGATGGCTATTAAAGAGAAAGTATCCCTTTTGTATGGTCCATGCAGAAACCCTTTATGGGCTTTTCAAATAAGCCAGCATTGCCCACAGGAGAGTAGCTTCCTGTTAGTATTAAACAGCCCAGATTTTGCCTATTTTGTAACCCAGCTCCTCAT
This sequence comes from Melanocharis versteri, assembly GCA_013397845.1. Classification (NCBI taxonomy): domain Eukaryota; kingdom Metazoa; phylum Chordata; class Aves; order Passeriformes; family Melanocharitidae; genus Melanocharis; species Melanocharis versteri. The sequence continues at coordinate 811,219 of VZTG01000673.1, read as the reverse complement.
GAAATAAACCTACGTTTTCTCAGATTTAACTCCAAATGCTGATTTTCCTGGGTATTTCAATTAAACCTCCTCATTTTGCAGACAAGGTGACCAAGTTTCCTCTAACTTTTATACAACTTCTTGTCAGTTCTGCCTGTAAACAGGAGATTCCCAGGCATTCAAATGATTTCCTGATGCTAAGAGGGTACGATCACTCTCTTCACTATAAATTGTCAATTTCCATTGTTTTGCTACTCAAAAACCAGTGAAAAAAGACTAACAAAAGGAAGTCTTCACCTCATTCCTCCTCTAATGTGTAGATCTATATCTCTGGATCCTTTTTCTCCAAATCTCAGCTAAGAGGGACTTTACAATATCAGATTTACTGTAGAGTGATTAAACTGACGTTCTGAAGATGTATTACTTGAGGTCAACATGGTGCAACAAGTATTAGTTGCTCAGCACAGCTTTCTGCATAAGTGAAAGGAAAATCATGGGGTTTTAATGACCTTAGGCATTAGACAAATAACAGAATGTGTGAATGCCACATGCTATTACAACCGTACAAGAATTTTCTTGGGCTGATTTCCAGAAAGCCGATTGAGGTATTTCCTTTGTCTTGACATCAGTGATGTTGTCCACACATACTGTAATATACACTGCACAAATGTGGGGCAAATAAGACGATTTATTTTTATAGGTTTATTATGCATGAAGTTAATACATGCATAATGCAAACATGCACATCCACACAACACATAAGCATATATACATATTATATCACTGTCGCTGAAAAAATAAAAAATCATGAGTTGCACTAAAATGTGTCTTTACATCTTTTAATGGTTACGCACTACTTGTTATTTTAAAACACAGCTGTCAGAGAAGCTAAAATGTTAGATCTCATTTTCTATATACCCTTCTTTTTAAACTCCAATTGTTTCAGCATAGATTTGGCTACTTGGGATTTGATGAAGCATTTATTTACTGGTGTAAACTAGAATTCCTCTTGTCAACTGCAGGACTGCTTCACCCCATTTTCCCATTTGCTTTCTAACTTTAGTACTCCGTACCTTTTTTTCCCATTCCCTTCACTTCCTCCTCCTGCTCACACCTGCTACCGTGCTCAATGCAACATAACATCCTTCACTCAAAGACAAGCTCTCCACAACAGACTTCACAAAATGGGTTTTATACATGATACTGAAAAGATTAAGGAAAGAAAAGTCTGTTTACTTATCAGAAATGACATATTTAGAAACTGTCAAAAGTAGGGTTTCAAAAAGGTACCGAATCCTTCGCCTTTGCTCCCCAACTCTTCAGAGGGGCAGTGGCTCTTGCTATGACACTGGGGCTTGCCTTCTTCATCAACAAAAGTAGCAGCCAACTACAAAGATTGTGGCTGTTTCCCCCTTTTATCATTCTCTTTGTCAGCCTGATCAGTCCTCAGTGGTAAATGTGCTGCTCTGTTGTGCACAGCCAGCGGCTCGCAATTTGCTCACTATGTTTCATGAGACAGTTGTTTGTGGCTGTTTGGAACACATTTACCTCTTTGGGGATTTATGCGCTAGTTGCAATGCCAACCTCCATAGTGATAGAAATTTCTTTCTAACTAAAATAGATAATTAGAAGCTGGTAATTATTGGTCAAGAATTATCAGAGTGAAAAAAATTAAGCTCTTCATAAATAGTTCTTGGCAATGTCATCTCTTTACATTATCTAACATGCCTAACAGCACTTTACTCAGAGCACTTACAAATTTACACTACTGCTGTTGAACCCCATAATTTTGTGTGGAGTAATTCCTTTCCTGAACTGCCCCAATTCTGAGCCACACTGTATGTTCATGTGTGCAAAATCCTAGGCAATTGCTACAGCAACTGTTTAGTCTATTTACACCGAATTGCATCAGATACTGCAGATGTGAAGGAATCAGTTGAAGATGAAACAATGTTTACCATGTCTGCTTAAAATAACAGTGAAAATAATAGGAGGAGCAGCAGAGTGCATCAAACAGAACACAAACAATGGCAGACTTTTCCTACTCTCTCAGGTCAAATACCAACTGTAAACTATGTGATGAAAAACAAAGGAATGCCAGAAAGCCTCTTTTCCACAGGCACCGTGCAGACAGAAATCGAATTTTCTCAAAGAAAGCTGCTAAAAGTGCTATGTATCCCACCCAGATAAAAAGGTAGAAGAAAGAAGACAACTGAAGAAATACCATTTATTCCAACACTTTCTAAACCCGTATGAAACCTGGATTTATGTTTCCTCCTTTCTCATTCAAAAGCTGAAAATTGTTTCACCCACAAATTTCAATACACACACCAACAGACAGGTCCTCATTTGGCAATCATCCTTACAGTTGCCCAAACAAAAATACATGTCTAGGTCCAAAATAATGCCAAAACACAGGGCCTATTTAAAAAAAACCCCACACTTTGCCTTGCTTTCTGTCTGCTAGCATCCCCTAGCCTAGCCTGACTCAGTGAGTACTTTAAGTTAACACAGGTACTGCTTGATGAAGCACAGTGTCTGGAAATGTGTGGACAGATCTGGCAGTCGAACTTCAGCTCACTTAATGCAAGCAAGGGATTCCATTTCTATGCCTCTTTGACCTCATCCACACAATGGAAAAGGCTTACTGTCCCATCCCATCATGAAGATATCGGGAAGACTTGATTAAAGGCTGCAGAACAGTTCTAAAATGGAAAGTTCTAGAAGTAGTAAACATGTAGTTACTAAAAGAAAGCTGCCCCTATGACATCCTTTTATTACATAACTTGTATAATGTAAATTGCATTGTTGTCAAAGATACTTAAGGTTACACTTCATTGGGTCATAGGCAGATTTTATTTTCCATTAGGTGGCATAATCCCTCTTGTTGAATTGATTGAAATGTATAATAAAATCTGTAAAAATGCTATATACTCTCCTAACAAAGAAGAGTAAGAGGCTTTTCAAATAGCCTCTAATCCCTCTTCCCTTGCTAAATGTCTAGTTGAGATTATATTTGATTAGACAAAAACACACACATACATACAACCTAAAAATACCTACCCTCAGTGGAGCTATTTTAGCCAACAAAGTAATTCCAGTTGCCTTATTTAAAAGTCTAAGTTTCACACTGGGGTTTTATAAGTATAGCTTTGCCTCAGTGACCTTCCATAATGCAACTTCTCTTTGTGGATCTTAGCAACATGAACTCAGTTTACATCCTGGGATCATGTTCAAGGGGCACAGTGATTAGATGGGACACCATCAACTTTTCTAGGCTTTCAAGCTGCATCATGATGGTGAGCAGCAACTGTTTCCCTCAGCTGGCCAAGCATTATCTCTATCAGTGGTTCCCACTCAGAAATGAGTGGAGTTTGGCAGATGACTTTCCACTTTCACATTTGTCCCATGTCCCAGCTGCCTCCCCTCTTCTCTTTTCCCTGAATTATGATTATGGAGTCCTTCAGGTAAGAAGATACTACATCCATCTCTATCTATAACCACAACAGAGATAATGGGAACATTTTACTATGAGAGGAAATAACAGTTCCTGACACCGTGCAATGATGTCTGCAAAGGCATTTATTGCCCCTACCTCTGACCTAGAGATTATCACACCGTTTGACTTTTAACTCCTGCCTCCCCAGATTACCTTTCTCCTCTCCTGCATTTAAACTCTTTTCTTTCTCTGTGTCTTCCTGAAGCTTCCTTACTTTCCTTATACCAGAGAATCAAAGACACTACATCGTGTTCTGCCAATCACTTACTAGGAAATCAGGGCAAGAAGACACATTTTATCTGATGCATGTAAAAAAGGGAGGGACCAAGGTCTTTAAGAAACCATATTTTTTTTTGTTTGTTTAATGTGCTGTGTCAACAAGTCAATATTCACTCCAGTGCTTCATCTAATATATTTCTCAATCTACACATTGATATGCAGGCAGAAAACTACAGGTATATATTACATATATTCACACAAATGTGTTTGTGTGCATGTTTTCTGTATTATGTATAAATACTATAAGATTACCTAGAGATGTACATAAACTAAGGCTGGTTTAAAACAGCTTGATATAACCTCTTGAACCTTTCTCTCTAGACAGAACGTGGTCTTGGAAAAAGGCCTGTGAACAATGATACAAATTAAAGGGGAGAGGGGAGAGTGAAATTAGAAAGATAGCTAAGGAAAAATCCAATTAGTGGTGAGAAGACTAACAGAATTGGAGATCAGAAATTATTTTTCCTTGTGCTTCGATTCCGAGGTCACATTCAAAACTCTCCAGAACGCGGATATTCCTTTCACTCCACCCCAACACAAAATCCCCTCGCATTTGCTTAATCGAGGCTACATCATTAGGAGCTGCACTGTTAAGTCTGGCAGTGCAGATAAGAATCTTCCACTGAACACAGATTACCACACGCATGACCGGCAAATCTCCCTGCATGTTTTGCAAGCTCCTTTATTTCACTGGGAAGATTTTATATTAAGCACGTTTAAATCTGTGTCACTATGGTTATGTCATGAAGTAATATCATGCATGATTAGATAGAACACAGACAAAACAATTAAATATTTTTTTAAAAGATTCTCTTTCTCATTCAACCTCATCCAGCTTTTAGAAATTAAACATAGGCAGTTGATAGCTCAGTTTAAGAAAATACGTCTTTTCAGATCTGCACGCTGAAGCCAGCTAAATGGATTTGTCCTGCTTTACTGGCTCTCTCCCCATTTTGCTCCTCCCATTCTGACTCTTTAATAAAACTCATCCAGAAAATAGAGGGAAAAAATAAATCTGAGTATTTAACGAAATAAGTGAGCTCCTATTCTGAAAATGTAGGCACCTGGGAAGTGGGTAGCAAGCAAATACATCATCAATTCCAGCATCATCCCTTACAAACAGTGTCCATACTCCCTGTCACGTTTCAGCATCACTATATGCTACAATTAAGAACATTTCAAACACTGGGCTCAAATAAGGCAGCAGAAATGATGAGTTCTGTTGTCAGTAGTACCCTACTTTTAAATTCCATTACTGACACAGATTGAATACTCTGAAGCAGTTCAAATTACCTCTCACCCAAAACCACAAGATATCAAAACTAAGGTTTAACCTAACAGGTAAATTGCTTGGCTCCTTTACAAAACCAGTTTGTCATTTCCATTTATTCATTTTTCTGAAAAATATATAAAGTGTTTATGCTCTAAATGTATAACAACTTACATAAAGTACCCACAGAAATGGGCCATTAAGTTTTGGCAAATAACTTTCTTTTACAGTGCAGCCAAATTGCTAAGTGTTCATGGAAGAAATCTACATGTTATCTCAAAAGAAAAAAAGAATTACCACCAAACTGGAAAGTGGAAAAATCAAGCAAATTCTCTTCTGTTGGATATGTAATTACTAGCTTCTATACCATATCGTTTGGTCTGTGCTTTGCAAGATTTTCTGCTATTTTAGCAAGAAAACCAGCGTAAGGGAAGCAGGAGTGAAAAATCAGTGGTATCCATCTCTGTTTTGATAAGTGAAATTTGGAAAAGAGATTAAAAAAAAACAAAACAAGAGACAATCCTGGCAATGTTATCTTATTAGTGAGCAAATGATGTGCTTGATAAATTTAATTGGCTGATAGAACTCTTAGTGCTATTACTGAGTGGTTACCAAATTGAAAACATTATGGGTAAACCTAGGGGAATCAGCAAATAATAGGAAAATATGAATATCAAAGAAAAAGCAGCTTTTGTTTTATTCCAATTTACAACTGTAACAGCTTTGTAAACATCAGGATTCAGGAATCCTAAAAGACATTTTTTAAATGTGTCTACCTTGAAGAGTGTATTCCATTACTGTATACTACAATTCCTTACTTTTTCAAATAATTTATAGTATTTAATTGTATACAGATACACTCAGGATTTTTTTCCAGACTGCTCAAACATAACAAACAATACTATTTTATGGCCATTTGAATTATTTATGTTTCCTAATGACAAAAACTCACCAGTTTTGATTTTGGTACTGAGGTGCTTGAGAAGTACACAGTAGTGTCATTAGCATAATAACTTCTGAAATTAAAACCTGTCTAAAACTCTACGGAAAGCTAACATCCAGTTCATTAACCATTCCTGTTAGTTTGTTTTCAATAATGCAAAAATGATTAGAAGTTTAATTTGCTAATCACCTGTGTTTTGACTGGCAGTGGATATATAATTCTCTGCAGAAGTCTAAACTAGCCCTTGCAGAAAATAAAATATGCTAATGCTTTATCAAGTCTAATAATATGAATAAAAAAATCAATCATGCCTAGGTTAATCATTGATGGATCCACAATTAATTTCTCCTTAACTCTGTTTAATTTTAGAGACAATGGTGATAATGAGCAAGAAAAATGGCTATTTGTCTTTGAGAAGTTTTAGTGCTTCACTTACCAATCATGTGGTTTGCAACATGAACTTGGATATCCCACTCATTGTAGAAAACCATCTGACATTTGATGCACTGGTAGGTCTTCTTCTAAAAAAACAAGGGTAGATAAAATTTACTGAAACATACAATTGTAATAATCTTATTATAACTCAAAATACCAAGTTCACAGTGGTCATTTAAAGCTCTCCAGCAGTGTTTTCATTAAGGCTTAATTATTAATATTAAAAAAACAATACTCTGCAGCTTCTGTAGTACCTTTCATTTGAGTTTTCTGAAACTTGGTAGAGATGGTTGTCAACTTCCTAACTCCATGGACAGATCAGTATTGCTAAAACACCAGTACTACACTCAAGGAAGGCAAAATGGAATGAGGATGTATGGGATGTAAGTCAAATAACCCTGAAATCAATGTGAATCCTTCAATTTACACCAATGGATTAGATCCACTACCGAACAAGGGAAAAAACACAGAAATGAGAAATATGCTTCTCTCATTTTCAGTGGGGCTGCAGAATCTCCTCTGCACCACACATTTTAAATGGTCCATCAGGCTGCCATTTTTCAAGGAGGAAAACCTCCCAGCTAGTCTGGACAAATAGTTCCTGCATCAGGACAGTTGCTTCAATACTGTCTATTGGCAAGCCTGTACTAAAACTGGGAAGCCTGACTGGAAACTAGCCAGAGAGCATGCCTTCTGACCACATTAGATTGGGCCTGACTTACTTAAAAACCATGGTGTATACAGCTCAAATTTCAATATGACCAGGAAATGCATTACTTGCTCAATTCGGCGCGCAGAACATGTTTTTCATTTCTGTCTTGATATCTTTCAAAAAAGATCTGCTCTTTCACTTTTCTACAAGGTATATAACTTGTCCAAGACATTTCAACATCATAAAAATGTAACTGCATTTTCTCTCATTATTTTTCTTGATCTGAATTGGCCAGAGAGTTGATATTGGAAAGCATTGTTTTAAAAGTGAGTACTAAGAGTGTATTCAAAGTAAGGTTTAGTTTTTCCTTCACAAGACTTAAAATCTGCAGTTATCCAGGCATCTAATGAGACAAGTCAGATTCATAAAATTATTCAGCGGCATAATTGTAGTATCAAGGACTCAAGTCCTAAGGTAACAGTCCTGAAGAGCTCAATTCTTGTTTTGAAGATGCAATGAAGTCAAGGTAAGCCCTGAACTGCCACATCAAGGCAGTAACTCAAGAGACACAGATCTTTCTGTACAGCCACAAGCATCTTGCCTACATCAGCAAAAAGAAGAAGAAAAAAACATAGAAAAACACATATTTTTTAAAGAATGTAAAGTCACAAGAAGCTGGCACAGATGGATTAAATTGCAGATTTCCCATATATTAGTTGGGGAAGAAATAGGGTTCACTGGATAACGTGCATCAAAAATACAGCCTCTCTTGTATATATTTAACTTGTGAAGAGTTTTATGCTGCTGGTATTATCAATTATATTTTTGAAAAGATGTTGGCTTTTTTTACCTGACTCCAAACAGTAATAAAGACTTGCCAGATTTTTCATCAGCATCTAAATTTAGGTGTCCCAGACAGATAAAGTGTCCATCTATTAAGTATCTCTCTACTTCAAGCCTGTAGGCAGGAATATAAAGACTTTTCAAACATATGTTGTTTTGCCTTACCAAGTTAACTGAAAAATTAGTGACTAATCAAAGTCAACTCTGAAATCAAGTGTTCCTCTGGGCTCCTCTTTACAAATCTCCCATTGCTTCGCATACACAGAGGCTATTTTAATTTTCTCAATGACAATAAAATGTGTTGTGTCTTTTCTCAGTGGAAACAATCATAAGCCTTTTTTCCTGTTTTCATTTAAATTAACCTTAGTTTTTCGAAATGTAACCAAGTTACATTTATCATTATGTAGACAACCAAATTATGTTATGATTTATCATTATGTTGACAACCAAAAATCAATGGACACCCAGAAACCAAATCTGCTTTGACTTAGTGTTACTGTTAGATTTGTAAAGCCAGCTGTTTTTAAAGACAAAATACTTTTTTTCTTTTTTTGTTCTTGTGACAATACTGGTAACATTGGTAGAAAATCAGATTCAGTCTAAGGATTTCCTATTATATGTTGGCAAATTTAACCTTACTGCACTACATCTAGATCTATCAAAGACCTCTAAATAATGACAGTCACGATCAACAATTTATTATGCTAAGCTCTTTACAAGATGCTTTTTGATGCTGACATACAACACAACAATATTGCATAAATAACAATCACTCTCCCTTTTTTTAAAACATTGTTTCCCTTTAGAACTAGTTAGAAAATATTTCTTACTCCCTGATGACTGGCACTATGTATTGTTTATTAGCATACCCCTAGCATTATTCCTGATATGTGACTTTGTTGAAAAACAAAGAAACATAAATGTAATGGCTGGTCTTTTCTCTTGTTAGCAGAGCAATGCAGAGTGCATGTCAAGAATTGTCAGCAAAATTATGACTGATGTACATAAAGACTACACATACTAAGGTTGCGGATTTTTTGAAGTCAAATACTAAAAAGTAAAGTGATTTGACAACAACAAAAAATAATAATTTACTAGCACTTACTAGCCTGTTCAAAATGATCTGACATATTTGCAGAATCACACACAGAGTTTTTCTTTTTATCATGAAGGGAAGATTGTTTTTGTGACTGCTGCTTGATCAAGCACTAGTTCTTTTTTGTTTCCTAACATATTCTAAAATGTTGACATCAACTTTTATTAGCTCAACACACACTCATCTCAAAGTGTCTAAACTTGTGCACGGTTAAGTTTTTATTTTAAAAGCATACTCAGTAAATTCCATTTACTCCTAGATTTTCAAAGTGATCAAACCCAGTCATTTTCACACCATGTTGAACAAAACCCACATACTTATTTCCATATATTTCACATTCTAAGGAGGTCCTTGTTCACTGCAAGTTACATATTAGTCTCACAAGCTTTGTCAGAACCACGGGACTCATAACTGCTCACAGGAATTCCTGGGTCCTGGTGTGCTTCATGGCTGGTCCCAATTCCCTACTAGGGTGAAATCTGGGGGGAGAGCCAGCCCCTCCTCACACTGTGTTCCCAAAAAGGGGAAACTTGGGGGAATAAGACAGAAATGAACCCTAGGTATTGCAGCTCCATGCCCCTAGCCTGGATAGGATGGAAAGAAGCCTTGCAGCACTTGTGTAACACACCACAAAAGAAAAATTGGATTGTGACTCAAGGAGGCATTTGAATTTCTCTCTAGTGTCTCCAGCCTTTGCAATGCGAGATGGCTCTAAACAGAAAGGAGCTCAGGGTTGTGACAGCCATCCTTGCCTTGTCCTGCTGCAGCTGTTTGCAGCAGGGAACACTTGCTGAGCTTCCTTGCCCCTCTGCCCAAGCCACCAGCCCTGAGCATATCCACTCCACAGAAAAAGGAAGGGTGGACAGCTAAGGGCACTCACCCCCTAACCTGCCACAGCTGCTTTTCCCAAAGCACACCTGTCAGTCTCCTGAGGAGACAGAACAGTAACAATATTGTCATTCTTCCCTACAAACACAGAAAAAAGCTGACACATATTTCCTGTAAGAGAGTAATTTCAAATCAGAAAGGGTGGGCCACAGAAAGCTCTTGCCAGTACATTTCCCCATGGACGCAGATGGGACCAGTTTAGTAAATGCAGAAGACACAATGCATTCTAAACAGTGCTGTCTTACAAAAACTCCCAAAGACTTGCTCCAGAGGAGAAAGGCACATGGGATTAAGAAAGTGGTTTAACTTTTTCCTTTTATTATTATTATTATTATTATTATTATTATTATTATCATTATCATTATTATTATTGCCTCATTTTTAATAAAAACTCTCCAATAAGCAGGCCCATAATCCTTCACTGAGCCCCCTCCTGTCAAGAACCTAGGTGCCAATTTGTGTCCTACATGCTGGGTGTAAATCTGAGGCCCAAGTCATTCCTGGGACCATTCAAAATCATTGTGGAAGAGTAACTGCTTGGACGAATGTCTCACCAGAGCACTGGGTACCTGTTGCATTCCTGTTTTCATAACCAGTTTAAAGCCTTCTAGCATTCAAAGCTTCTCTGTGACTTCATTTAAAGAGCTTTGGATTGGGCATATGCATGTGTCTCCCTAACCTTTTGAATAATTAATGTCACTTAGACCTTTAATTATTGTCCCAATCCTCGCTTATCACTTTGCAGTTTTCTGAATTTCTTTTCTATAAAGGTGCCCAGAGTGTTCATGTCATGTGAAATGAGACTTTGCTGCTTTTATAAACAGTCCAGGAATATGAACTTTCAATTGGTACTTCAATTCTGTGCACCGAATTTTATTTGCTTCGCTTTTATAAATAAAGCAAAACAACTAATAACCACACTACTAGAGGATTTACAGTTCTATTCAGAAGTGTTTCAAAAGTATGCAGAAAATACTTCTGGGTAGACTTTTGTGCCCTTTGACTATCTGAGGTACTGATACACTCTTTTTTTCCTGTTCCCTAGCCTCATTATATTACTTGAAAATGAACCGCATATGCTACTTATCAGCTTACGCTCCACCTTCTTGTCAAAATCATTCAGTATTTTATCACCTGCCTATTTTATTCTGACATTTCCCCAGTTTTGTACTATCACGGAATTTCATCACCTTACTACTTATTCTTTCTTCCAGACTACTGATATGCTGCATAAGTTAAACAAAATTGGTGCAAATAATGATTCTTAAGGCTTTCCATTATTTACACCCCTACAAACCAACCTGCTTCAATTCACAAGACTCCTATGCTTTCCATACCCAAGACCATGTTTCTTTTCTTTTTTAATCAAAGAAAGTATCTCTCCCTATGCCGTACTTACTCACCCAACAGATTAGTCTTTTGTGCTATACCGTTTCAAAAGCTTTGCTAAAATCCTGCTAAATCATGTTTATAGGCTTCTCTGTCAGCACTTGTGGCTACACTCTCAAAATACTCTTTATTGAAAATTTTAAGCATGATCCTTCCTCTGTGAATCTTTGCCCTCTACCCTTCATTAAATCCAAACTTTCTTCTATCATGTCTCTGATTAGCCTTCCTCTTCTGTTCCTCACTGTTTAAATCAAGCTCACAAACCAGTAACTTCATGCATAACCCTTACATTCCCCGTTAAATGTTTGGTTAGGTGTCTTTTCCCAGGCTGTTGATGCTTCTTCTTAAAGATCACAAATTTATCTGCCTAATGCTTCCTTTTATCTTCAGCTCCTTTCACTGAGATTTTTGGAACGGATATTTTTGTAAGTCATTTATTTTATATTATACTCCATTATATTGCCTCTAATCTGTACTTTATTCTTCTCCATGGGGAGGATATGCCACTAGCTCCACAACAAAGCATTTGTTTAAAAGTACCAGTTTCCTTGATTACATATACCATTTCTGGACTCCTGTACCTGTGCCCCTTTTAACTGAATACTTATTCCCCATATGAAATAACCAAAATATCATTTATACCTTCTAATGCATGGCATCTACAGTCTTAGGCTCGCAGGCATCCCTAGTTTGTTCTACACTCCTTTCACATACCTCTTCTATGCCCTATCAAAAATGGTTTTGACGTGTACCTGGTACCCCACCAATAACCTCCTGTTTACACCTAATTACATTATTTACCCTTGTCACACTACTGAAGGGGACTTTCAAGGCTTTTCCCCCTCAGTTTTACCACAGACTGAGTCTATGGATCAGTGACACAGCTGACACAACCTGCCGCTGCCAAAAAAGAGTGATACCACACCTCTCACATCCTCTAATTCCTCTCTCCCATACCAGTCATTCACTCAGTTTCCCTCACATAATGAGTGGAGTTGATTCAACCTTTTAATCCAACAGCACAGTAACCTGACAAAAGAAAGTGAACAGCTTCCAACAAATCATATTAAAAAAACCAACTTAAAACATTTAAAACTTGCACACAACTACAGCAATTTGCCAATGCTAACTCCTAATGCTGCCAGCTGATTTTTTTACATCGTTATTTTATTAAGCATTAGCAGTGTGCTTGGCCCTTCATGATACACAAGAGCAACCACGGTCCTAGCTTTGTCCATTTAGCCATTTTTCATCAGAGTTCAGATTAATTTTGACAGTACCTTAATTGAGGATTTCTATTCCATCTTCCTGGATGCTTACTTCGTCAACCTTAAGGTCTTAAAAAACTAAGCATATGTTAGCCAGTTTCACTGCATAGTTAGTTATTCATCTTGCTTATGGGGCACTGTCATCTTGCTTTTTTCTTTTTAATTGAGTAATTGCCAACTCTCGTAATTGCTCACACAAAACCCTTTAATTAGTATTTCCTGATTACTTTTAAAAACATATTCATGGAGATTTTACAAGGATTTTTCTGTTCTTGTTTTTGTTTAGCAGAGTCTTAAATTATAACAGGGTCTGAGTGTACATGCCTAGAGAAAGAATACAATCAATCCCATAAGGTAAGCAAAATGAAAAATGGAAAGAAACATTTTTCCTCATTCTTTTCATTATGATTACTTATTGCAAACACAAAATATATTGAGTCAGAAATACAAATGTTCATGTTAGCAGTAATTTCTTCTCTATTCTGCTTGAATTCATGGTCGGCTGTTCTGTCTTTCACCTTTATTCTGGATTCTGTATTTAATCATGTCTGTCTTCAATGTCTCTTAGTTACAAACCTTTCCCTCCCCTGGCTGACAAAGACCATTAGTTTGCAATGTCTCACATCCCCACACAGAAAAAAACACATCCTGGCACATTTAAAAACTGCATCTCTTCCCTCTGAGATCTCTAATCCTTTAACTCTCTCTAGTCCTTTCAAACTCAGTACTGAAGTGAAATACCTGTCAGAAAAGTAACACTAAAACCTGGCAGCACATGGCTGTATATTTTTTCTCTCAATTACTTCATATCAGGCTTACATAGTTTATGAACACAACCAGCTTAAAGTACTGTGAATTTGATTTGAGATCTAAAAAGCAAATACGCTGCTTTCCGTCTTCCCGTCTGAGGGCCTGATCCTGGCTGTGGCTGAGTCTCTGAGCAGTGCACATGTATGTACTGAACAGTGCTCAGGAATTTGGGGCTGTGTCAGCAACTGAACTTTCTGTCAGCATCCCCACCCCTTTCTGTCCCCTTACACTGCACTTAAAACCAAAGGCGATGGCCAACCTGAGACCCTCTGTAGCCCTAGAGCTGTTAACCCATCCAGGAGCATCCCAACACTCATCGTCTGTGTCAGAGCCGCTGTGTGGCTGTGGACATCGAGGAGGAACTATGACCAACACCACACTGACAATTCTGCAGATGATGTGGCATCAAAGCACGGGCAGTAGAGCTTGACTTGGCAGGTCTGAGACAAAAAGCTGATATTTGGAGTAAGCTGATATTTTTTTTCCTTTTTAAAGTTGGGGTTTTTTTGCTTTGTTTTAAAAAAAAGGCATACTGAGACAGACTGTCATTCAATAAAGCACTACTTTCTTCGCCAACAATCAGCAACAGATGTAGCCCAATAAAATTAATAGTTTGCAAGTACGCACAAGAGAATACTCTTGTCTCTTTTCTCCATCACAGATTTTGTAAAAGCTCTCTGGATTTTAACAGAAAGGCAAAATCAGGAGCTTTTTATATACCTTTTTTTTTTTTTTTTTGGTAATTTAAACACTACAACCGCTTTTCTCCCACTCTGTGGAGAATTAATGCTGATTAATTTCACTTTCCAAAGTGTGACTCAGGACCCTCCCCCTGCCCTTAATTGTCCACTTTTAACTCAAACTGAATTCTGCACTATTACTTACCAAGATAATTTAATCCTACAGAATAGAACTTGTGCTCAAAAATATGCAACATTAATATTAATGTACAAACAGAAATATATTACTCATACATAATATATAAGAAATTAATTTTCATTGAAGTATCAAGAGAAGGAGTAAACCCCTTAGATCCTTCTCATGCAATTAGCTCTGCACTTGGGGAAGTCAATGGGACTTCACAAATGAAGGCTTCACACGATAACACGGGCAAGACTGGGGTTTTACAAAGGCACTGCAAAATATACCATGACCAGAGTCTTACAATCATATTGCTGTGATTTTAGCGCTACCCTCCATGGATGCACTTAGGCCACATCAACGTTAACAAATATACTGGTAGCATCTGAGCTGGCACACAGCTGCTGACATTGCAATGATGCTTGACTGTGTGCCCAGTTGAAAAACCTCCGCTGGGGCAGCGCAGCTGCCCAAGGAAGTGGTGTACCAGCAAAACAAGCACTCTGCTGAGCCACTTTTCAACACTATCCACAATGATTTGTGTCGAACTGTTTTTTTTTCCTGTGAAGACATACTTGCTCTCCTCTAAGGGAATTAAGGGAACTTCACAGAATTGCCTCTTGTCCTATTTTGTAATCTTTTACTTTCATATTAATTCTTAAAATACCAGCAGTTCCTCTTAGGTACATCCTGTAATAAGTTAATGCCTTTTTACATGGGGCTTCAGTCTATCATCATTTCCCTATCTGAAAAATAAAGATTGCAGAATTTGTTTCAGAAGCAGAATGCCATACTTCTTGGTTTGAATGACTTCGACCGCCCAGCCACCATCATACAAACCAGCTGTGAAGCAGGAGCATAAGAGAAATGAGGAACTATGGTTAAGACTGATATTTTGGGAAAATCGCCACGTGATGCAGACATTCCCTGCCTAGGCCTGTGAGAGAAGAACCAAACAGCAGAACAGGATCAGTTGCAAGTTGGCCACTGTCGGTGATGATTGCAAGGATTTGTAAGCAGACAGCCATTTTCCTATAGGTTGGTCCTAAACCTATTTCAGCCATCAGAGCAGAAACCAAGAGAACTGTTGTAGCAGTGGTAAAGCAAACACAAAAGGAAATCAGGAAGCGTAAAGTCCCAGATCATTCTTTGTTGGTGAACCACCCCGTTTCCTACTGGAAAATGTAGAGAGGAAGAGGTGGCCTTCCAGATATGAAAAGTCATTAGATTTCCCTTTTTAGACAGAATGCTGTGAAATATCTGAATAATAAGCAAAAAATAGAGGAAATGTATCCCAACACAGGACATCAAAACTGTGGACATATGATTAAAGGGGATCAATAGCTCCCTTCTCTCCTACCTCTCACCTTGTTTTTGAGTACACAAGCAGCAAGTAACTTTGAAATGGCTGCATTTCTAAGAGGTTGTATTTCTAAGATATTCTTCAAAGGCATTTCACAGGCATTAAAAATGATTCCTAGAAGTGTGCATTATTATTGGTAGGACTGTACTGAGATGCTCAGTATCAGGGAAGGCCCTGTCCTTGTATTCACTGACTTACGGAGCCACATACCAGCAACAAAGGTTTAGCCACCAAGGAAGAGCAGAGTAACATCAACATACATCTGGTAGATGGGCTCAATGGATGGGTAGAAACCATAGAAGAACAAAATGGGTGAGGCTGATCTCTGGAGATCCTCTGGTCCAGTCCTCCTGTTCAAGAAGGGTCACCTAGAGCCAGACCACATCCAGGTGACTTGTGAGTATTTTAAAAGGATACACAACCTGTCTGGGTAACCTGCGCCAGGGCTTGGTTGCCCTCGCAGTGTTTCCTGATGTTCAGAGGGAACCTCCTGTGTGTCCATTTGTCCCCTCTGCTTCTTGTCCTAGAATGTCGCATGGTGAGGGTGGATGTTAGCAAGCGACGCATCTCTGCTGTCATACCCAGCAAAATATGCTGTATAAAATAGTACAGGTCATATTTATCCAATAATTTTTAACAAAATGCAGGAAACAGTATAAATGAAAGATGGCTTTGGCAGGACAAAAAGGTGCCTCACAGTTTTGAACCACCAGGCATAAAATCAACTATCTGCTATCACAGAGCTATGGCAGGTCAAAGAAGAGTATCCTTTAACAAGGTACTACATGTCAGGTGGTTTTTTTATGTTCATTTTGTACAACTTCATGAAACAAACAGTACTGGGGCTACATTCCCATTTTAAATTAATGGTTAGTCCATTTTATTTCCCTCATGACAGAGTAACAAATCTGGGTGTTATGTTTGTTGTATGAGACAAAGAAATACACACATCATATGTAACAACTTTATTGAGTAGTGGCAAAAAACAGTTCTCATGTACAGTCACTTAAGAAGCTGGCCTGTGAGCATCACAAAGAACAGATCATACTTTCCTCCTACAACTTGTGTTTTCTTGTGTTTGCTTGACTTTCCCATAAAAAACAGGTATAAACTTCAGCTACAGCCATCTTCCCAGTTTGGATCTCTTAAAGGCCTCTTTCCTACTTGGATTCTATCACCTGCTGGGCCACCTGTCTTCCCAAACATTGTAACAACTTCATAGGCTTTGAGATTACTATTAATCTATGAAGTTTTTCTTGCAATTGGCCAAGAGTAGTCCAAAAACAAGAGGTGGAAGTGAGAGAATCCTCTAGAGGTATGCAAACTAGCAGACAAATAGAGATACACCATCATTTTCTGTTTCTTGTTCCTAAAGATGATCAGGCTAGAAAATTGTGTGAAATTTCTTCACTTCTACCCAATTCTGAGGTCAGAATACAAACACTCATCACTACTGTAATTTTCCTCTGGGGCTGTGCAGAAATTGTGGCATGTTAGACCAGTCAGTTGGCCAGCAGGTACAAGCACACGGAAAGCCCCAAGAGGATAGTGGGCTGCGCAGCTGAGCTGTAGGAGTATACATCTCATGGATGTTTTGTCTCATAAAGCTTTGCTGAATCTACATTTGCCCTCTCTGGAGATCCTTAAGGACTTCATCTACATTCCTGTGTCCCTCACCAGGTCTTCCGTGTTTCTTCAAGCACGCATTCCACCCCCCCACCCTGGTTCATTTTATGGAAATCTTGGTTTAGTGCTCTTGAAAATTTTGGAGAACATGTTATCCTTTCATCCTCTCATGCAAAGTTTTCCACAGGTGTGAAGAACATGCCTCTCCAAATTCCCATCTGAAGCCTCTGACAAATAACAAGACAGACAAACAGCATTAGATTTTAATGATCAGTGGACAGGAAACTAAGAAAACTCACTACAATTATCCCCCTTGCTTCTGTTCAGCAGCTCCCAGCCAACATGTGGCCTTCCTTTCACAGACTGAACTCATGGTGTGTGTGAGGTGGGAAGTTTGAAGCTTAACTTTAGTAGGATTTACAGCAACAGGATAACAATAATACTATCCTTGTAAAATTCAAAGACAACTCTGATAGCTCACCACCAAAAGCGTTAGGACTAAGAGAAGAGAAATGCTTAAGGTGGATCTTATCAGCCAATTCATGGTAGTGGCACTACCAGAAATTAAAGCATAGTGCAAAGTGGAGGTGGCCTACTGTGGCAAAAAAACCCCAGGCTAGCCCTTCCTAAGAATAGATATGGTCACACTTTAAATAATACTTTCCTGAAAGCAATGCTAAAATGATGCCAGAAGACAAAAATGGTATTTTTAGTGAGCTCATTTTGAAACTCCAGAAGCAGAAAATATGTTTGCCACAGATTAGTTCCACAAACTATTTCAAAGCCAAATCTTAGTGCCAGCAACAAACCTTCTTTACCTTTTTCTGTCCCTGGATCTAAAATACAGCATGAAAATCACTTGTTCTGGGCCTGGATTCACTGACAGGAAACCCAAGGCACTACTTATGTTTACATTACAAGTTTATGTCCTTATTCATAAAAATCCTGTAGTCAGAATGATCGGCTTGGATTGCTGATGAGGAGGATTATTTTAATTTCTTTATGTATTTCAATTAAATGCATGAGTATTGATTTCAGTGCATTTTTTTAGTTAAAAGCACTGTGATTTATATTGCTAAAATGCTATTGCTTGCCCTGCCAAAAGCATGCATCTGGGAACATTTCTGGGTTGCTTACAGTCTTTTCTCTCTTCTTTCTGCCTCTGACTGCCAGTGCATGCTGTTGAAATAAACCAGCTACTTCAAAAGGCAGTTTCTGTTTTCTGTCTTTGTGGGCCTGGCAGTGTTTTGAGAAGTGGGGGGAAGAATAGTAAGAGAATAAAGGTAGATTCAGAGCCCATGAATAAATAAAGAGAAAAAAATGTAATGATAAAAGAGAACACCTACCTGAGCTCCATTCTTTCTCCCAGGGTGATACCGTTTCTGGATTCATCTGAGGTTGGAGAAGTTGAGTTTCAAGGATCCAACAGCTCTCCACAGAGTCTGAATTTTGTGACCCCATCTCTGCAAGCTCATTGTCAGCCTGCACTTTCGTGGCTCCTTCCAGAACAGTGCTGTGATGTGCCCGGTGTCTCCTGCTGTGACATGCCCATCCTGGCATACAGCTCTGCACAGCCACAACGGGACAGAAGAGCAGCCCCAGATTCACTTATTCTGCTCTCCAGCTGGTGTGACAGTTGCTAGCTCTCTCCTTTGTCCAGCATTTTTGATACTCTCTGCTATAGTGAGTTTCTGCAAGTCTTTTGCCACACCTAAATAAGCATCTTCACTCCTGATACAATTTGGCCATCTACTCACGCTGCTCCTTCTCTCCTCAGGACCAGAAAACCCAAAGCATTCTTGTATTATTAATGAAGTACTGTCTGCATTGCCACAGGTAATACAGTATTCACACGAGCTTCATATTCATGTAACAAAGTTATACAGAAGCAATTACGCTTCTACTCTGAAAGTTACCAACAGGACCCCAAACCGAGCGCAGTTGTGCATGTGGAAACACTAGCATAATTCAGGTTTTACCATTAAACTGTTGGTGTAAGCTGGAGTTCATTCCCTCCTCCCCTGCCAGCTAAGAAATGGACAATATAATTTATTGCACTGTTATGCTAGTGTGATTCTGCAAATACAGAAGTCTTGAAGCTTAAGAAGTGAGGGCACACTTTCTGCTGAGTCAAGAGTTCTCTCATTAGGTGCATGACAGCGTATTAAGGAGGAATGAGAGAGTCAAGGCCACACAGCTTTTCTTGAACAGATTTTCATCTTCCAAGCGCTTTACAAAAAATGCATCGTAAGTAAGCATGGCAACACACTTTTCAGGAAATACCTATCTTATATTCTGAGTAAGGAAAATGAAGCAGAGATGTTCAAGCAGATTTGGCCAAGTCAGCAAAGCAAAAGAGTGACAGAAAAAGGTCTAGTTCCCAATTCACCAGCATACCAGACCCTGTTCTCCGCTTTTAGACAGTAACGATCACTAAGGTTATCACCCTAGCCTAGAAGTGTGCTTGCAGTGTGATTCAAGACCTTTACATGAGATCTACAACTGGCTGAATTAAAGCTCAAAGATTAGCTTGCAGATTTACACCTCAGAGCTCTTTCAAAAGCTAGCTGTCCATAAGCTGCCTGTTTAAGGGGTACTAGATTCAGCAGTGTGATGGGCATAATGAGTTCTGACCCGATCTTTGAGTTGTTGTAACCAATGATGAGCACTACTCATCATTTCCCATCTCAACCAGAGGGTAACTTTCAGTGGAGATGATTTAGGTCAACATTTTTCACTCAGCAAGTGGAGTGAGTTCAGCAGGTGACAGCTCAGCTGATAACATTACACTGTGGTAAGGTAATTGCACCCCATCACATCACTGAGTACAGACTAAAAAGGGAAGTTTACCAGTTCAACCATGAGAATACTCGGCAGAGAAGCTAGAAGTGACATTTTCAGTGTTATCTTTTATCCTAAAAAGGTATTTTCAAATATTCTTATCATTGAAATCTATTACTGGGTAAAAAGGGGTATTCAGCAATATCAATGGTCTGACATCTCATATATGCAAGATATCTATTTTTCTTGCCTTAGGAATGAAATATTCTTTATATATACGTTGAAATCTCAAACCATGTGACTCTCAATAATGCAAATGAAACTTTCACTCCTTGATATTATTAATACTTTTTGTGGAAAATTTCCCCAAAATTGCATGTTTAAGTAGCTGTCTTCAACATCCTGTTCAGTTCAAGAAACATCTTTCCAGTGGAGTATCAAAGCCAGTGACTAATAACAAATTTTAAAAATCCAATTTGTTGTTACTGTTTGTGTTGTATGCTTATGTTTTCACTTCCCTCAGTCTGGACATTCAATTTATAGTTGTAAACATCTGCACATTACCACTTTCAATTTTGATTCTCATTGCTACAATGCTTGCATCACTACAATTTGAAACCAGTAATATCTGCTAGAAAAATAAATTATCTTTCAGGATTTTAGAAATGTACATTTATGGTTTCCAGAACTACTAATGCTCTATCAGGAATTTGATGGCTTTCTCTTCCCATGAGAAAAGAATCTGAAAGTCTACATTACTATGTGGACACCAGAACCATAGAGACTGAAAATTCAGTTTACATCCTCAGAATGAGGGTGGGGGGCAAATGGTGATTTGAAGGAGGCAAATGCTAGTCAAAAATCTGTAGAAGCTTTTTCATCTAAAATACACTTTTATATAAAAATCAAAAGAATTAAGAAGAGGAACGTGATGCCAATTAGAAGTATAACTAAGAACTCTAATTATACCTGATCCGAGTACAGGAAGATTCACTAATGACACTGAAGGTAACTGATCTTACATCACCACAAAGGACTCCCAAATCCCTTTTTGTCTAGTTTACAAGCAAGAGAAAGACAAGTTGGTAACATCTTAGCATGGTAACTGACTTAACACATGATTCTGATTGTGCTTGAGGTAGCAGGAATTGGCTTCCAACATGACTGGGAAGAGGGATTTCATGTAGTCACTCAGTGCAAGATGACAGAAACAGAAACCAGGATGACTCTGAACCTATCAAAAACATGCAGCTGGTAATCCTGTGGTTCCGATTCAGCAGCAGTGGGATCATCAGTGGCCTGAGCCACAGCTAATGAGAGCCATTCCTCTTCCCTCTTCTTTAAAAAGAAGGTTTTCCTTAGACCTCAGGTTCTCAGTCTAACAGCCTTCCATAAATTCCACACCACATCCCACTCCTTAGATGTCCCCAGCTATCACCCGCTGCACAAACTGGAGATGAAGAAGTTATGAAAGTACAGGGCCTTTCCCTAGGAGGTGCATCCTGCCTCGTACTTCATCCTGAACTCACAGCTCCGATTCTCTCTTCATGGCTCTCCAGGCTCTGTGCTACCTCAGTGTCCTTCTCCCAGCCTATCTTCATCTATGTTCTCAGAAGCTCCATAAATACTTACCTCTCGGCCCTCATATCCTCATGTATCCTCCCTCTTCCCTCTCTGCCTCCCTCCTGCCCTCCAGTTTGCACAACACTGTTGGACGACATGCTGAGAGATATCTTTCCCAACAGATGGGCTCACAAACAGGGAGTGAGGAAGGTGATGGAAGAGCAGCAGCTCCCTAGCCACGGGGTATCCATACACATTCACAGCAATGGGTTGCACCATGCTCATATCATTATAGGCTAAAAGCTTTCTTGAAACAAAAGCTATCATTTCTTCAAATTTGCTTGGGCTGTGTTTTTAGGCTTCCTGAATTATAAGAGGTCATAATGCAAGATACCATGCCTAAAATATTACCTCTAAGTCATTCTAATGTTAACATTTCTGAAGATAAAACAGATTCCCTTCCCTCAGTACATGATGCCCCTACCTCCCCACCTACAGGTGTCATTACTTGGTCACTGGTGACTGAGGAAGCAGATGACATTTTTCAAGAGTTGGATATGTACTTTTTAAGTTATGCTGCATGGTGGAATTTCAATCATCAGGCACTAGGTGTTTCAGTGACATCAAAATGTTCTTCATCAGGAATGGAAAGTAAAACAACAAGCAACTGCATCCAAAGGACTGATTTCCCAATTTACCTTAGGCTAGCATTATACTTCTACTTAATCAAAATATTCTGTAAGAGGGGAAAATGAAAGTCTACAACACAATTAACAAAAATACCCTGAATTTGTTGCTCACAAATATTTTTTTAAAAAAATCAACCCCTTATGCCAGCATTTTGGCTCATAGTGTCTACTCCTCTGTCATTAATGCTCTCTGCCGTAAGCACAATTCCTAGCTGGGGATTCCAATGCGTATGGGAGCTAGGATAAGATTCCAGATCTCAGTTGTGCTGGCATGAAGATAGGTCTCCTCAGTGATACAGAAGACAATATCCTAGGGAGACTGGAATTAGTCCTATTCTGCAAAATTCAATCCAAGATGTAAGGCATATCAAGAAGGAAGTAATTACCAGCTAATGGCTGTGGATGGAAATGTAACATGGATCAGCCTAAGCATTTCATGACAAGTGACAAGACAGCTTGAAAAAAGGGGGATTTTTTCCAAAAGGATGGAAGGTGTCAAGAGCAATAAAAAAAGGGTTACCTCTTCAGTTTGGGAGGGGCTGATTCTAGGCATTGGAGATACTTGTGGTGTTTTCAGCTGTGTACTGTTGCTGTCTGGAACAAGCTCTCTGTGGATTGACTGAATATGGTTTTGGAGTTCAGTTTCTGATTCAAACTTTACATTGCAACTAGAACAGCGAGTCTTCAGTCCCCCTGCCTTGCTTTTGTTCTCAATGGAACTCAAGTTCTCATTTTGGCCCATGCCTTGTCTGTTACTGCTTGAAGGGATGTTGACACTTGGACTACCACTTTTACTGAGATTAACACAGCTAGCACACAGACCATATGGCAGACCGTTGATGTCAAGTTTCACTAAATCCTGTTTTGAACGGAATTCCTTCAGGCAAGACGCACACTTGTACAGTTTCTGGAGATGCTGTGCACGTCCCGTGGACTGCACGGCAGAACCATTTCCAGTTTTCTGCATATGGAACGTGCCGTGGATTTTCAGTTCCAGCGTGGAGGTCACTGTCTGCATGCACACCACACAGCGGAACCCTGTCAAGGAGTTCCTCAGGTCAGGGTGCATTTGGCAATGCTCTAAAAATTCCTCCTCACTCTGGAGGGGCATCTTGCAAATCCTGCAGTTTCCAGTGTCCAGGCTCTTACTATGTGTGACCTTATGTTCAGTAAGAGTCAGAAGAGATGGAAACCGCTCGCCACAGATTGGGCACATATAGTGTTTCACTGGTCCCAAGTGTGTCTGCATGTGCTCTCGAAGCCCATTTTCAGAGAAGAAT
The DNA here is from genome assembly GCA_013397845.1 of Melanocharis versteri. NCBI lineage: Eukaryota > Metazoa > Chordata > Aves > Passeriformes > Melanocharitidae > Melanocharis > Melanocharis versteri. Next base: position 787,705 of record VZTG01000673.1, on the reverse strand, counting down.
GTTCGAGAACACACATTACACTTGTAATTCCCTTTAATGAGCTCAGCCTTTTTCTTCACTATGGCGCTTTCTCCAGGTCGAATGTTGTGGTCTCGCAGCTGGTGATTCTGCAAGAGAGTCTCCATGGTGTAAGCTGCTCCGCAAATGTCACAGCCGTACATAGGCTCAGACGTGTCCACATCTTCTTCACTGCCATCGTGGCTGTTATGGGACTCCTGGCTATTTGTCAACAAGGTCTGGAGTTCCACTTCCTCTTTCTGAACTTGCTCAGATGCCCCATTCGTTCCACAGTTCGGAGTTTTCGTTTCAAAAACACAATGTTTTTCCCTCAAGTGCTTTTCCAGCAAGATGATAGCATGGAAAGCTTTGCTGCAGAACTTGCAGTTGTACTTCTTGCTGTGCGTAGTGATGTGACACTGCAGCTCCACTTCTGTACCAAAGGATTCACCACAGAAGATGCACTTGTGTACTTTGCCTTGGTTCTCCAGGTGGTTGTGTTTCACATGAAGCTGTAGGTCAGTCTCATTGCGGAAATCCCAGTTGCAAGATGTACATCTGTATACCTTCTTCTCATTGCTGTGCTTCACAGCCAAGTGCAGCTGAATGGAGACTTTGGAGTCAAAAACCTCTTGGCACAAGGTGCAGCGGAAGAACACGAATGTATGCATGTCCAGTAGGTGTTTCTGCAAGTCATCCACAGAAGTGAACTGCTTGTCACAGCTTTCACAGATGTAGTAGGTTGAGGTGATCATGAAATGAATGGTGACATGCTTCAGCAGTGACTCCTGATTTGGAAATTCCTTGTTGCACTGAGGGCAGGTCAGTTTTGGCAGGACAGTGTCAAGATGTGTTTTCAAATGAGTCTGAAAACCATCCAAGGAAGTATACTTAGCACCACACTGATTACAAATATATTCCCCAGCAGGACGAGGAGGAGCACCTCCAACTGCCTGCATCATCTTTAAAGAGGTCTGCTCAATGGTTACAGGAGATAACGGACTCATGGCTCTGGACTTTTTCCCATTGTGGATGTAATTCAACGCCAAAGGAATGTTCTTATGGTTCTCCTTGATATGCTTGTTCAGTTTAAGAACACTATTAAATATTGGAGAATTGGTACAGTAAGAACAAGAATACACTTCCACCACGGGATCTTTTGGGGTTCCGAGCACAGGCGAACCAAAACGGGAACTGCTAAGATCACAATGGACTTGTCTGATATGCTCTTCCAGAGAAGAATCTGTAAGAAATCCCATGTAGCAATGGGGACAAAAGAATGCATTACTGTCCTTAGCAGCAGGGTTGGCAAATCCATGAGAACATCGGATGTGTTCCTGAAGGGTGTTGAGGTCATTGAACACTTCAGAGCAGAAGTTGCACTGGTACACCATGGCAGGCATGGTAGAAACAATCAGTGCTGGGTCTGGAGCTTCATGGACTTGCTTAAGATGTTCGTTCAGATTGTAGAGAGATGGCAATACCTCCAAACAATACTGACAGATATGGGCTTGTTCGGGTTTATCTAAATGCATAGTTTTCAGGTGTATCTGCAAAACTGCAAGGCTGGAAAACAACTGTTTGTTGCAATAAATGCAGCTATAAGTAACTTTTGCCTGTTTACTTGAAGGACCAGTGATATCTGGCACTTGCTGAGCTGCCCGCTTCCTTCCACGACCTTTTGGTATAGGAGGAGCTGTTTCCACCATTGTTGAGCTATCCACTGAGAGATTTGAGTCTGGAGTAGTGCTAGAGACTGAGGTGTACCCCACAGTTACCAAAGATGGGCTGTTGCTGTGGTTGCACGACTCTGGCTGCTGGTGACTGTCCATGTGGCTGTACAGCTCCTCCACAGTATGAAAGTTCTCAGAGCAAATGCTGCACGAATTCTTCTTCTCACCATTATGAGCCTGCTCCATGTGATTTACTAGGGACGTTTCCTCTACAAAGAGTTCATGACAGTAAACACACTGAAGAGCAGACCGGTCCTCATTAGGGGAACACTCAGGGTGACATTCTGCAATGTGCTTCTGAAGATCTTCAGGAAAATCAAAGCCTTCTTCGCACTGACTGCATTTCTGAGTGTCTTTCATTTTCCAGTCCTCCATTCGGGAAGCGGACTGGGAGCCATCCTTGTTCCTCTCGTGAACCTGCATGTGTCCATGCAGTGAACTAGATGACAGGAACCCACGCCTACAAATGGCACACTTATATGGCTTGTTGGACGTATGAGTCTTTAAGTGAATTTTAAGATGATCGCTCCTTGAGAACGCCGCATCACACTCACTGCAGTGATACTTCTTGTCTCCCGTATGGAGCTTTATGTGGCGGTCCCTGCTCCGTTTGTGTTTGAAGAGACGGCTGCAATACGTGCATTTGAAAGGGAGCTTGTCACTGTGACTTTGCTCGTGGTGCTTTAAGTAGCTGAGGCGGCTGAACGATTTGTCACAGAACTGGCACGGATAGGGCAACCCTGGGCCTCCTTCCTCTTCTCCAAAATCACAGCCTTCTCCATGGCTCGGGGAAGTCTGGTCCTTGCTAGAAGGCGATGATGCTGGCCACGAGCAAGAGGGGTCATCCTCAACATCCACTCCGTCTGAAATGAGAAAGAAACATGCCCACAAGTTTAATACCAACAGTCAAAAGGAGATAGAAGCTGCATATGAATAACGCAGGACTGCTACTCCTAAATACTAAGACATTAAACTCAGACTAGGATATTTCTTGCACTGATATCCAACAGTTTCAAGACCACATTTATTTTTATCATACTGTAAAACATTAGAAGTTATTAAATAGTTCTGTGCCTACATTAACTTTTTATTGCTTTTTTATCATTCTTTCTCAGTTGCAGGATATGCATTATACATTGACAACTTTATTAAAATGCAGATTTTAATATATTTAATGTTTCTTTTGTATCCATTGTAAAATTATTTGCATATTATGTGAGCATCTGAAGAGTCAAAAGGAAAGGAGAAAATATTACAGGAATGCTTGAAAATTAATACAGTCAACCCACATGACTAATATTTAATGAAAAGATTCACCCTGCTTTGCTACAGGTTTGTGGTATTTTTTCCTTTGAAGTTGATTCTGAACACAGAAATCTTTCAAAGGCTATTTCTGAGAGAGACTTGGGTGTTATTCTAAACAATAATAGGAAAAATTACAAGGGAGGAACAGGACAACAATATAAACAGTGATGTTTTCTCTAATAAAGTGCAACCAGATTTCTCCAATAATGATACAATTCACTTACTGAAAGCTGGCAGCTGGATCATTGAATGTTCAAAACAATCTAACAGACCAACAACCAGGATCAAGGAAAATGGGAAAGTGTCACAAGGGTCAGCCATGAACAGCATTTTTTTTTTTTAAGTTCAAGAGGTTGCCCACCATTTCTTCCTTTTTTGCAAAGGCCTCAGCCAGCTGAACTTCCTCAGTACAGCAGAACCTGTACTGTGAGGTGATCACAGACAAAGCAACTTGCAAAAAACTGGAAACAGGAAAAATGATAAACGTTTATGGTAAAAGCTGAAAGATTTATGAGTTATCAGGAAAAGACAAAACAGAAATTCTGGCCAGATAATAAACGGACTAGTTATCCATGGTATTACTTCATCTCTAAACAGGGAAAGTTGTAAATATTTTTTTCAAGACATGCTGTACAGATTTTGTACTTTTTGTTTAAATGTAGATAACTATACTGCAATGATCATACTGATCTTAACCTAAAACTTCTTTAAAAATACTAAAAGAATGTTTGAAAGATCACTCTACATCAAATAATTCTTCTATTCCTTTCCAGCGGCAATGCTTGAGGTTTTTTTCCTTTTAAAAGTAAAACTGACTAGAGTGACACTACAGAAAAAAGATACGATAAACCCCTTGAAAAATATCTTTCTAAAGATATTCTTGCAAAGCAGTAAGTTTCTTAACATCTTCAAACTTCTCTTAAGAAATTTACTACAACACAAAAGTTAGAGCTGGCCTATATTATATAAACAAATTCCAAGCCTGCTTACTTTGAGGTAAAGAGATTTTACTAGATTATCAACCTCTTGCTTATCCACAGGAAACAGATGAGGATTCATTCCTTTCCTGCATCTAGAAACTGATGACAACGCCATCTCACTATCAATGCCAGATGGCAACCATCTAACTCTGAGAAAACAACCAAACACCATTGCTGGATGCCTGCCCATTGACACAATGCTTTTCAGGATAAGTTGGAAACTGCATGGGTTTTTATCCTCTTGTTTATGTCTTGGAGAGGAGGGTTTCACAAATTAAACACACCTTTCGCACACACACACATAATGTACATCTGTGATTACCTACATACAAATCTGCACTAATGGTATGTATTTCAATTACAAAATCAAACCCAGCCTGAGTGCCATGTTTCTGAACTGAAAACAATGCTGTCTGTTTTTCAAAAAAATTGAAACACAAAAATCCTCCTTTCCAGCAAAAGTACTGTCATCTACTAAAACGCTTCCCAATGTGCAAAGTTCCTCATTGTCATACACACTAAATAAAACCAGTCAGGTGAGTTTTTAAGATGCTACATTAATGACTGCAATATTCACAGGAGACTTTTAATGTAAATCTGTGTACTGCCCTTTCAAATTGCTGGATTTGACTCTAAAACTGGAAATGATCAAAACAGTGGAACAAGCATTTGCAGAAAAATATGTTAAGGTTTTCTCCAGTTCTAAATTTTATATTAAATGCATCTTTCCAGCTAGGTCTTTTAAATGGGAAAACCTTTTGTTCTTTAAAAATCCAATATATTTCTGACATACACCCACTGATGGCAGATAAACAGGAATTTATGTCAAGCAACCGAGTGAAGAAAAATAGTCTGTGACTGCCTAGGCAACATATTTCGTAACCAAATTTAGTATTAAAATGTATATCCTATGGAGAAATGATATATTATTGTATAAATGTTTAGAGGAATATATAGTAAGTGTTATAAATAGTGTACCATCACTGACATAGCAGTAAATCACTTCCTTTTTGCGGCCACTGCCTGCCCAGTTTTACCTATTATACAACTATTCCCCCCGGCTCATGGATCCCAGCAGGCTGCCGGGCTGGCAGCAGGGTCAGGATCAAGCGTGGAATGTGACCATGGCATAAGCAATGGCAGCCCCTTTCCCCCACCCAATTCTTCTTGTTTGCTTGGGAGGCTCCTCAGCTTTTATACAAGGGTAAGGAAAGCCGAGGGGGAAGAATGTAACTACAGCACAGAGACAGCTCTTACTTTCCAGCCGGCAAATGGAAATGTGTGTCACTTTGCCGTTGCATTTTTTTTTTTAATCTGAGCCCATGCTAATTCTACAGAGCAATTCTCTTTGTGCAAAAGGGAGAAGAGCAAGCCACTTACAAGTCAGACTTGTGTCCTTTTAACCTGAGAAGTGAAAATCTTTCAATCTCTCAGAGCTACAGAAGAACCAGCAAGGGAGGGGGAATTCCGCAAGGCGGAGGACAACAGGATTTTCCTGAGTACAAGCCTAAGAACGTGACCAACACGCTTTCCCGACTGTCCCCCACCCCGTGGCATGGCGGGGGAGGGGACAGCCTGTGTGGAAGTGACACTGGTGGCTGGCCACATGCTCTGGAGGGAGGGACCCTGGGCTGCGCTCACACAAAGGGCTCCAAAGCCAAGCCCATCAGCTCTCAGTGACCCACAGAAAGGCTTTTGAAACTGTCCTTCTGCAACAAGGAAAATGTTTCACTGCAGTGACTTTTGCTGTGCAGACTCCAACCTGAACACTGGGAACATTGTGTGTGATGGACTAATGTGCCATTTGAGCTCAGGGGCTGGGTAGGAATGGATCTGGGGACAGCAACTGAGAAGGAAACCTGGACTAAGGATAACTACTGCTACAGCAGGATGTGAGTGATGGCAATGCCTGTCCTGCCATCTCCCCACTCTCTCCCACAAGGATGCTGCCCCATAAAATTAAGGTGCAACCACTAAGAGCATCTCCCTCAGAATGGCAGGAAAGCGTGACTTGCTGCTCTGCACTGAGGCCCCTCCACGTGCACAGGCACGAGGTGAGCAGGCCTTGGCCCTCAAAACTCTGATGGAGGAGCTGAACTGAAGGTCCCCACAGTGAGCCAGATGCTTGGGATGCAGACTCCACTCCAGCTTTCCCAGCGGATCTCACCACAGAGCCAGCTCTGTGCTGGGGGTAAAGTTCGACCTGCTGCCGGGGTAAAAGGCTTCAAACCCCTTTTCGCCCATCACTTTCATAGAAAATGCAGTTTGCTGCTACTCTGCACACAGCTGCCTGTATATAAATCTGCAGACACCTATACACTGAGCTATATGTCAACATTACAAATCTGATCTTTAATGTTATAACAAGCTGTTTTAAAATACTCTGGACCAAATTCAGATGCACACATACAAGTTCCCAGGAGTGGTACACATCTATCTGGGTGCAGAATAGGGCTCCAGGTATTTGACAGAGTGTTTATGGAGTTTTAAAATATATTTTCTGTATCGACCTTTTTTTTTTCTTCAGCACTCACTAAGTGCTACTTACTGTAAATGCCTTTTTTGTGTTATGGCAAGTATTCTGAGTTTCAATGTGATGCACTTAACATGTCCATGTAAATTTTTAATTTTTGGAACCAGTCACTTCACACTCGCTGACTCTGAGAAAGCTCTAGCACTCACAACCAAAAAACTTTGCAGAAAATCGGCTACAAGGCCTAAAAGTCTATTTAAAGATGCAAATGTGTGTGAATAGTTAGTGCAGATGTTTTTCTACACCAACTGTACTTGCTGAGTTTCACCATTTCCATAAAGCACATTAAAACAAGTGTGTGAACACTCTGAGATGAAAGTACCAAGCACTCCTGAGACTTCCAGTGGAAAGTAGAGCTGCCTGACTTTTCTCCAAGCAGACAGGAATGCCCATGATTCAGCAGCCTGAGTAAATAAAAGAGGTCCTTATTTCCTAATTCTGCTGGCTGGCCACACTGCAGCAGTCTCTGTGCTGCTGCCAAAGGGGATGCAAAACTGGAACTACACCCAGCAGCTGAAGGACTGTCTTTGTTAGCCAGCCAGGCCTTCCTGACCATCTTCTGGCAACAAAACTATCGTATCCTGCAAGGAAGACCTCCATCTCAGGCTTGATAATTCTCTAGTCTGTCTAATAGGACGAAACAACAAATTTCGCCTGGTCTGTGTTGGAGGAGGACAGCTGGAAACTCAGTTAGTAGCAGAGTAACACCTGTTCAGTCGTATTGATGGGGAAAGTGCTCACCAACAGAAAAGTGAAGCAATACCAGAAGGAGTTATCCCACAAAAGGGGGGGAGGAAGGGGGAAGCACAAGAGCACAAAAGCACCTCTGTGGAGTTAGCAGCCAGCCACTCATGTGCCAACCCCAGCAGACGCGAGGTCTTAAAAGTGATCTTATCCCTAGTGATGCTGACTGAATTAACAGGACTGCTTCAGAAAGATGTTACTTAGTCACCAGGAAGGTCTATGACATACACATGCTTTTGCTGGATAGACTTCAGGGCACTTGCTTTATCATGGCTTATTTTTCTGTATGAGTTAAACATATTTTTGCTGCCACTAGACAAATGACCACATTCCTAAAGCAAATGTCAGCTGACCTTTATGTGCCATAATACATAGGGGTCCTCTGATAGAACAGAGTTTACAAATATGAACAAATTAATATTTTCAATATCCTGTAAGCAGCAGTTTTCCATTTTCCCTATTTTGCTGCTCAAGTAACTGGGGCACAGACAAGCTGGAATGCTTTGCCTCAGGTTACAAATGTAATCTGTGTGAAGGAGGAAATGGAACCTGCATCTCCCCAGTCTGAGCCATTCCTGCAAGAAAAATTCTTTCTCCCCTGAAACACAGAGCTGGCAAAATGCTTAAACTGCTGGACTCAACCAAAGAGAAAGACCAGCAGTTTAGATGGACAGACATCCCCCCAGCTCTGGGTCCTGCTGATATGTTCTCACTACTTTTCTCCCATAACAGTAATGGCAGACTGGTGACACAACTATCCCCCAGGATCCTATCCAAAGCACTAAATAGCAAAGTTTCTTTAACAGGTAAAAAATAATGAGTTACATAGGATGATAATAGATACTAAAAATGAAAAATCAAGTATACCAGGCAGCAGCACATAAACCTGTGTACTCCATACTGCCACAGGCATATGGATTGTGAATGCACATGTATGCATTTATGCATTGGGTTGTTACGTAGTTATTATCTGCTGTCCTATCACCTCAAAGACCTGTTCATATGCCAGTGCAGAGACTTATATGTGCTTATACATGCCTATTGAAAAGGATGGAAAGCTCATCCAAATGTACAGCTTTGCTAATTTACCAGACAGCATGCCACAAGGTAGAACATGATTTGTAAGAAAGGAAGGACTAAATAGCAGGTAGGTAGGTAGGTAGGTCAGTTAACTGGATGTATGATAAGGCTCCACAGTTTTAAATCTTTGCATTTTTGCGCAGGTAATTGAGTGGAGTGGTTATTATATATCATATAGTTTAGTTGTAATGGCCATTTCAGGTTTTAGTGCTGGCCACATTTTATATTATTACCACCACTAATTGTCTGCAGGGCTACCCTGAAAATGAGATAAGGAATCTTAGGGGAATATGCAGGTGTGAATAAATAGCAAACTAAGAGGTTAGATATTGCTGAAATAAAACAATATTGTGCTGTATGCTGAATAGATCTAAATAACTAGAAGATCAAAGGACAGTGTTTAAGGATTAACATGGCCTCAGTGATGGTCTAACATACATGTCACTGAAACAAGCTATAGTTCTGAAGTTTTTAATAGAATTAGAAGGTAGGACTAGTCTTTAAAGTCATTTTAAATAAAATATACATTATTACATAATATTCTCTGTTTACTTTCAATAGAAATGTACACAGTTTTGGAAAAGCTGAAACTTTAATATAACCATCACTTTTTTTTCACATCAGTGACCCCACATTAAACTCACTCATTTGTCTCATAACTTATTAAATGGCTTGAAAACTAATACTCTATAATGGGCATTCAAAAGAGAAACGTGAACTTTAAAAATTATTTATAATTTACAGATGTTTTTTAAAATCTATCAATATTTCAAAACTGCTTTGGGAGCACCAATTAAATGCATTAACAGTTAGATTACTGGGGGAGAAACATACAGAGGTTCCTGACCAAAAGAACTGAGACAGCTGGTAGGGAGGTTTCCCCATTTTAAATTTCATAACCAGAGGAAAGGCAGCTCCTAGAAACAACAAATAAGTCACTTTAATACCTCACAGGAAAAACCTGCTTGCTTTTATAAAATGCCTTTAATGTCTACATAAGTAGTTAACATTCCTGTATTGCTCTCCTAAGGTAACCTAAGGCTCCAGCTCCATTATGTCTTCTTCAGAAGACATATTACCATTACATATGTAAAGAGGAGCATAAATGTTTTCCTTGATTGTTGCTTAAAGTTCATTTGAACAGACGGAGCCCAATGAATTCCATCTTCTGCAGCCAAATTAAAGAAAATGTAAGCAGTTCATATTCTGCTCCACCTTTCAAATCATACACAACACCCAATTTGCAACTAGAAGAAAACAGAGTTACCCTTCTGCTTGTTTGAGGAAGCTGGCATTTTGTGCCTCTATAGGCAAAGAGAAAGCATAAGTAATTTTCCACACTCCTGTACATATAACTAATGACAGTCACCATCCTCACAGCTTATTATACTGCTTTACATAATTGGGAATTGCATGTCACACAATTAATTTACAGGGGTTGTTTAGTTGTGACTATACAAGCACTAAGCGATTCAAATTAGCTCATTTGTCCACTGCTTAAATGTGACAAACACATTTACACTGTATTTCTTCCGCTGCTAAGTTGCTGTTTCTTTTAGTCGTTGTTTTTGTTTGTTTGTACAGTATGAGTCAGAGACCACCAGGCTTGTTCCATCTCAATCTAGGGTCAGAAAAGAACACCCTGAGAATAATTGCATTTAAAATCAAGATAATGGCAGAGCAAAAGCCCATTCAAATACTCCAGCAAACTTGTACATAAAAATGATCTCCTAAGAACCTGTATATTAACAGCCTCATGTACTAAAAGTAGTGATTCAGTCAATCAGGTTTTTGCTAGAGAATAATTATTATAATTTGTTGTGCTGATAACAGTATTTGTACTGCTTATTAAGAACAGCAAATGACTAGGGGATAACAGTTCAGGGTTCCTCACTGGACTCCAGTATTTCCCTCTGCCTTCTGTTTTCACTGGGTTGTGCTCTCCCCCAGGCAATACCATGAATAGGACCAAAAGCCCTCTCCCTCCAATCTTCCCCCGCTCTGCAGCTCCTTTTGAAAACCTCAGAGACAGCAGGCCCGGTAACACAGTCCCAGTCAAACTTTCAAGATATATAGGTATTAAAATGAGCTGACTGTTTCTTTCCCAGGTCACAATATAAGGAGTGTGTCTTAAGTCTGAGAAATGTCATTATTTCTCTTTCCTTCCCAAAATCAAATGGTCCAGAAGATCAGGCCCTTAGAGCTGAAGGAGACCCCACTTCACAGCTGCCCTCTAAGTCCCCATTCCCACACAGCTGCAGGACCCTGCAGGGAGAAGGGCAGGCTGTCAAAACGTCCCTAGCTGGAGGCTCAGACAAAAGATGGAGCCTCTGGGCGGGATTTGCAAGCAGAAACCCCTGAGATGACAAGCATCACCTTGGGTCCTGATTTGAGTATCTCCCTTCTTTCCGTTAATCTAGAGTTTGATCATGAAGGTCCCCCATTTTTTATCATGTATGCCTGTCCGTCCCACTTATGCCTGCATTTCAACCACCCCAATTCTTTGCCTCATTGCCTTTAGATCAGAATGGCAACAGCAAGACAGTTAGGAGGGGGCTAAACTAGGACAGAGAAAAGAAGGCAGGCAATGTGTGGAGAAGCAAAAGAAAGAAATATAGGGTGGAGAGAAAGAAGGGAGTCAATAATTGCATCTGAAAGAAACCCAGGCAAAGATATCTAAAAATCTTTTCAAGGAAATGGAAAGTAAAAGGAAATTAAGATCAAGCGAAAGCAGTGTAGGCAGTTAACGCTTTCAAAAACACATCAGTGTTATTTTACAGTGTGCTAGAATTAAATACAGTAAATAAACACAGAACTGCTTATTTCTTAGAATGACAGAAATGTGGTGGAGGTCTTATTTACACAGGTGAAAACTCCTGGACCTAGATCTGCAAAGGGACCTAGGTGCCTCCAGGAGCCCAAGAAGCAAAGAAAGCAGGATTCATGGGGCCCTGGGGGGGAACCAGGAAAAGGTCTGCAGCCTCGCAGCTTGGGCACTCAGCTGGGAAAGGGGAGTACTGGGCTCTTTATACATTAAAGAGGCACTGAATAAAAACAAAAATAAACTTAAGCATGAGTTCCAGTCTGCAAGAACCCCTGGGCTAAATGAGTGTCCTTCTCCACAGGGTAACAAGTTCCTTCTCAAATGTGCTCCTACCAGTCCTATGAATAGGATACTCTTTCCTTCAGCATGCCCAACTTCCAGGAGAGGGGACCTTTGCACAACTTAAGACCCTCTTCTCAGAGGCAGGAAATGTGGCTTTGAATCCCCTCAGGGTGCTCAGAGAACTGAATCAAGGCCTCGTGCCATGTAATACTTTACCTACTTGGCCCCTAAGTAGGGAAGACAGGAACACAGCACTTTCTGCTGAAAGTGCCCAACGAGTCCTGGGCTTAGTATGACACTCTCCATGCAGCAGGCTGATAAAAGGCAGTGGGTGTCCAGACACTCAGACTAGGATGGTTTCCACAAACTACCAAACCACAGCAACCCGAGAAATTTTCGTGAAAAGAAGAGGTGCCTACCAAAATGGGATAAACCCAGGGAGGTAAGTTCTGGATAACCAATTCTATTTAGCTTCTTATAGTCCATCTACATCCTATTTTTGGCTCTCTTCTTTTAGATCTGACTGTTAGTGCAGATGTGCTGCACAGCTGTTAAAAAAAGATGTCCTGGAGCAAAGGTAACCTTTTTTTTTTTAACAGGATGGCAGACAAATGCTTACACCAACTCTAGTGCAGCAGAGTCACACTGGGGGCCACGTGTCTTGGGAACCTTTTCAACGCAGTCAAAATGCTGTGTTAGACAGTCCTTTCTTCCTGACCCTCATCTTCCCCAGGTTTGCTTGAGTGGGAACACATAAGGATGTCTATGCCATGGGACAGGCATGGCTTGGCAGGTGTGCATGGCTTCCATTAATATACAGGTGGTCTAGCCTATAATGGAAACCCAAAAAATTTCCCAGTTCCCAGCGCTCAGAAGACCAAATCCTACTATGAAGATGTCACATGTAAACTGTCACACCTACCATCTGCTTATCTTGCAGAATATCAGTCCCTCTATGTGGAATTTTGCAAGGTAAGAGTTGCATTTAGAACATGTATATGCTTCACTCAGTCCTCTCATGTTAATACAGGTTTATTTGGGTGATTAAACTTTTTTAAAAAAAGAAAGTGAAATTCTTTTTAAAAGGCAGAATTTTCCTTCTCTTCTGTATAATTTCCATTCACCAAAGCCTGCTGAAATGCACGATTAAGTGTCTGAAATAGAGGCCTCTCCAAAAATAAAGAGATCTCCACTTTGTTAAAGCCTGTATCTAAAACAACCCTTTGTAGCTTTCTCAGTGTAGAATGGAAGCCCGGTGTGAAATACAGTAAATTAAGCCTTTTGCTGTCAGAGCTGGAAATAAGGGCAGAGCAGAATAGCGGCTGGATTTGAAATTATTCTTTTTTTTTTTTTTATTGGCTTCATTTACATCCTGTCTAAGGTCTTCTGAGCAGCTCAAGGTGTCTTATCTCTGGCTACCAGGGGGTATTTTGCAGTCAAAGCAGTTAACGTACTTTCTCTCTCTCTCTCTTTTTTAAGGCCATCTTATCAGACAGATCTCTTCAGGCTGAGGAGAACCCATACTTATCAGTCTGTACACTCTATTGACAGCTCAGTGCTGCGAGGGACAAATGAAAGCTTAGGGTAGAGAAAGATCAGTTAACCTGTTCCACTCTCAGTTTAGACTAATCTTTGGTTTGTCTAACTCCAGGAAACGCTGCACATCTTTTCTGTGTTTACTTGGACAGCAGAGGCACACAATCACTTCATCGGTTGCTAAATCCGGAGCACAGGTACAGCCACTGCAACAATCCCCAGGGCAGTCTGCCTGTTGACTTGTAAATGTGAGCAGCGCTCTGCTGACCTCCAGCAACTCCTTCTCCAGGTGACCTCAGGGGCAGCAGGCTGTTCCAGGAGCATCTGAGAGTTGCTAGGATTGCCCAGTGAAGCAAAAACTGAGGGCTGCACGGACTCACAATTTGTGAGCCTTCCCCCCGAGCAAGGGGAAATGTGCACTTTTGAGAAAGGAAAGTAAGCCCACATATAGTCTAAATGTAAGCAATGAGGATGAAGGTAAAGCTGTAGAGAATCCCGCAAACCTGCTCTTGGATCAGAAGATGATGTGAAGAGCAATTTATTTAGACTGCTCCTTCATATCCTACCAGGGAAAATTTTACAGCATGATGTGATTAGTAACCAAGAGCAGTCAGCCCTACTAACTGATATCTCTAACAAATACACATGCCAGCTTTCTCCCCGACCACGAAAAAAGAAAAAAATATGAATGGCAACATTCCTCTTGTCCTTTTTTTCATAGTTCACAAGAAATGAGCCAGGTCGAAAAAGCTGCAGCTGCTGCTACTGAAAAATCATTCACAATTTCAGGTGAAAAAAATTCATATTGTAGATTGAGCCTTGTGCTGGTCCTGCTTTCTACATTTTTTTTGTTTATTTTTTCTCCCCCTTTTGTGTCCAAACACTTCATGAGCACTTTTTATTAGTGATAACCCTAGACTTTCCCTGCAGAGAAGGTTCACTATTAATTGTCCATTATCTTGGTGAGTCAGCACAAAGGAGAGGGGAAGAAATTCTCATCCAAATGGTTTCACCTCCCTCTCTTGAGAGTGATGCCCTTGTCAGGGCATTAAAGACATGAAAACCTGCCACTTATCAGAATTGTGTTTGAATCGAACTACTGTCCTTGAAAACAGTAGACACCAGATACCATCAAAATAAGCCACATTGGCAGATCCTGTTCCACTGTGACTCAGGCAACCTTTATCCAGCTTATATATGCACTTGCAACTGCGTGTGATCGGTAACGCTGCAGCCATAGTTTCAAGTAAGAAGGGCATGTTCTTTTCCATTTTATAAAACAATAAGCGTATTAAAAATAGCAACTGCCATAATGAAGAAAAGTTGGCTAGCATCTATGTTAAGTCTCTGGATACCATATTAAAATGTGGGGAAGTAGTATGTACAGATTTCTTGGGACTAGAAAGAAGAAGACACAGATGACATTTTTTGTGAAACAGTTTGGAAGACTTCAACAGTTTAAATAAGCCTGAGGACACACTTGAATGTAAACTCGTTGCTGAACCAAATCGTAAATTTTTTAATTATATGACATCACCAGTTCTTAACAAAGCGTAATTCAAACCCATTGAAATGCTGAATTTACTTGCTAATGAAACAATATTTAAAAGAGGTCTTTAGTATGTCTATTTACTTGATCAGAAACGGGGCAAAAAAAAAAAAAGAACAATCAGTGGTTGTCCGGGTTTTTCACAATTCAAAGTCACAAAGAGAAGGAAAAAAAAAATCAAAAAAGTTACGCTTTGCTTTTAACAAGTAAACAAGTGTACAAATTAATTCAGAGAGCTGTAATTTTGAAAATTTTCTATGTTTAATGTGCACTGCAGTTAAACTACTTTTTCTGTACAAATTAATTTACTGCATCAGTGATCGATGTTTATGTTTAGGCAATTTTATTTCTCAGTATGGTAAAATTAGACCTAATAGTTGCAACCTGTTATGTCCAATCTGTCACTGAAATTCAAATTGCCCTTCTTCCTATTATTCAAGGAGTAATTTGGAGGAATTAAAGCCATCTAAAACCAGAAGACAAACAATTCTCTGTAAGGACTCAATAGCCTGTGTCATCAACCTGCTCTAGAAAGCAGTGGCCCTTCCTCAGCAGAACCACTCCTTCCATCTCCTCTGGTTCAGAACATCTGCAGCCTGAAATGCCACAGAAGGCACAAGTGTCTGAAGACAGCAGAAGATTGTGTCACTGCTTGAAGGGAATGTAAGGACAATACACATTTTGACATAGTAGAAATAGCATTAACAGCCAAGACCCTTCTCTCCATTTCATAATTGTTGATGTTCAGACATTTTCAATCAGTCATCTTTCTATCTACATCTTTCTATCTGTTCTTCATCTGGGACAAGTTAGTTATTGCCATCTTGTTCTTGTCAGTGAAGCATTCAGCTCCCACCAACAACCATTATTTATTACTTCCATTACTGAAATACACATGTCAAACTTTGTTTACTACCCTTTGCCTTATTTTTCCTCGCTTCAAGTGAGATGGCTGTGCTATCCACACCAGATTATTCCCTTGAATCCCCTGAGGCTTCTTGAAGCCTAAAAGACTCTTACACATCTTCCAATGTATCTTACACATTTTGATCACATTTAGATTTCTGGATGGGATGTTGTATGCCGTTTCTCTACTCATTTACATGTTCTATTCTTAAAAGCCTAACAACAATCCTCCTCACAACTAAGAAACAAATACTTACTCTCCTTTCCCTTCTCACACATCTACATTTATCTTTAGTTTTATTTTTCTCTCTGTGTTTGTGGTTGGGAAGGAGAGACTCACTTTTCCCACATACACAGAATGCATACTTTACTTTCCAAATACCAACCTGCATCGCAATTTTTGGCCTTGTTGGTGGTGGATGAAATGGAAACAGTGAGATGAGAGATAAAGTTGATTTTGTGGAGATTTTGCATCTTTTCCAGTCATCTTGTTTTAAAATCTTTCACAAATTTTGAAATTCCAAGTAGGGTCATTTCTTGGCAAGATTGCTCAGTTCACCAAGCTGATTAATAATTTTGCTACTAGGCTGTACTGATTAATGTGGATTAGTCAAGTGATTAATAATTGTAATGTTTTGCAGGACCAAGCTGCCCTAAACGACTTGGGCTTTGATAGTATTTTACAAGTGGAACTTCCTTAGATGGATGATATGTAACTTCCTGGATTCCCAACACTCAGCAAAGTGGCATGACCTTACCCTTGGGTTCACTCCTCTGTTTTAGTGCCCATAAACCATTTTCAGATGACAATATTTGAACTAAGACCCTTGCTTTTTGTACAGCACTTGGCTGCTATTTCCTCTTCCTCCTAGTTGTTTGTTTCATTCCCCTGGTTGATGTTATCAGACTTATCTCAATGTGAGGTAAAACATCTTTTTGCTGAGTCCTATGCAGTTTCTAAAACAAAGACCTGAACTTCTGCTGATCCCGTGGCAGCCTGCGTAACACAAATAAAAACATCATGTACACGGGCTGGGGTATGTATGTAACAGTTAAATCATTTGTCCAGGATGGAAAACAGACACTTTAATTCTAGTGCTTAAATTTGAAGCACAGACCATTGTATTCCACGACTACATTTACATGCTTCCTCCTGAAGTGGCCAATGAACCAAATCGCTATTTATCATCTATTGTGCAAGATTTCCTGACTCTGCTTGTGTTTAGACTCCTGTTTTGCTGATACTGGACTTCACAGTATCGTCAGTCTCCAAAGAAGCATACAAAAGCACAAACTAAGACTGACTAGCAGGCTCTGTGTTAGGTAATGCATTGGCCAGTAGGCTGCACTTTCTTGCTAATTACAGTGGAAGTTTTCTCTTAAGGAAAACATGGCATAGCAAATGGCATGGAATCAGCTTGCTTTCTAATTGGAGCTTTCTTTCTAATTCTCTCACTACTAAGTTTCCCCATAAACACATTCCTCTATATTTGGATACTGGATTTAACCCTCATACAAAATAAGACTCGACACAATGATATATTTATTTGATCTTTTCTAAAGCACCAATTGCAAGCCAAGCAGCATAAAGAGCCAAATGCAAAACAGTAAAAGTAGAAAGCAAAATCTAATAGCATGTTACAATATGCTATACACACAGAATTCAAAAGGGACCTGCCAGCCCCAAAAGATTCAATTCCTGACTAGTTAGAGGAAAGAGAAAAACAAAAGGGTAGCAGATGCAAAAACAAAGGTAGGGAGCCCATAAAACAGTCATGGATAGGCCAACTGAAATAAACAGGGCTTGCAGCTTGCCTTAAAGGCAGCCAGCAAGGGGCTCTGGCAGGGAGCTCCACAACCGAGGACAAGAAAGACTTGCCTTCGGCCTGTGTCTGACTCAGCCCGGGGAGGGAAAGCCACGTCCAACCGCGAGCAACTGCCAGACAGGGACATGGAGCGCGAGGCTGCTGCCCAAGAACCAGGGGATTAAAATTTGAACAGCTATATGGACAGGACTGTATTTTTTAATATATCAGTTTTCCACCCCAAAGAGGCTCCGGATCAATTTCAAGGGAAACAATTAGGAGCACATTACAGTAGTCTAGCCCAGATGACTGCAGTATGGTCTTTGTCCAAGATAAATAAGCAAACTGTTCAAATAAGCTGGAAACTCATCACTAGGACGTAGAACCAGGGCCTTTCTTGCTGGGGAAGGAACAATGCTGGTCAATAATACTCCCAACATGTACCTTGTACTAACCTGAAAATGTGTCTCTCCACATCCCAGAACACCAGAACACTTCCTGCTTCTTTATTTCAAGCCCATTAAGAAGGCAGCCTCAAGGCATATCGTCTAAGTGTTTCCCCCCGTTTTCCGCAGCCTTGTAGACATTGTGCTACCACCAGTTTCACTCCTCTGAAACATGTCTACTGGAGGCATATGTTACGTGCCTGCAAATATACTGCAGACCTCCTGCAAGCAAGCACAGCTCAGAGCAGACCAAATGAAAATATCACATATTGCGATGTCTCCAGCCAGCTAATGGAACTGCAACCTCTAATTCCCCTGATAACTCACATCCCACATAAAGACAGGGAAAAAAAAAAGAGAGAGATGCAATGGAAGACTGCTTTGTGGAAAAAAGCAAATACTCATCTTGGAATAAGGTATTACCCATTTGGTCCAACCATTTAATTGCTCTTGGCCAGATGCCAGTTTTGGATCAGCTCCTTGGATACCTGACAGGGTCTGCAGTCATGGGACAGGAGCCCTCACCCATAACATGGACACAGTGGCAGCTTGAGGAACAGAGAGCTGGGGAGTGAAGGGTACACTAAGAGCATCCTGACCATCCGGAGGAGCCAGTAACAGCTGTTCCTGCCGAGCTACAGTCCCAACACAGGGTCACTTCAAAAAATTGGTAATCTGGGCAGAATCATGCTGTGGACTGGATCTGGCTTGCAGGACATTTTTTGGACTACTCTGCATCAACTCCAAAGCAAAAGCTCTTCTCTGGCTTTTACTGTGGCAGAAAAAAAGCCTGTTTTGTGGCTTTTTATCTCATGGGCATAATCCCAATCAAAACAATCTGAAATGCAATCAAGACAATTAGTTTTTTTATTCCTTCTGATCCTAACATGACTGCAAAGGAGACCGATAACCTTCCGGTCTGATCTTCATCTTCCTGGCAAAAAGAAATATGAACAACATCAGACAATTGCTGACTTTGTACCAAGTGCAGGCAGCCTATACTAACCAGGCAGCCTGTAACAGGAAACATTTCCAGGAATTTTACATGTGTTTTTATTACGGCAGGATCTGTTTTCTTCATTTTATTCAGCCATGAGCCGGGATTTTAGAACGCACTGGTACAACATTCTCTCCGCTGCTTAGAGGGTGGGATGGCTGAAGAAAGGCTGCATTCTCCCCGAATTTTCTACATAACTACTTGACTCCTTGGTTGCTTGGCTCTAAGGTCTGCTACTTTAGCCCAGGTTATCATCCCCACACTGGACCATTTTATTTCCACAGAAAACTTCTAGATCTCTATTGCTATTTGACACAAATAACTGCCTCTGAAATACTCCAATTTGCTGACTTCCTTCACAAACTAAAAACTGCACTCCTCTGAAGAGGCAGTTTGTATCGCCTCAGATTCCCTTATGCGAGGTAAAGAGAATACGTGACCCTGACTTAGCTTTATCATGAGCTCCTACTCATATTACGTGAAGATTTTAACCCTAAGTGATCATTTTCATAAGCTCAACTACATTCATCCCTTTCTCCAAGCATTTAATTGCAAAAAAGCTAATACACTGTGTGTTGCAGGCATGACATACTGGTGATGTACTGAACACACTGAGGAAGCTTCTAGAAAGACATTTATATCAAGGAAATATTAGCAGACACATCCAATAGACACAGAGGAGGATTAGCAGAAAAAGAACTGGCCAACCTCTTGAACACTATGCTGTTTAACTTACATTAACAAATATACTAAAATCCAAAGTCTCAGAAGAAAATCCTGGCCCTGCTGAAGTCAGTGGAATTTTTGCTATTAACTTTTAATGGGACAAGCATTTTAGCTTTGGTCTGGATCTGGTTAGAAGTAGGGTTTGAGAAAATCAGACTTATTGCCTGGGAGCCTAGTGGTAATATTCAAAACGAATGAGCTATATTACTTGGGTTCATGAGGAAAATACAAAGTGAAAATTATGGTAACTTTTCAAGGTTTATTAACTCAAGTCCCATAGCCTCAAGGGGATATTTCCATCTGCCCCATTTATATGCTACCATGACAGTTTTTGCTCTTCAGTAAGTTACATTAAAAAAAGTCTTTGTATTGTAGGATTTTTTTTAACTTCCCACAGACAAGTATTTTCAGCAAAATCACACTGTGATTTTATTTTAAAACAGTTAGCTCTAAACCATTTTTTAACCCAGTATGAATACTTAAACTCTAACCTGGATATGCATTCTGAAGTGTCTATTTGAAAAGCTAACACATATATGAAAAATAATGTGTATGTGTAATTTTATATATACATATAAATAAATAAAGGTATGTCCAAAAAGGAAGCTTTTCCTCCTTCCACAAAGACCCTAAGATGTAAATTACATCTCTACCTAATTCCTGATAAAAAATAAACAAACTCGTATTTCTGAAGTCACTCTTCCAGGAAAGCCTGCAAGGTTAACCGAGCCACAGCTCGCATTCCAAACGTGAGAGCTCCTCCTGGGGAGCACACTGCTCCTGGCTCTGTCCCTGTTAACCGGCTGACTGTCTGGAGGTACCTCGCAGGGTACCACTGCAGCACAGCTCTCAGCTGGCCCAGCAGGATGATAAAGGAAATACGGATGTGAAAACAACATTTTTGATGACACTGACGGCCAAACTTTGCCTCTTCCATGGTTCAGCTAAAATGAGATGCACAGTGGTTCATTACACGGTAGGACGTCAAGTCTCAGCGCATTCAGGTGTAGGTAGAGGAACTCCTTAAACTGCACTTAATGGCCCAGTCACAGGCACCAGAAGTACTTGCACATGGTCTGTGAAGAGCTGCTTGATCATATGGTGAGGCTCTCCACTTCCAGATGTAACTGCCTTGAAGGCTAACCAGCATGCATTGTTTTGCTAATCCTACATTTCCTTATTAAGAGTTGCTGCAAACATTTATGGAGTCATGAAAGGCAGATAGATGGCTTGCAAAAGGATCAGAATGATTCCTGTGTACTCTCCACTCTATGAACTTAGTGTAGTCCTGCTTTATAGCCAACTCTGGAAAACTTTCAGATGTGTCTCTAGCTCCTCTCATCTTTTCACCATTGCCCTACACTTTGTCTAAGCTCACAGTGCCAAGAGGATCAAATTGTTTTGGTCAGGTTTTCAACACTAAATATTGAAAATTTCCTGTATTCCTGTACTCCTAATCAAGAGTTCTTTGGCAAGAACTAACTTGTCATTTTCTACTGCAAAAAGTGCTGATCTACCATCTGAGTCATATTATCAACATTTTTTTTGGAGTGAGGTGTTCAGTTGTTCAGAATTTGCCCTTTTATGGATTATTAACAATGCATGTGACCTCCTGAAGTTAACACTAATGCTTTGTTTGCTGGCCCTCCCAATCAATTTCTAATTGAGAACCAATTTGTCTAAAACTCTGCTGACAACAGTTCTATTTTCTCTACCAAATTACAGACTTGCATAGTTAAGCGCACGATTATAAAAAAAACCCCCAAAACAGAACCAAAAATCCACAAAACCTTACTGGCTTTCACTGAGGCTCTCAGTCATCACACTCATTGGCTGTGTTAGGCAACAGTTTCTTTTTCAGAGTTTTACACAGTTTTTGCCCTATTTAGTTGTTGGATGTTTTTTAAAGCATTCTTAAATTTAAGATGCAAGATTGTTCGTATGAAAGACTTATCTCTGACAGGCTTGCTACTTTTCTATTGACAATTTTGCTGCCACATTTTGGAGAGATGTAAGGTAACATCAATAATTAGTCTACATCAGTCTTGTATCAATGTAAATTCAACTTCAAATATGTTACTTTTGTCAGATGTCAGTGTGAGACCTGTGAGATCAGACCAGGTATACAAAGATGCCCTTCCATTTTACAGAGCTGTCTGAAAAGCTACTAGTTCTTAAAGATGTGTAATTCTTGAAAAAATGGCTGCTGAGCCCTTCAGATTGAAACATTTTATCAATATATGTATTTAACCACTGCAGTAATTTTTATTATCAACGTCAGTGGCAATGAGGAGTAGACGACTGTATAGGTTTGGCTCTTCTCTCCCCATTTCCATTTACAACTGCCAAACTGCCCGCTCTGTTTCTTATGTAAAATTGCAGATGTCTTCTTATTAATCAAGAGCCTAATACACTCCAGATGAATAAACAACTTCAGCACTGCAGCATGTACCTCACTTTTTAAACCCAGGATTTATTGGAGCGGCCTGTTCCAAGATCTCTTAACTTAAAAAAGATGGTTTATTGTTCCTCGCTTCTACAGCCGGGGCCTAATAAACGCGTTGAAACTACGTCTTTGTCCCTTTGCAACCTAGTATTCAAAGAGATTTCCAGCCCTAGAGTGTAACATTATCCAAATCCTTTGAAACCATAAGTAGCTGCCCAAACTCAGTCATCCAAACACAGAAGACTTCATATGGAATGGAGGGCCACGCGATCCCTCAGCCAGCGGTGCCTGGGCTGCGGTGCTGGATGTTCACTGTACCCCTACACCCCATCGTACAGGACAGGGACCCAGCTGCTTTTCTCCCAATTCTCGTTAGCAAGCAGAACATATATTTCCCAATATTTTCCTCTCATCATGAAAGAAAAGAACAGTTTAGGATAGCTGTAGTTGTGTATCAATTCACTGATATTGCCTGTTCCCAGTATTTTGCTGCTGACTTAGCCTGTAACCCTGCTAATCAAAATTGGTTTAAATATTTCTATTTATAATTAAAATCCTCCACAGCCAAAACTGTTCTGTGTACTTTAATTTACATTCTCTAAACTAGAGAAAAACAGATCCTTTCTTTGTAATCATGTAGAAACAGGAAAAGGAAATAATAATTAGGGTTTTAAAGCATATATTAACTCTTGGATTGCTAATTTTTTAATTATTGTTTCAAAATATTGGCACCCTCCTTAGAACTTCCAGATTACTAATGTGCTTGCTAATATTGAACTGCTAAGGGTGGTTCTATTAATAAGATGTATGTATATAGAAAGCTGGAAAAAAGTAAAGGTTATAATATTAGCATACCTTACTCATTTTTAATTAAAGAATTAAAAAGCCCAGTCTTTGGGGGGTTTGGGAAAATAGTGTAGCCAAATGAGACCAATTAACTTCATTAGCTTCTGCAAATACCTACTTTTCCGGCACATTTCTATTTTTCCATCTGCTTCACAACTACACATGTCTGCAAATTAATACTTTATTTATGATTTAAGGTTCCAGTTCCTAAAAATTAGGCATTCATTGCACACAGTTTCCTGTATTTGTTGAAAAAAATCGCTAAATTATATGTCTTTTACTCTTCACTCTATTTTTTCCTCTGAATGAAAAAAGCATACAGCTTGCAACTGCAAAACAGCCCCAGCCGAAATCAGGGTTGAATGCTCAAAGTGGAAACACTGATACTACAATAGGAACTGCAAGAAAATCTATTTGAAAATGAGAGTTGCAAAAATTCAAAATAAAGGATATGATAAAAGTGTCATTAAAATGTCCTATTGCTACCTCTGAGTTGCACAAACATTTTCTTGAGCCAATTGTTATAGGTCAGATAAGTCTTATCACAGGCAGCATCAATTTTACTCATCTTGTTCTCAACCATTCAGCATGCTATACAGAATGGACCACCAAATCTCCTGCACCTTTCCCTTAGGAAGAGTTTTGCAATGGTTATTAATGTTAATACAAAAAGTAAATTGATTATTACAGACATTTAGCAGTGAAGAAAATACATTTACAGCTTTGATATCAACCAAACCCACTAATTTATCTCAATCTCACCATCATTAAGCATTTTATTTATGATTATACAGCAACTTTGAGTGTGAGCAGTTTTAATGGACAACAAAATCTTCTCCAATGAGTCATACTTATAGAATACTTTTAGAAAAAACTATATTTTTATGAGTTGGATGAAGGGAGCTATTGGGATTGTTTTACATGTCCAGAGAGGAACGGACACACTCTGATTTTTTTCTCGTCTAGAAAAGTCAGCAATCATGGTTCAGAAAGGCTGCCCATCATATGAAGAACCAAAAAATGAGAAGGAAATATTAAAGGCATATTTTTAAATTTAAAGTACAATTTCCTGATGTTACTCATGAACTAGTCATTTTCTTGTTTTGGCTACGAAATCATTTTAGTTACTAAACTGTGATTCTCTAGGTGAGGTGAAGCCAGAGAAATCACTTCCTCTCTTAGCTGAAATACTGGGAGAAGAGAATAAAGTGCACCAGTGAAACACTTCCATAGAAGGTCTCCAGAACAGCTTCATTTGTAAGGTGAAATCTAACGCCACTGGCAATATCCATAAAACAGTTCCATGCCGAATCTCAGCAGGATGACACAGCTCCCACCCTAGCCAATGGAGACAGATGGAGGCTCTTCACTGGGCCTTACATGGGTGTGGTTCCACAGTCAGGAGAGCTCA
This sequence comes from Melanocharis versteri, assembly GCA_013397845.1. Lineage (NCBI taxonomy): Eukaryota > Metazoa > Chordata > Aves > Passeriformes > Melanocharitidae > Melanocharis > Melanocharis versteri. Next base: position 763,559 of record VZTG01000673.1, on the reverse strand, counting down.
ATCTCACCTGAAATGGCATTCCTTATATTTTTATCTCCCATCCTTCACTCTCTTTGGGACATCTACCTCTCAGTTAAAGACTGCCAAAAGCAGGGACAAGGTACCCTGGTCGCTCTCCCCCTCAACTGAAGCACAGGCAGCTGCCCCCACCCCAGCTGGAACAGGAATCATCAGTGTGCCAATATAAAAGCCAAAACAGGCCGCAGTACTTGTTAGGAAGGGCTTTTCTGTTTCTCTCAGACATGAAATTTCCTGGTCTTCTTTACAATTACTTGAATCTGACTGAGCAAGTCACTCTACATATCTGCTCAGAATACGCCATTTTGCTGTCTATACGTTGTTCCGTAACACATAAAGTTAAAGGCAATAGCAGAGAAGGCTACTTTCAGTATCATGAACCTCACCAGAGGTATTCTCTCTACACAAATGAAAAAATGCATTTACTTCCCTACACTGTCACTTTTCACATTCATGTCATCATCACTGCCCTACATTTACATCTGTCATCTCAAAAAGCAACCTGCAGAACCTAATGCAAACACACACTTCTCGCCAAGCTTTGAATTAAGAAGATGACCGCAACCTTCCTGTTCAGCAAGACAAGGAGAGCCCAAATGCCTTTGTGTGCCTCTTATTTTTATTTTTATATTTATCCCTTTTAATGCTCAGAAACTGAACTTCATGGGTGTTGGTCTCATGGTTTTGAGAAACATGTTTCCTCCTTCCCAGATGCAGAAGAGACAAAGCAAAACCACTGAAGAACAGGCTAAATCAAAAGACAATCCTCTTCATTTAGGATGCTGAAAACCCTCGCATTTAACCAACTCAAACATAACTTTGTGACTCTGGAAGAAGGACTACCCACCAGAACTCATATACAGCATAACCACCAGGACATCTGAGCAAACTCGGAGAATAAACTACAGGAAGTGGAGCTGCTTGGAAGAGACGATTTAGGCATTGCAGAATACCTAGAAAAAAATTATTATGCTTGTACCTTATGACCAAGCATAGAAATTCTGTTATTGTCCTCCAAAGGATTTTATAAATTTTGTTAAACGAAGGAACAAATACGTATCATTCACCTATTGCTATGTGCGAGGTGCACAGATGGGTACCTCTGTTAACATCCTCCTACTCAAAACCAGTCCATAAATATATTCAGTCATGCACTGGCCAGCCAGTTGGCTTACTTCATAACATTTAAACTTTGCATTAGCTTATTAAAATTCAAGATGAAAATATTGCAAGTAATAAATATTTATACAGGCTATCTGAAGATATAAAACTGATTTTAAGTCATGGTGTTGATAATAAAACAGCATGAAATCTGTGTTTGTGATGTTCTATGTACAGGACAATGCATTTATTCCTTGTCTGATTTGTGTAGATTCCACAAAGTAAGAAAAGATGAATACAGAAAAGAGACAAAGGCTGGGGAGGTGGGGTGGGTAATAAGAGGAATTCTAGAAGTTATTGGAAAGCAGATGTAAGCACACTGGTAAATATATTTTTTTCCCACAGACAGATCTCACAGCTGGGATTTAGATGATTTCCTATGCAATTTTTTGCCCATCAGCAAGAAGATGGTGGTATGATAGAAATGTCAAACCAGACCTCTCTCAAATGGATCCATTCCACCTACGCTTTAATGCCAATTCTCTCCTCATGCCTCTGTATTTCCCATTTCTGCCTCGAAGCAAATTTGCACTGCTTTTTCCAAATTGGTCTTTTTAACGGAAAGGAATTAAGAGAATTAAGAGCTACAATAGTAAAAGGCAAAATATACAATATAAACATTCATTTGCCCCTGGAATATTTGGGAAAGGATATAAAACATATGCAAATCGAGGTTTGTTAACAAGCACCTTCATTTAACATAGCTGTTCATGGAAGCCCCTTCGATCCATGCACTCTTGATACCCATCTTTCTTCTCACGCCCTCCTGAATGATGAAGTGAATACTACATAATAAAATCCACATGGGAGCCCAGAATACATGCTTTTCTCCTCCACTCCCCCAATTTTAAGTCATATACACTTTTCAATCCATTTTTCCCTAGCTTTTCAGCTCTGTGATTACAAACCTTCATCTTACAACTCTGTCATATTCTTCCCGCTAACTCCCATCCTCCACTCTCCCTTTTTTTCAAGTACCCCCAAAGGTATATAATAGAATGGTAGCACACATTAAAAAGTGGCTAAAAGAACTGTATTAGCACAATGAAAACTCCACATAAATGTTATGCAAATTTGTTATGAATCAAACCTGCAGTGCAAATTTACTACATTGCCGAATGATTATAAAATAGCGATTTGTCTTGTATACATTTTTAATGTATTCCAAACCATTTATATTAGATTGTCTGTTTCTGTTAGTCAGATCATTCAAATTTTTAAGTGCAAAGTAAATATAAAGTGCTACATTTTTAATAATATGCAGTCACAGCACATACTTTTCTTGCTTTCTACCTCCACTGTGGTCCAGGAACACATAATAGCTGTTTTTTCCCTAGTTATCTAATCATTATACTAAATGTGAACCTGTTTGCTATTACTTTAACATTTTACAATTATCATTGCAAGAGCTACTTTCAGTGTTCTAGGAACAACTGTGAATCTTAGAAGTTAATGGCGTACAGCTCTTTAAATTTAATGTTTTGTATGTGCATACAAAAAGGAAAAAGAGAAAACGGGCTTTAATATTTTTGCTTAGTTGTATACAAAATTACATGCATCCAAAACACAAACATAAATGTATTAACTGTATACCTAATACTTAAATTCTATTTTCTGTTCAGCTCCTGCACTTGGTGATTTTTAAGTGGGCAAGGTTTGTTCCATCGCAATTATTCTGCTTCTCTGTCCCTAAAAATAACCAATGCACACCTGTGCACTGTACTTCTTATTGCTCACCATGCATTTCCTTTGTCAAATGAAACAATGATGGAGGAATTATGAGATGCACTTCCTTACGACTCATGGTGGCCCCAAGAAATGCCAAACTGGCCAAAACTGAGAAATAAGCTCTGCTTTTTCTTCATTAAAATAGGCTGAAGTTCCTTTTATTGTATTAAAAAAATGTAGTTGCATAAGCTCTTCTGAAATAAGCTCCTCAAAATACATATAACTATTGAACCCCACTGTTTCTCACCTTTTAAACACAAAACACTATGGTGGTAGTTTCATACGGTGCTAAACGTTACCACCTACAGGGCTATTACAATATATAATCTATGTTAACATTGTCACAGAACACACGTATATTTTACAGCAAAAAAGGAAGGCGAATGTGAGAGAAAGTATCACGGTTAAATGACACAGGTTTGGAGTTGTTTTGGCCAAATGTTCATCCCAAGTAGAAGCAAAATGCAGGAGAACAAATTTTACGTTAAAGAACAAAGAAAAGATTTGTAGGAAAATCATTGGGATCCATGAACTATCACGTTGTCGAAGGACTAATTAAGGAGAGTAATGCTGTAAGACACTAAAAGATTTGTTCCCATCAGCATTCATCACAAAGTGGATTGGATATCTAATTGAGGAAATCAACAACACTGAGTAGATGCATACCAAGGAGGTGAAGTGAAGAAAAGCTGAAAGAATTTAATTCATGTAAGTTGAAAAGGGAACACCACAAGTGGGGAGGAGGCAGTACAAATACATACATGGTTCCCTCAGACGAACAGATGAATTTTCTGAGTGGAGAAAAATGAAACAATCTTATTTTCTTTTTCAGCAAAGAAGCCTCATGTCAGATATGGTCTGAATTTCAGAATTACTAAACACAGAAGCTTCCTTCCTTAGCCAGTTCTGGGAACCTCATCCCTGGAATCTTCCAGAGGCAAGTTAAAAAAAAAATCAGGGATCGTCTACATATGCATGACCCAGTCTCATGGAAGGACCTAGGTGAGATGCTTTCTTTTGGATCTTCCACCCCTATTGTTCTTTGACTTCAGTCCTGACCTATTTCTTCAAGACATCAAAAATGATATTTCAGTAGGGTGAAAAAATTAGGCACAGAAAAAGAGAAAAAGAAAAGGAATGTGCTTTGTGCACATGGTATATAACTAGGAGTTCTGAAGGAACTTGGGTATAGAGCAGTTAAGCTACCTCGAGAATAGACAGTTTCAACAACAATAAAAACATACCACCTCATCAATAAGCCTGGGAAATGCAAACTTGTGAGCCTTATTTTCTATGAAAAAAGCTGTTTGAACTGAGAAATGCAAGCAGTCATAGGGTGGTAGGTCACTGAGGAGAAGGAGATAAAGGTCACTTTGAAAATGACTGTTTGATATGCTCTTGTCCCTTAAGACTCGAAGACAGCACAACTCATTTAACAGAGATATGAACATATGCGATTGCATAATGAATATTATTTTTTAGCTTGGAAAAGTCTCAAACAGGTGACTAAGAGAAGAAAAAGCATCTCCCCTTCGTAACCTCCTGAGCCACCTAGTCAACCATGAAAGAGCTCTTCTAGCAGGTTTAAGAGTAGCAAACTGTTAGGTTTTATTAATTTGAGTGTGCTGGCTAGGTTTTGGACTTTTTTTGAAATGGCACTGGAGAGGTAAAACTGACAGTAGCTCTCAGCAAGATGGAGAAAAAAAGACTACTTTGGGTATAAGGAAAAAGAAATTCAAGTGACCTCACCTCCCTGAACATTACCTTCAACACACACAGAATATAAAAGGGAGTACACCCATTTACAATGCTTTGCACAGCACTGCAATAGTAACGTGGGCATTTCAAACCTTGATGATATTTTAAACTTTCAGTAAAATACTATCGGAAGACTGAAAATGTAGCCGTGTTGTCTGTCAGGTTATATAGAGCCATGTGGCAGAGAAATTCTTGGTCCAAAGCCTCTCTCCCTTGACAACCCAGTCTGAGATTTCACATGAGGAAGCTAGTCCTTCATTTCAGTCCTCAGACAGAGATCAAAGAGGACATTCTTTACGATGCTCTTTGGCAAACACTTCCTGACATTGCTCACACTTATGCCCAGACAGTGGCTTGCAGAGTTTGGGGAGGAGGTTGCTACGGCACAAAGAAGCCCTGCAAATCTGTAAACTTGACTACGATGCTCAATTTGGACTCCTGAGAACAGTCTTACCTCTTTCATCAGCCTCATATGAGTCTTGAGGTTATCCCAACTCCCTCTGAACATGCTGTGTTGCTCAACACACTTACTATCTCCTAGATTACATAGGAGAGACAGAAACTCCCAGAATGTTCTTTTGTACTCAATGATCTTCAAGAATTTATATTATGAACCTCATATTAAGGTGCTTATAATTCAGGTGCTTCATTCCTAAGGAGCTAAATCTCGATTTAGTCACTTTTTAGCATGTCAGAAGTACAGTTCTTTCTTCCCTTACTGTTCTTATTGGATAAATATATTTCAGTACTCACCTGTACTAAGCACAAGATGAAAATTCCAATGCAAACCCACATTTGGGAAAGTAGGAGCAATAATAAAACCTAGTTTCTATGTATCATAGCTAGCTTAATAACACTTTGTGTGTATTTTCATCAGCATGTACCAAGAGCTTTTTAACAAGGAGGACAGTATCATTAACCCCATTTTACAAATGAGGAAGCTGAGGCACAGAGCTGTGATTTACCCAAGAAGCGAACTGCCAAATGCCACGTTCCATCACTTTTGCCACAGGAGGCCTCACCACAGACACCTCTGTTCTTGCATGTGTTGTCTGAGGGCCGTTGCTGAGCCAGCCCTCAGAACAAAACCCAAGTCCCTCTGCCAGAGCAGTATCTCTCTATTGCATGGTGCATGGGAAGACTGGCCATGCCTGGAGACATCAAGACTTCCAGAAGACGGGCTAGTTAGTCAAGGACCTTGCCTTATGCAGGTGCTGACAGTGCTTCTCCAGTACCCACTCCAGGAGGACAGAGGTGGCCCTCAATCCAGCCCTGGTCCAAGCTGGCAGGGTCACACTGAGCAGTGCTGTTAGCTATGTTTCCAGAAGCAGTGTATCTCTGTTGTAGGACCTGCCCAAGGCTAATAAAAACTTTACCTGCCACTAGCTTGGTCCCGTGCCACCCTGACGTGACCAGATTGCTCTGGGTTCTAGGGGCAACCAGGGCTGCCACTACACGCTGCTCCTCACACAAGCCAGGCCTGCCTGGGGGGAGCCCAGAAAGACATCTGAGCGAAGCTCATAAAATGCTGCATCGGGTTTCACCATCAGTGCACGCATCTGAAATGTACACTGTCTGGTCCAACTCCCCATTTGCAGCTCAGGATGTTAGCCTTACCAACAGACACTAGAAAAGTTCAGCCTGCTCCAGTAAGCATGTAAGAAAAGAATGGAGAAAAAAATAACATGTATATCACACAGAACAGTATTAGAATTTGCCTTCAATCATGGAAGTGGCCAGCCCAGTCAGGTTCAGCTGAAAGACACAACCCTAAGCCTGAAAAGCCCATGAGCACATGAAGGTGAGTTTGGAAGCTGCAGGGGGTCCAGTAGATTCTTCAGACACTGAGACCATCCTCAGAGTCAAGCACACCATTTCAGCGTCTCATGCGCTTACACCTTTTGTAAGCAAAGTTAAAGAGTGGCATTATTCTCTCTCCTTCCTCCTGCACAAAAAATTGAGAACTAAAAAAATAATAACTGGTGATTAATTATCCTCTGAAGTATTTTATTAACACTGCTTTGTGACCACTTTCCTAGTCACTGAAGCTACAAGACCATGCATAGCCTGTTACTTTAAAACATACAAAGTCTGTTGGAAAAACTACTCATCCACCCGTACAAGCCCCAGAAGATCCTTGCACTGATGAAATAAGCACTGAGGTTAAGGCAGACACTATCAGTACTCAAACCTCCAGCTCACAGTTGTAACAACAGCAATTAGGATTTAAAAGCAGCTTTGTCCAGCTACCCCTTGCATAAATATGAGTTTGTGACCAGTATATCCATAAACATCAACCCATTTGGCATAGCCATATCCCTTCCATGCTGCCACTGAGAAAGCAATCACAGACAGCTCTTCTGTTTTATGGCCTCAACAGGAAATTGTGGTTTTGCTACATTCAGGGTTTCTTTTACTCTTTTGCACGGTAAGAATTGTGTTTGATTTCATACATAAAGCAAAATGCTTCCAAGTATAATTCTGACTAGTTAGCAAGTAAAGGATACAGAAAATTTCTCAGCTGGGGAGGTCACTACCAGAATTAACCACATGAAAACTTCACTTGGCTAACAGGGGAAAATAAATCTATTCTAATATTCGATTAGCAGGACAGGACTCATAAGCGTAACAACCATTCTGGTGTCTCTGGTAATTGAAGTGAGCAAGCTGAGTTAAGCTTAGTAAATTAATTTCATTTGTGATTATGTAGCTAAATCAGTCTCTCAGTACAGGTACCAAAAAAGAAAGGTTAAAAAAACTCCCTAACCCTTAGCACAATAATTTCTGATAATGCAAACTTGAAAAAAGGGATTTGCATTGAAATAAAAATATTTGCTGATAACAACCAAAGACTGTAAGATACGCAGACAATGACATCTTCTTTAACTAGGACTCACAAATACCTCTGACTATACCATCTTTTTTTCCAGCTCTATATTACTTTGCCAGATTTTAACTATTTGGGCTGGAATTTTTCATACTAGATATCTGTCTCAGGAGTTGTCTATGCTGGGTTTTTTGGAAAGTTCACTTGAAGTCAGCTCAAGTGTCTCAAAGAAGTCTGGAAAAACATGTCATCTTTTTCAGGAAAAAAGAAAAAAAGTCTGAAGACATTTAACAGAGAAGTTGTGGAAATTGCATCCTCACAGAAAGGACTTAAAATTTGGCTGTACAATCAGTCTGCTATCAGCCTTTTACTGTTCTTAAGAAAAACAGTACTGGTCTGACTAAATTAATACACACAAAAACCCCGCTGCGCACTCAATAAAGATCTGTTAGCATTTGGTAGCTAAACTGCTATGGATTTCTCTGTAAACATGCCACAGATCTGGACAAGACGTTCTTTACCACTCTTGCTTACAAGGACCATGGTGATGCTAGACAGATAAATGAACCCGGGCAAAAAAAAAAAAATCTCCTATTTGTCTGACAGTTCCTGCTGCTGGCACACACAGGGAGGACAGAGGACAAGAAGGAAGGAAACTGCTTTACCATAAAGCATAAATGGAAGGTCTGAGATGTCATGAACATACAAAGTGCTAATGAAGGATACGTATCAAAAAACCCAGCCCCTTAGTCTGAGCAGCATGCCTTTAATAAAGGTGACTCAGTTCCCCAGGGGTAAATTGGGAATTATAATGGAACCTCACTTCATACGATAGAGAATATTTGCAGATCAGTCAACAGCTATCATGAGTGCAACACAAAAACCCGTGAAGAAATGAGTTAATCTGACTTAAGTGCCAGGCTTCTGTTGCAAGGAATAAGTATGGCACAGGGCCACATACTAAACAAGGAAAATAAAACAGAAGCTGCTTATTTTGTGGCACTCTTCATCCTGTCCAATGAAAGTATAAGTAGTCCTGCACAAAGAGGAAAAACTCAACACATGCAAACACCCAGACACACAGCTAAATAACTGAGAGGTGCACCAAAACACATATATGCACATTACTGCTAAGTGATGCAGGTGCTCTTTTGAGTAAGCATTTTAATTACACAAATACAAGAGGAAACTGTTAGAATTTATGGTATATTTTCAACAGTAGACATGTTTGGACTAGTCTTAGCAAATAAATGGACGTTTGTTTTTTCTTGAGATTACACATAAAATTCTTCAGGCTTCCCATTGACATAATTTCGATACAAAGTAGGACAAGGCACAATGGACAGATGGGAGGGCTATCTGCTCCACAGATTTGTAGCATTTAGAAGTCTATTGTGGAACTTAAGAAGGAACCTTGAGAATGAACACTTCGTGCTGCATATGTAACATTTAAATCTAGCACAGACCACAAGTATTTAAATATGTTGGTATCTCTGCTGTTAACCAACTCTCCATCTAGTAACACAAAGGAAGACGGGAATACCAAGAGGGACACAGCCAGAGAGAGACCAGTGTAATGGAAACTAAACTAAATCTTCTGCCAGTACAATACTATCCAAGAAAAAGCCTGCAATACTGAAGTCATTGAAGAACTGAAAAAATCACAATGACGTATACAGTGAAGCATATATTTTGCAAAATTGCCATCCCCTACAGTGATAAAATTAGTACAAACAGGATGAACATTAAGATTCCCTCTGACCTTAAAGTAAGATTTTCGGAGAGTGCACTTTTCAGGTTTCCTTACATACATGCATTATTTAAAAGATTACAGGAATACACACTTATAAAGATATTATTTACCTTTTTTCTCCTTCTGGCCTAAGAGATATTCTGCAATCAGGGCAACCACAAAGTACTGCAGTAAATTTTATCCTCTTAAATTAATGAGACAACCAGCACAGGCAGATTAAAACTTATGACCAGGCAGAAGGAGACACGACAACCTCAGTAAATATTTAAGCCATTTGCCTGATCAACCATTTTAGCAACTGTTTCTCCACTGCTAATGCTCACATGCCATTGCACACGTGTACGTAAGGACACACACAAATGTAGCTGAGGTTTCTTTGAACTATTGTACATATTTCCAAGCCTCATGCACCCCTATTGCCAATTCTGACTTAATCCTACCTTCTTTTTTAATATTTTTTTTTTAAGAAATTACTTCAAAATAAAATAAAAAAGAAAGAGAAAGCAAAAAGCCAGGTTTGATTCTAGTCAGCTTGTGCTGCTGCCTACAAGGGCAAAGGGTCACAGCAACGTGTGAGGATCACAGGGCTGGGTGACTGAAGATCACCCATGTTGTGGAGCTGGGAAGCTGAACCTCTCCGAGCCCTCCTTCTGCCACTCTGCCCTTCTCTTCGACACGCACGGCAAACACGCAGTGATCCATGAAGGCAGAGGCAGTAGAATGAAAGGAAGGTGAAGAATTGACAGCATCTGCTAGAGGATGTCCACAGAAACTGCTGCTGAGTGGTGAAGATGTGCAAAGGCTGGCATTCAGCCATAGGCTTCCAGTGGCAGAAAAAAGTTCTTTTGAGGGAAATAAAATAAGAGTACGAATGTGCTTGGAGTGGGGTGAATTTCCTCTCCAATATCACATCTGTATGCGTAGACTGCACTTTTACTCTTTGTAATGCTCAGGAACAACACTGTACAGCAATCCACTTAATTGCCCTGGATTCAGCAGCTCTCCACCCATGTCAATCATGTCATCCAACACACATGCACACACACACCATCTCGCACACACTATCTCTCTTCCTCTGCTCCACAGACAAGAAAAAAAAATACTAATTTAAAGCATATCAAAACACATTTTTATAATGTATAAAGATAATACCCAATGGACTCCTGAGAGATACATGAAATTAATCCCAGTTGTGAAGGCCTTGATATTAGCTCTTCACTCCTGGGATGAATTTAAAATCCCACAAAAGCCCATGATTTATTTCCTTCCTACACAACAGCAACAAACACTCTCATAATTTTTAAGTAATGTAAAATATCACTTTAAAGCTGTTCATACACATCTGAGAGAGAGAGAGAAGGGAAGAATTAGTTGTTTTGAGAGGTGAGCACTTAAGGATCCATTCTACGTGCATAATTCCCATAAATGTTATGTTTAGGAATTGAACAAACAGGGTGAAGAATTGTTGGCACAAAAACTGCCTTTCGTCCACTTCCTATGTTTTAACATACAGTGCCTCTTCTAATGGCTAGTTAAAGGTTTTTATAAAATAATGGTTTCCTATCTCAAATTTGTACGTCAAGTAGATGTGTTTAATCACAGTATCTTTCTGGTTATAAGCTTTTAACTCACTACCCAGTATGAAGCTTCTTCGATGATGTTTGCAAGATGCCTAACACCCTGTTTGGTGGAGGGAGGGAACTCTGTCAAAATCAAGTTAACTTTCCCACATTTTCATAAACTTCTTCACTCAAAGGCAGTCGTGATATGACAGCTTTTTAAATGGTCCGTACTAGATATGGAGTGAAATCATTATTCCATGACCAGTCTCTTTCAAGCCTATTTAACTAACACATTCAGGGCGTGATCCCAAAAATTTCTGGGCTTACAAGACCACCTCTTATCATTTATATCTCTGCAACACGGTTCATTGGTACTGCCAGAGAGCTTGAGTTACCACTCTGTATGACATCACGAGAGATTGCTACAGTAGCAAATGATGTAGAAAAAGGTAAAGAAAAGAGAAAGAACTAGGTATTAAGCAAGCACGGTAGATAACAGCTTAAGTTTTAGAAAAAAAATTCCATTATTTCATTTTCATAGTGTTTTATTGCTCTAAGATAAGTAACATTAAAATTACTGGGACAGCGGGTTTTTTCCAACCTTCTCAAACCTTGTTACAGGATGGCATGAAGCTATGAAAATCATTCTCAGGTTGACACTACCTCCCTTTTAATTTATTCTGAAAATGGTACAAAACCAAAATATACTTCCTTACCTCTGCATTTTAGAAAATGATAGTGTTCAAGTCAGTAAGTAATGTACAACTACAAATACAACAGCATCATGGCAAAAAATAAAACACTATAAGCCACGGAAATTTGTACTTAAATGGACACAAGAGGCACTCAAAAACACAAAGCCAGTCATTTGAATTTTCTTCTATTGTGAGGCTTTCTGCAGGGCACTTAAAAATTTCAGCCCTTAATAAAAATCCATAGTTCTGTTTTTATGATTTTAAGTCACTACTGAATGCTAATATGAGAGTTAAAAAGAAAAAAAGGGTAAGGCAAGTTATTCAACTGAGAAGTTCCACAAAAACTTGAACATTCACGAGCATTTTCTTTTCTTTTCAAACAGAGGCCCATTCCTGCTGTCAGTTTGCAGGGATTGTACTGCTAAGTCCCACCACTGCTAAAACCGATAGCCGTGCACGGTGCATCTAAAGTGCACAAACAGGACACGAAGAAAACCCTTTCATTTGTTTTACTGACCCACAAAACCCAGCTACAGTTGCAGTGAAATTGAACAGTATCTTGCAATTTCATCCCTTAATTAGGAACCCAGCACATGGCAGAAGTCCAGGACCGAGCTCAGGCTGTTTATCTTTCAATACTTTCAAGTCACTTACTAGCCAAAAAAGAAATTACAATGTGATTTAAAGGGAAATCAGTTGGCTTCCAAGCTCATTCCTTGCCTGCCTCCTCCCTCTTCTTCTTTTCTGATTAAAATGGTTGTAACCATACCATAAGTCTGGTCTGTTCATCCCTGCAAACAGCTGTCCCACTATGCTGCAAGAAAAACATTTGTAAAAAATATTGGTTTTGGTTGAATAGTATCCTTTCTTTTATGTTCCCCCTCAAAAATTCCAACAAAGTTTCACAAACATTCTTCCGTTTTTAAAAACTTTGTATGTTATGCTTTAGTAAAGAAGCTATGATGGCTTAAGAATTTCATACGCAGCACTGAGTGCTAAACCTCAGCTGCTGAGCCCCACCTCTCTGCCAGTGCCCCCCACCACCCAGCAGCTTCTGCCGCCTGTTCTCGGGATGCAACGGGTCAGTGCCGGAAGAGAGCTCCCTCAAACGCCCTGCCACTGAGTCCACAATCTGATTTCTCCAGTCCTTCACTGAAGACACCCCTTTCCTTTCTGTGTGATTCAGTGGGGGAAGGCAGGGACATCACCCAGCTCACACAAGCTGAGTATCCAGCTGGAAGATCCCGGAGTAAGTGGTGCCACTGCACACCCACAAAGCGAAGGAGAGAGGCTCAGCTGCACTGATGCTTCCTGCTGAAACTGGGACAATGCTGGCTTTCAGCACACTTGATGAAGAAGGTAACAAAACTGTTGCACAGACATCAGACTAACCCGGTGAGCCAGACAGCGAGTTCATCCAAACCACACCACACATAATTCTTCAACTGCAAATGAAGAGCTTTGCTGTTCTGTTTCCTTAGAAATAGAGCTCGTGATTTCAGATATATTACAAAATCTGTTATTGTTTTAATTCACTAACGTTAAGAACATTTCCAAAAATGGATTGTGATACTCCGTGTTTTCTAAAACATCATAAATATAATAGCAGTTCCAGAGCACTTTGAACAGTGAGTGTAAAATACTGTTCCTCAGTTTTCAAACATAAGGAAGACCTTAAGTATATTTGACAATTCCCAATTAGAAAGATTTGGAATTTGTTCAGGAACAAACGAATTAGCTTCTTCTTCAACAGAAGTTAGCAAAGCCTCACACAGTGCAAAGCTGGGAAAACTTTTTACTAAATTTTTTGACCTTGTTATACAAGCACGTGACACAACAATGTAATACAAAGTATTCAACAAGATGGTGGGAGCACCTGGTGTCATCTCCCACTCAGTATATTTTGACAGATACAAATAACATTCTTGGATCATAAACTAGAACTGTGTCAAGCAGAAATTTCTTATTCTTGCATTATGGATAATACTAAAAACATTATATAATGCAATATGAGGACATTCTATGTTGAGGTTCTAATGACAAGCCACTTGAGCTACACTTTTTTCCTTTATAATGTCACCAAAACTCTCAATGGAATTATATATAGAATAAATGATAGGTGATGGTGAATTACAAGGCCATAATACATACAGTAAGCACCTAATATAGTTTTATAAATTACAGACTTTTATAGCTTTATATTTTACAGTGTAATGTCACACACTGCAGTGACACAATACTCCAATTCAACACATGATACCACATTTAAGAAAAAAAATATAGAAAAAGCAGCAGCAGCCCTTATTCTAGTAAAGTAAAATTACTTTGGAAGTGTACAGATCTGCCATTTTAAAAGGAGACACAGAGATCAAAATATGGGCCTCAAGGAAGAAGGTATGTGCCAGACAATGACCAGCTGTGTTGTTCCTCTACATTGTGCAAAACAGACGTGTTTGCCTAACACTAGGCACTGCTGCACGAGAGATCCCAGACTGGATTCTGCACTCAAGGGATGCGGCAAGGGGTGCTCCACATCATTGAGCAGTGACTTCTCCAGCTGATTAAGAAGCGGCACTGATGGGCTTCACTGGGATTCCCATCTAGAGCTCTTCAACCTGACAGATAACATTGCATTTTGGGGGTCTAAAGGATAATAGTGAAGCGAGGGACTGCAGCTGAGGGAATATTCCATTCCCAGAACTCTAGATTGGGACCGCTTCTGAGGGAGGAAATTAAATAACTTCCCCTCAAAAATAAAGCCAATGCTATCAGACAGCATCCACCTGCCTGTGTATATAGCCCACTTGCTAAGTTTTAGGTCCATTGGTTAACTGCAACTAAATCTCACTCGGGAAAAAAGTCCACATGCTATCAAGTTCCTATAAATTTTGAGCAAATAGAGAGCCAAGTGGAAAATAATTATTTTCTCAGTGCCTTCCTTGAGGATACAACTCCAGTCATCCTAGATGCACATCAGCAGACTCTAGGCAACCAACAACCACAATGGGGTGGAGCAGGAGGATGGGAAGGACAGGATGAAGAAATCAGTCTCCTCTAGAGTAACCCAAGAACAGGACATTTACTCCATGTTCCTACCACATGAAGCACCAGAGGATGCCACCATAAGAAACAAGGACACAGGAAATCACAAACACAGACCTGCTTGTTACTGATAAACAAGAACACCAGGCAAGAACTCAAGTGAAAAGGGGACACTCTCGCTGCCCTTCTATCACGAGGTAAGTTGTCAATTGGGTGCACGTGCCTGCTGCTCTCTCAGGTGGGCAGCAAACAAGACATCACTGATGTCTTTCAGACGCTCCTCACAACTAAACTAGTTAAAGGTGACAACACTGAGAGAAGAGGAGAAAAAAGGGGATGATGACAAAACAGAGAGACTCATTGCCTCAAGCTGCACCAGGGGAAGTTCAGGTTGGACATCAGGAGGAGTTTCTTCATGGAGAAGGTTGCTAAACATTGGAATGGACTGCCCGGGGAGGTGGTGGAGTCATCAACCCTGGAAGTGTTCAAGAAAAGACTGGACGTGGCCCTTAGTATGCCATGGTCTAGTTGACAAGGTGGTGATCAGTCAAAGGTTGGATTTGATGATCTCAGAAGTCTTTTCCAACCTAAATGATTCTGTAATTCTACGACTTTATGTCTCTTTCACCTGAAAATACAACAGGTGGTCCTCACCAGAATGCTGCTCATGTTAATGTCTAGATTAAAACAGGAGGACATTGCACCATAAGCCTCTACTTGAGATACACTCACATCAGCCCCTAGCAATGGCAGAGATGTGACACAACCAATGAAGTTGAGAAAACTCTTTATCTGAAGGCAGGCACCTGCCCAAGCAGCTTTCTGAGATGCTGCCACATTGCAGAAGCCAAAACAGGAGTCTTTTTCTTCAGCTTGCTCACAGCTGGTATCTGGGAGTTTCAATAAGCCAGCAACAGGCTTAGTTGCCCACTGCCTACCTTGACAGACAAAAGCACTTCTCCCAAACTGCTGTGACTAGTAAACGAGGCTGGAAAAACTCCCAATTGCAGGACTCAGAAATAAACGCTGATTTCGCTGGAAGCTGTCCTACCTGGGCACCATAACCACACAAACACCTCCCAGTAAAATTGACGGTTGACTCATAAAGGATCAGAGAAAGGAACCTTAAATTTTCCTGCTAGTTGTCACTTTTCCATCACTGGAAATGTTATGACTTCAAGAGACTAGCCAGTGTCATACAAACAACTCTTATCGTGTACCGCATGTGAAGGGTTATGTTGCGTTTCCAGTTCAGACAGCACTTTTTAATTTAATGGTTTAGAAGTTTCTGCATTGTTCTACATATTGATTCCTTTTATTGTTGAAATTTTCAATATTCAGAGAAGCTGCTATGAGACAGAGCAGGCTCTAACACATGGGTGAGACTGACACTGTTATATGATGAGGCTGCTGAAAGCTTTAGTCATTCATACAACACACAGGCTTCATTGAGAAAAGAAACACCACTCTGGCCTGGCAGCACACTGTACAAACAAAACACAGCCTCTGTTCAAACAGGATTTCTCTTTTCCTTTTTTTCAGTGAAAATTTACTCCACTGACAAAGCAAGCAGCGCACACATTTCACAACCATTGTCAGGTGGGAAACGTGGCTAAGTCTTCCTGATAGCATATCTAACTGGCTAAACAGAAATGATGGTTTAATTTTGCTTCCTGAAGTACTTACTTTGAGCCCAGGGGTAGACATGAAATCAAGCACCACATGGTTATGACACAGCAAATGTGCCAAGTTGAAAAACAATAACAACAACAAGGTAACAAGTACTAGAAAGAAATAAAAACTAATTAGTGGCTACTTAAGTCGTTTGGAATACTAACAACTGAAAAAAATAGTTAATGTATCTTGTGCTTTGCTTCTCCACTTTGATGCAATTGGACTTTTTTTCTTTTTCTGCTAGAAGACAAGGCAAATGACATTGACTGCTACCACAGAACACATGCATCACTGTGAAAGTAACCTCTCTCCAGTGGAAACCTTGCTCGTCTTTCTTTGCTGGCTTCTAAATAGCCACTCTAGTTAAGAATACTGGGTCGCACAACTGCATATTCCTAGTGCATCTGAGTCAAACTGAAAGTACTGAGCTGTACTCAACTCCTCTGAATAATCCTGACCACATTTCTCCAGGGTGAAAATCTTAGAAAGGATAAGGAATGACATTATACTTATTTGGAAATGAGGAAAATGCAACACACTGGCCTGCTAAGAGTGACGCAGTGCATCATGCCACCGTGCCAGAGATCAGAGTTCAGACTAGTCTTTTAGTTTCAAGCCTTAGGGGAGATAGGGTATGGTTCAAAAATAATGTGTTTTGGTGTCTGAGAGAGGGAAACCAGTGCAGCAGCACTCCATCCAGCAGGCTGACTTTGCTCTGAAGTTACACTGAAAAAGAGAAGGACTTTGTGTCAGGGCTAGAGGTTGGGAAAACAAGAAATGTGGCCTCCCCAGGAAATAAATTTAAGATTATGCTGATGCACTATCTGGATCTTTCCTAAGGAGGCCATAGAAAATTTAAAAGTTAAATCGAGTTGTCCATGACATGCTCAACACCATTTAATGGGAAACTCCTGCTGACATTATTCATGAGAGACACATTTCTTACCAATACAACAAAAATAAATAGAAAAAAAAATAAGAATACCAAAGTACTAAACCTTTCTCTTTTCAATAATAAGTACTGAAGAGGACAGATGCATTTTCATGAAAGGCACCACATGGAAGAGAAAATGTCTCCTCTTTTATTTTTAAAAAGGGTGCCAGATGCAAATGTTTCGCTGGACGCCTATAAGTACTTAAAATACAAAACACCTTCTTCAAATGCATTA
The DNA here is from genome assembly GCA_013397845.1 of Melanocharis versteri. Taxonomy (NCBI): domain Eukaryota; kingdom Metazoa; phylum Chordata; class Aves; order Passeriformes; family Melanocharitidae; genus Melanocharis; species Melanocharis versteri. The sequence continues at coordinate 746,172 of VZTG01000673.1, read as the reverse complement.
AACACACAGTGAGGCACTTTAAATACACTTGCTTTGTCAGGCAGGCAGCTGGCACCACTTTTGTAATGAACAGGACAAGCATTCTGTCCAGTGGAAGTGTTACCAAAATATAGCAGGAGGCTCAGCTTGACTTACACTTACAAATATCAAAAGCAGGTTCTTCTCATTACTTTTCTTAAGGATAAAAAATACCGCCTGGCTCTCATACTCTGGGAAGGAAAGAATAGTTTAGGTTTTCTTTTCAAATACGTCTCTACGCAGAAGGCGCACACCAGCCTCAGCTCCTGCTCTCTCATCTCTGAATGGTATAAACCCCTCCATCCTAGCCTCTCCCAAACATGCACAGTTCTCTGGGGGATCAAAAGCCTCCCCTGATCGTCAATTATTCTGCCACAGTAAACAGAGAGCCTTCAGAGGACAGCAGCCACATGAGCGAAAGCATTAGTTAAAACCATACACGCTATCAAACTTTTCACACCTGCACTTGGCGTAATTAATTTTGCCATCTTATACATTTCTTGAGGAAAAATGAGCAAGAAAATCACCCAGCAAACTAGGAAAAGCTAGCCTTTCTGAAAGTGAGATGTGTCTCTTGTAAGCTCACAGCATTAAAGGCCACCAAATCCAAATGCAGCGCAGAGTTTGCCTCATTTACTGAGAAGTGCCAGAGGAAATGATTTCCTGTAGAATGCGGGGAAAATTATTTTTATACTCCCCCAAAACAGAGCAAAATGGCAATTCCACCTGAAACCACGTACTTTAGGTTTCAAAATGCTCTTACAATTTCCCTGAGCTGAGAATCACTCACTGTTTATATCCCTTTCCCTTCCTCTAAGGAAGTTAAAAGCAGCGTTTCGAGCAGGCTCCATGCGCGCAGCCACACCTAAGACACAAGGCGATGCCTTCGCTCCCCCTCCCCCAAATCCGTGAGCAGCCACAGCTGGAAGCGCTTTGCGCGGGCCGGCCGAGCCGAGTGCGAGCGCTCGCTGCTCTTTGTCCGCGCACGGCTCAGCGCCGGCCGCCGAGGGAGCGCTGCGTCCCCCGGGACCGCGGGCAGCAGCCCGGCCCCGGCTCCCTCCCTGCAGGGGCAGGCCATGCCGCCTCAAAAGCCGGCCGCGGAAAGATCTGGAAAAGCAGCCTGCAAGGAGAGAGGCTTTTGCCTTTCTGCAAGGAGAGAGGCTTTTTGCCTTTCTGGGGATGACAAAAAGCGCACAGTTGGGTTTCGCGTTTTCCTGCTGTCCTGGAAGCTTGGCAAAATCACGACCGGTATAACGTGAAGCCTCCTACTGTAACCATAGGGTGCTTTTAAAAATAATTTATCCCTTGCCTTGCGAAGCATATCTGGGACGTGTGCGGGGTTGGCCTGGCTTTGGCATGCACAGACTGTCCCCAGGGCAAGGGACAGGCGGAGGATGGGGCGCTGAGCACCAGCACTGCACACTCTGAGCAGGAAAAGGCTCGGCCACGTCCTGCTGGTCTGGGAGGGAGGAAACCCTGCTCCAGGAAAAGGCACCACGCAAGTGGGCAGGCAAACTGCAATGTAATTCAAGTTAGCAATGGTGTGAAAGCTGCAAGCAGGACTACTTCTGAAGGCTAAAACGCTGAGAGCGTAAGCACACTCAGGTATCTGAGGGAGAGGGACACAGGGAAAAACAAGGATGCACCACAGAAGCAAAATAAACTTTTCCATGTAACAGAAACATTCCCAGAATGTGTGTATGCCTGCACATCCACTCGCACACGTACACGACAACTCACTGTTTCAAAAGCCACATCTAAAATTTCATTAAAAAAAGCCCAGCTGCTTCTTTACCCTGACTTTGTCTTTAAGGACTTAGCTAAGCCGAAGGAGTGGCCAGAAAAGAAGAAAAAAAAAAACCCACTTCAACCCATCTCTCTCAAATTCTTTTATTTCAGCAATGCATTAAGCAATCTCCCTGCAGAGTTATTCTCTTCTTCCTGGTGTGGATAAAGCTCCCCCTGGGGAGCTCTGTAATTTCCAGCTTCTCCGAATTCAGGTATTAGTAAAGACCGCTTGGGGACACGCAACAATATAACTCTACATTTTCAGGCATTCGGAGAGAACCCCCTAAGGGTCCCAAGTTCAAATTTCTGAAATGTAGGCATTGTAAAAGGAACCTCGGGGGACTCCAGCAATAGAAATCTGCTGAATTCAAAGCATTTCCTAAGCCCTGGCAGGAGCCTTTGCTCCCACTGGAGGCTTTTTATAAAACATGTGTTGCTGACATGTTGACAGATTGCTCAGTGAAGTGTTAGGTGCATACACAGGCTGGCCATTTAGGGGGACATCAGTTTACCCTTCATCTCTACCTGAAGCACCATGTTTTATACATTACCCGAGGACAGGCAGAAAACAGACACTCTCCCGCAAAGTACAGTATCACTTGGCAAGAGACAAAAAAAAAANNNAAAAAAAAAAAAAAAGCCCCCCACAAAACTGAAGATATTACACATATACATACGAACACGCACACAAGGAGAAGAAGAGAGCAAGAGAGAGAGGGGGAGTTGTACAGCATCTTCCAAATATCAAAAAGGTCAGAAAATAAATTAAGTGTACAATACAAGGCCTAGGCTGGAAATTGCCTCCATGTATCAGGCCTGCCACCCCTTTTCTACACAGGCCAGAGCTCCGAGGGTATAATGAGCAAAGGAATTTTCTAATGACAGCTGACTGTTGGGAGGTAATCTGATCAAAGGCCGATATTAAATCCAACTTCTGCTCATATCAGGGTATTAGTGATGTACGACTTAATAACCCAGCAGCTCCAAAAGTGCTGCCGTGGCAACAGGATGGAAATTGGGATAATAATGTATTCATGGTGCTGGCGACCTGGGGCTGCAGTGCGTGCTCTCAGGGGAGGGCACTTCACCCTGAGCCAGACGTGTCTGGGCAAAATCACTTCACAAAGGACAGGAGTTGAATACTGAAGAGCTCTGGCACTGATGAGTGTGTCGATAAGGGGAAGAGTGGAATGAAGTGAAGGGAGGAAAGGAAAAACATTTTCAGCAGAAGAGCTTGAGTGGTGCTTCTCTGAAAAACTGATGGGGCTCAAGAAGCTCTCCCCGACAAGTACAACCAAAATGGATAATTATTAAATGAACATAAAACTACATTCTCTGCAAAGTGCTGAAGGATGGATAGCACCAGCTTACACAAAGTGACAAGATTTTCACATCAGGCTACATCTATCTTCCAGAACTTCCACTGTGTATAAAAGGGCCACTGCCTGCTACCATCAATATCCAAAATTCCTTTAACATTAAACAGCTTTTCAACCTTTCCTGCCCTTAAATCTCTCAAGGAAGAAAATCCAAGAAAAGGTCATGCATCAGCCACACCTTTCAGGGTCTTGAGGCTGCATTTCCTGCATAAATGGAAATCTCCTTCGCATTATTCCCCCCCACTATCCCTTTCTGTAATCACTACAGCTATGCATAAAATATCAAAACCACAATTTTTTTTCTTTCTGGTATGAAACCAGAATGAAACTTGGCAATACAATACAGTCATCTCAGTGCAACTTTACAAATTAATCTAGCATCAGTTCCTTTGATTCTTTAAATTAGGAAACAAAGATGGATATATGTATTATTTGAATTCTATTTATTTTCTAGACAATAGACAGTAGAGAGAGGGTCCTTCTTTCATTCAGCCATTATTCAAAGCTACTTTAAAATGCCAGAGTCATTTGGGGGGGCTCTAGTGGCGAGAGTCTGAGGAACAAACTTCTGTTGACCGCATTAGGGGAGGGGACTGGGTGTCCATTCATCTGACATTCTCCCTTTCATGCTCGGTTTACTGGGCTATCCCCTTGCATAAATTTACAGCTATTGGAGTCACTCACAGAGTCACAGCAGACCCCACTTCTGCTGAAGAGGTGCTGAAGCACTCGCTTCAGAGAGGGGTAAAAGGCAGCCGAAAATCTGCTCGTGGCCACTGTGTCAATCTCGCAACATGGGTCCCAGGGAAATCCAGCTCTATACCGTGTCTCTGACATGTGAGGGAGGGATAATTTAGAATATCCCTCTCTCTGTCTTCATGCTGCACCTAGTGCACACAACGTACACCCTGTACTCTTAAGCGCCCTTCCTGCCTTTCCTAGTATTACAGATAATTTGCTAGTTTCAGAGTGTACTTATTACAGGACTGTCAGAGGAGTTTTTGTTTCAACAACACGTTAACTTTACTGCACTTATAAAAAACATTATGTGTCCCCTGTGATTCTGTGTGTTTAAGAGCAGCGAAATGTTATTGATCCCAGTGTGACAAATCAAGAGTTAGGTAATGTCTACAAAACTCAATTTTCTGCAAGACATAAAACCCTTTTTATGAAACCCTTCCTTAAGAAATTCAGGAAAAATACACACAAAAAATGAGAGCAGAAAGGTCAGAAACTATTTTTTTTTAATTAATGTAATCCAATTCTAGCCTAATGACAGGCATATGACCACCGAGGCCAATTTAAAGCAATATTTACTCTCACTACTTTAAAACAGTATGTGAAAACTCCAGTTTTCTAAAATCACTTTGATATGATTAAGAATTGTATTTAGAAAGCCCAGAAAACTAAATTCAGTTTCCTTTTGGCAAGCATTCATCACTGAGTACACTGTAAGTTTGGATTCAGGCACAAGTTACATAATATGTAAGATTTTCCAGGATTTCAGTTCAAACTGCTTATGTATGACCTTAATGTACATTTACAGAATGAGTTGGCTTTAAAAAAATCTCAGTGATGAAAACATCCCATTCAATTTCTCCTAGAAGCTAACACTTGCCTAAATTCCTTTTTTGTAAACCAGTTTCCTTTTCTCAAAGGCTACATAGAAGTAGTGGTGAAATACTAGGGGAGAAAGGCACTAAAAAGCAGCAGTAACAATTCAGCTGTAATTTGCATGAGATCCACATGCATCTATAGAAATCTCAGATATGTATACATATTGGGATTTTTTTCCCCAACTGTTCAGGGACAGTAGGTACTGGTACTGCATTTAATTAACAAGCAAATGTGATGCCCTGCGATGTGAACAATACTGAGCCAATCGCTTATGTTCTTAAAAAACAGATGTATTACATGCACTGTACTACTCCTGAATACTAGAGTATCCATTTTATATCCTTTTTCCAGCAAACTTGAATCTGTCACAAGCTTTCCCTTGCTCCCTAACCCCTTTTTGCCTTTTTGGTTTTAGCTTCCACCTTAAAATTTGTTTTCCAGATCTGTTGGTAGTTCTTTCCCTATTTCTTTTCTGTCTACTGCATTCATCATTATTCAGCTGCATTATAGCACTTAAAAAAAACATCCCAGCTTTGGAAAAAAAAAAAAAAAGAAAGAAAGAAAAAAAAAAAAAGAAATCATTTGATTTTCATTGCCCTGGAGAGAATTAAATACCCCCAAGGAAAAATTCTGGTACATTCTCTGCACACATTTACATGCAGCCAGTGAAGTAAACATTTCCATAATTGCTCACTTCAGAACACGTTACCCAGTTCCTAGGTACAATAACTGTCAGGAGTCAATGAGGAATAAAGAATTTTCCTGAATCCTTGCACATAACCTGACTAGCATTAATAACTCCACAGTCGTACATAAGTTAAGAAATGGATTACTGCCAGGCAACAACCTTGCTCTGAACACTTTGGGCATAATGCATTCTTCAAACTATCATTAACAAAATAAATACATATTAAAAAAACCCTAAAAACTCAAGGCTACTGGTAACAAAGTATACTTCTCTCTCAGTTAAAAACCATATAGCACAAACTATAGCTTTTTCTTAACCTTGGAAAATATAGTAACATATGGCTTCCATTTACTTCCAATTTTACTTGTACTGTAAGCTTCTTTGGTGAAGTTGTCTTCTATTGCTAAATGACAAAATGAATGATGAAATTCAGTTGCTATGCTAGAAAAACAAAAAACAAACACTGGTGCCTTATCCCAAAGGAAAACTGGACTTCAGTTATGAATCATCCTTACCAGCAAATCTTGGATATCTTAAATAAAAGACTTTATGTACTTATAGAAAAGAAAACAAAACACGATCTAAAAACTCCAGGAAAAAGATCCTCCTTCTGCTCCCTATCATTAGAATCCAAGGCTGGGGGGCACACCAAGAACCTTAAGTGGTTATTTAAATAGAAGTTCCCTGCTATGAGGGACACCAATGAATAGTGCTAACATCAAATCTGCTCAGTTTTTATTGCATATTTGCAGAGCTCTTCATATTGCTGAGACCACAATGAAGAGCCTTGTAAACATGTAATAAAACCAAGCTCATTGGATGTTACAGTATTCACAATTTTTCTACAAAATGAAAGTATATCTGCTTTGTCATCAGACTGGTTTGAAAAGCTCTCATCCGTTGTATGGTTACTTAATTCTTTTCTAAAAGATATTTCATCTGGAATCTGCCTAATTGGACTGTGAAGAAAATTCACCCAATTATTTTTTTTAAATGTGACATTTTTGTTTGGTTTTTTTTTTTAATGGCTTATCTAGACCATCAAGTTCTGAAGACAATAAAAGTGTAGCTCTGTGTGTTATAAAGTATTTATGATATTTTCAAGGAATTTTTTCACCCAGGCAGAAAATATCCTTTTAATAAGCCCTTTTTACTGCAAGAAGCTATTATTGGTCTCTTCTTTATTGTTGTTTTCATATTTTCAGCATAAACATAATGGGGGAAAAAGGAAGAGAGAAGAAAGCAGTCAGAAGACAGATGCAGACAACAGAAATGTTATATAATCGGATAAAATAATGAATAAAATTAAAACTGGCTGTCAGACAAAATGAAAAGCAATTTTGCTTACAATTTTCAGAGTGTCTATGGAAAAGCAGCCAAATCTATGTAATGCATGCTGTCTGCAGTTTATGGATATACACAATAACCAAAAAGGTATTTTGATTAGAAAGAATGCGGTGATGAGCAGAGCCTAAAATACTGAATAATGCACTTGAAACAACTTCTCTGAAAGCCTAGAGGAAATGTTTGAAAGCCCTATTAAAGCAGAACAACGAACTAACAGAAGAACTCATTGGTTACGTATTTGGGAAATGCAGAATAATTCCTACTAGAGATTCCATTAATTAGAACAAATCCTAACTACTGCCTGAGGGCTGCCAGAGACAAGGCTGTACTCCCTACTCTTGCAAGAGCAGAAGTCTTACTGGGGTCAAAGGGACTCATGCACCAACACTGAATATTTAACCCTCTAAAGATTGTGGTGCAGTTTGCTTTCAAGTTATTAGGTAAATCACAGCAAAACCCGGAGAGCAAATGCCAAGTAAAGGGGAACAATTCAACAGAAATAGGATTTTTCAAAGGAATTTGGTGAAGAGGTAGGTCATCACAATGAAACTCTGGATAGATTTGGTCCTATCTCCTACAAATGCCTAACAATAAAATCCCCCTCTAAGACTACGCTAATTTTGCTCATTTAGCCGAATCCATCTGGAGAAGAAAAAGGATAGTGAAAAATGTATGGTTTCTCCTGCCTGGGCACAAGAGTTGAGATGGCGCTTGAGAGGTGACTTATTCTTGTTTGTGAACATTACAGCACTGAAAAATCCCAGTTTTCCATGATTCTTTTCCATGATTCAGGGACTGAACTGGACACCTGGCAGAACCACACAGGATTTAGTCCTTCTCTTTGCTGCACGACTTATGAGGTTTTTATGTCACCTTCTTCCAAAGATTGGCCACTATTTGCATAAATGTGGGAGGGAAGCTCTCCTCTCGCCCTGGATGCCTGGTGGTAGTGCTCCCCCACACCCTGAGGGTTAAATCAATCACACAGTAAGGAGCTCAGGAGCAAGGTTTTTCCGCCAGGTGGGAGGGTCCTCCTCTCTGTGTTATGGCATCATCTGCTTCCCATCTCCTGGAATTTTTCATTTAAAAAATATCCTGCTTTTGCAAGGACATTTTGGTGACAGCCTCAGTCTCTCACATGGTCTGTCTCTGGCATAGCACAGTCGTGGCCTTTTGACTTTCAGTAAAGGCTTTACAGCTTTCAGAGAGAATTTTCTACGGAGTCTGAAAGCCAGCCATCAGTGGTATCACACCCTAACATAGTTGGCCACCTTGGTGATGCAGCTCCACTCTGGACCTGCAACAACGCTGCAAGTATCTGAAAAGAGGCGACTTCCTATCTGACAACACTATAATCAGCACCAAAGCCAGTAACTAACACAAGCTGTATGTTTATGGTTCACAAGGCATCACATTGTTAATGAGCAGATAAAACAAGAAGAAAGGGCTGTTCTTTGTTTACAATACTCCCCTCATAAGCAACAGATGTCCTGATAGACTAGACTGCATTGGCTTTGTTGGTTGAGAACCTCCCGCTGGCCCTGGATGAGAACCAAGCATCCATACTGATTTTGTTACAATTGTCAGCTACTTTTGTTACTACAAAGCATGAACTGTTGCTGACTCATCTGTGGTCCCATGGGCACAGAGGAAATAATGTATGGAGTCATGCAGTGACTCCATGTATTGTTTTTCCCCTAAGATGACTACTGCTTGTACACCCAAGAGCGCTTTCTTGTGGGGTGCCACACAGTTTCCTGACATTACGCTTCCTGGTGACCATGTGTATGAAGAAATGACTGGCAGACTCACATTCTTCTGGTTTCTGTTGATGGCACTGAATGATTTACATGTGTTTTGCCAGAACCAAGACTTAAGTGAAGATGAACCATCCAACACCCAGACCAGTGTACTGGCAGTAAATCATGGTTAGTTACCAGAGGCACAGAAAGACCACACAGACTCTTTCAAGAGGGGCAAACATGCCTGAATTCTGTGGTGGTGTGCTGTGGTCCTCTTGGGTTTCTATGTTTTGGGCCATCCAGATAAAACCAATGGCCAAACAGCCTTTTTGTATGATGTCAGAGGCTCTCATGGTTGGATCTATGGAGTGAAATACAGATTAGCATTATATTCTCCTACAGAATTTCATCTTTAGAGCACTTCAAAACTTCGGCTGATGAAAGATGCAGAAATGCTATTACTGTATATGGTTTTATACAAGAACATTATTGCTCTGTTTCGTCATCCACTTTGACCCTCAGACTCCGTTCAGCCATCCTTAACAATACTGTTCTCATCCACTAATCTTACTTAATGTGGAACCTACACATGACAGAGGACAGGTCTCCTGAGGTGCTTTACTCAGAGAACACTCCTCTGGTTAGCTCCTGAAAAGCTGGCAGGTGCCCTGTATAAAATCTCCAACTTCATGAATGCAGTTTCCTTTATTTTAGTAGTTTAGATCTGTTGGATTTGATGCTGCAGGGCCAATTTGGTGTGGGCTGTGTTTTGGCTGAAGGGTGCTGGAGGAGAAAAGAAAATGGGGAAGAAAGCTATAGCTGAGGTAGGGAATAATTGCGGAGAGTTTAAATAGCATTTGCATACTGATCCTAATTATCGCTCCCATTTCTATGAACCATGGTAAACACAGTTTTATAAACTGAAAAAACAAGCTCATGTATTTATTTGTTCTCGCACAGGGCTTTTTGTCATGACAGTTTATAAACGCCTACCTTGATGTGCCATCAAGATTTCCTCCCTTAAAACATTTTTCTCAGCCTCTTCGGTCATGGAAGCTGCGGGTGTCATACTCAGACTGTGACTTTGAGGGGAGGGCGTGCTCTCCTCAGACATTCAAAATCAAGCATTCATTATAGCATATGCCATCGAGAATGACTTGTTTTTATATTCTGCTCAGTGAAACAAGATTATCTACTTCACTGAGAAGAACGATGTAGGAGCCCATCTCCTTTGTTTGTTCTGCTTTCAGACAGACAAAAGGCAAGTTTGATGAATGGCACGTGGATGCCTCAAAAAGTTGTTAACTAGAACCATTCTATGGTTTCCTACTCCAGAGCTTCACCCTGTCCCTTGTAACATGGCCATCCCCCACACCTCCAAAGGGAAACTGCCTTACATCTTACCCAAAAATGCTTTTCCCCCTTAAAATATAGTTGCAAGGATAATTTTCTTGTCAGTGCAGGTTACAGCTTGTTGGTCCAGATCACATTTGCAGTGGGAATTAATGTAATGCTCCCTTTTCATTTCTCCTGGCCAGCAATCACTTCATTTCTGAAGCAGAGTGCTGTGTGAGTCTGCTCTATAAAGCCCTGTCCCATGAGCACTGTAGATGTCCTCGAGGCATGAGTCTTACAGTAGTCCAGGTAACTGTGAGCACCACCTGGGTGAGGCACAGGATAATAATAAAGATGACAGCAGTGCCTATTCTTGTCTTGGCTGTTCTCTTTTGTTTTCATTTTCTATATTTAAAAAACAGAGTGCTTCAGCTTAAAAATATTGATAAATAAACCAATGACTCAAATTTCTTGAGGAATTTTTTGAGCTGTAACTTTAACAAGATCTCAAGAAATGACCTGTTAGCGTTGTCATGTTACTACCACTCAGCAGATGAACTAGCTGTCTACAGCAGGGTCCTTTCCATCACATGCACACTTGAAGTTTGGGTTGGTGATACTAATAGCACACCCTTGAACTGTGTCTCCATTCTTCAACATGACACTAAAAGTGGACTGTGCGGCTCCGGAGCCTTTTGTCAGCTCACAGTGATTGAAAGATCCTCCCTGAGGCTCTTTTCTCCTTAATGTCATGCAGAATTTCTGCCTTCTCTTTCAAAAGAAAATTCCTTGTTTAACTTCTCTAGGGTCACTGTATACTAGTGCAAAAAAACAGGTGCAAGACAGGTCTCTCTCTCATGTTAAATTTCTGTACGCTTCAATTCTCCATAGATGATTCACATCATTTCTGGATCAAATTACCTGGTTTTAACTACTGACAGGATCAAATTAACAAGGAAAATGGAATATAAAATGAAACACATTGTAATGAGGGTGTGACACACAGAGGTACTGCTAACAGACAGAAACCTGTTCCCCTGTACAGAAAGGTGCCTGTACGCTCCTGTAACTTGCAGCAGGCCAATAGTGAACAGACAAGTTCTATAGATGAGCAACTCTTTGGAAATAAACTGCACCTCTGCCTTCCATGATAAAGGCTCTGTCACTTGGATTCAGGCATCTGCCAAGTTCAGAGGACACAGGTGTGAAACTACTGTTTTCTACAGAAATTTGTATTTCAAAGAGTTGACTCTACGAAAGGACTGTCACACCATGGAGACAACATACAACATCAACAAGGAAATTAAGCAGAAACCAGTACATTTCTGTCCTTTGCAAATCAAATACAGACTTGGCACTTGCACGCTGTGCATTAAAGCAAACATGAAATACCCAAGCTACTGGGGATCTTGCCAGCCCCGGAACTGAAGCAGCATCCTGAGAAAGAGTTGTTGTTTACTCGAAAGTGAATACAACTCTCTTTCTTAGAGAGCTAAGCTGTGTGCACGGCATTATACCATACAACATGGATGTAACACAGTTACTGCTCACTACTGCAAGAGTCTTTGCACAGTGATCCAGTCCAGTCTATGCAATAAGCTTTTCTTCTTATCACCCTCTTCCCTTTTGATACCCAGACCACTATGCAAAATTCTGGGTAACTTCAGCAATACAGGGGCCTCACCATCCATTATTTTCTTGTGCTTAGCCTTCCTATACTTCACTAAACATGCATACTATGAACTAAGAGCTTCTGAACAGATATAGCTTTGGTTCCCAGATTAATCTGATTATTGCACCAGGCACAGGGCCCTTTCCTCAGGTATTTCCTTCTTCACTTGCTCTAGCAAACAGCAATAAGTAACAGCAAATAAAAGGTTGAAGAAAGCTGCCACAGTAATACCTAACTGCGACTTCTAGAGAAAAGGTTAATCTTTGTGTATGTTGGACTGACTACACTGAAATCCAAAGTTCTGTTCCCTCATTTTGGGTGCTGGTTCTGGTTTTAGCATCACTTACTTAAAACCACAGAGACACAATCCTGTTTACTGTTTTTTCCGGTCACATTTATTCATGCCAATACTTAAACTCTGTAAGTTTCATAAATTAAACTGGAGCAGTAATGAGGGTGAAAGAGCAGAGGACTGTCTTGTTAGCTTTCAGTGCAAAGACACGTGGATCTCAGGCACCTCTGCATCCTTTCAGCTATTAAGATATTTATTCAGCAATTAAAGATTTTAGCAATCATGTTACCCACTTCACCTTACTTAACACGATTTGCCATCCTTTCATTTCTTCCAGAGAAGACTTTTTACACATCTGCAAAATTACTTAAGACTGGAGATCTATTTGTAAGTCATAATCTTGTTTCCATGAGTAGCACATTATGGTCAGTAAACTAAATGTTTGTTATACTTTTATGCATACCTATTTTCAAATCATTTGAACAAATTTATATGGTATACAGATATGCAAAACAGCCAGATTTAACAGATGTTGCCCTCTAATCTTTAAAGCCTCATTCTTTACTTTGGAGTTGCAGAGATAGGTATTTGAGAACTCAGATAAGACACACACTTCTGAATACAATTCTATAAACAATAGGCATTTGTATAAGAGCTTGTTATACTTTTCAGGAAGATTTACAGGAAATGTTTTCTAAAATAGAAGCTTTGATGGATAGGACCCAGTAGTTTAAATCTACATGTAAGTATGTAGCAAAGCAGTGATGGTCCAAATTTTATACCTCCAGATATTCTGAGTCAAGTTCAAAAAAACTGAAACTCAGAGTCACAAGAATTCAATTCTTATCCCATATGCAATGGTGTAAACTGCCATGGAAAAAGGACAACTCGGAAACAATGTTTTACAATTTCAGTTTTATAGCTATATGGAAATCTGTAGTGGGAATGATTGGTTGTATATGCATGTACCATGACTTGATTCTCTGTAACAGTATTAACTGGCGTAACTCATATAAGAGAAAGCCTAACTTACAATTCTAATTAAATAAGGTCTGCATTGTCCAGTAATTTCATCCTGGAGTGCCATATATTCCTCTTTTCCCCCTTAAACCAAGGGCAAACAACAGTGAGAAACAGAACACCACTGAATAAAGAACCTCCCCTTCACATCCTCTATTCCTCACAGCTCTAACAGAGGATCTCCAGCAGCACCTTCCTGCACTTTAACTGCATGATGCTATTTAAAAACAAACTGAACAGGCAAGGCAGACTTAATCGTTATGTCTTTCTTGTGTGTTACTTTTCCTTTTAAAATAATCTGTGCATCTTAATGCCCTAAATTTGGAATGGAGCATTCCTGAATAATAATTTCCTGGTATACCATTTCACCTCATATGCAAAAGTTTCCTTTGCTGATGGCCTTAAAGAAGTGGTGAAAAGCATTAGATTGTGGGATGGTCAAAAGACCAAAGCAATGTGGAGAATGCTAATAGTCACTGAAATTGCTTACCTGTGCCTGTAAAGTTAAATTCTAGCCTGAAGTTTACTGTTTTCAGTCTGCAAATATTTTCTTTATGCTTACTCAGCTTAGAGAAAACTGGTAGTTCTGGGCCCCAGACAAGAGAAGAGACCACTAAGCGTGCCAGAAAGGTGTCTTTTAGGGAAACAGACTGTTTCAGGATCACAACTTCATGGGCATCTCACCTTAAGTAATTAAGTTCATTTTTTACTTAATTTTTAAGCATCCTGAGATATTCATAACCTTCCTGAGACACTGTGAGGAGAAATACACCAAAGGCTTAAGGCAAAAAAGTACTGTCAAATCAGGAGCTAAGCCCCAGAAAGGCAGCATTTAAGAGAGACACACTCAGTATTTCTTCACCAATCACTGCAAAATGCAAGTTCAAAATTATTAAAAAAAAAAAAAAAGCTGTATAATTGTATGCCTTTCTCTGGATGAAAACATTAAAGTTACTAATTATCTACACAAAGCAGAGGATTCTGATGTAAGTAAGAATAAGTAAGTAATTACTTATGAAAGGTAACAGGAATTTGTCTAACTCATCTATCCTCAGCTGGTCCCCTCCAGATTCCACTATGCATTCTCTGAACCTCTTTCATGTAGGTTGGCTTTTCAGGATGAGTAATTTTAAATAGCTGGAAATCTACTCATAGCTTAACAATGGAAAAAATGAGTAGAGTTTAAACCTATTTTCTTCATGAGGGAGCAACAGCTTTCATTAATTTTCTTGTTGACAATTAAATAGAAACATCTCCTCACTTTCTTCCTCAAATCTGTATTGAATAACCATGTTGGTTCTTTCATTTATGAATCTACTGAAAGGACAGACAAATAATCATAACACAAAAATCCTTAAAATGAGAAACAACAGTTTTTGATGAAAGGATTTCTACTACTCATAAGTTATTTAAAAAAAAACTTGGCATAGCAAACACACATCATTCCCTTTCTACCAGCACAAGTATCTTCTGTATTCTAAGCAAATATAATACGGAATGGAAGAAAGGTAAGAAATTTTAAAAATTAATAAGAACTTGGGGGTGAAGACAAGGAGTTAGAAAGACCTGCCCTTGAATAATGAGGCAATGTGAAGAAGGTTAATATTCTGTGAAATTACTTACCTTTACCTGTAAAGGTAAATTCTAGTCTGAAGTTTACTAGCTTTCAGTCTGGGAATAATATCTTTCTGCTTCCTCAGCTTAGAAAAAACAGTGGTACTTCTGGTAATGGTGAGAAAGAAGGCTTAATGAACGGGTATAATTTTAAATATCAGATAGGAAACAATTCACCAAGTATGCCTTGGAATGGAAATAGGAATTTCGTTCTTTCCTCCTTTCTGCTCCAGCTGATAGAAAACAGTGCAGACTGGGTACAGAAGGATCACGCCAAAGAATGGAAGCCGACTCATGAGATCAGTTTTGGAGTCACAAATTCTAGGGTAAAATAACTTTATTTAGCTATCAGTCTTTGAATGATTAATACACTCACTACATGAACTTCAAATGAACTACATAAATCTGAGCCAGGCCTCTGTTAAAAAA
>VZTG01000673.1:694530-731196 GCA_013397845.1 Melanocharis versteri | reverse complement strand
AAAAAAAAAAAGCAAAGAAACAGAAATAGAGGGAGAAGGATAAGATCCTGCAGGCATTTTGCTCAGACAGGCTTAGTGTTTCTTAAAATATGGTACACCTGATTGTGCCCATAAGGTCTGGAAAATGGGAGTGCTGCAGTCTTTACTTACACAATAATATAACATTACACGTGCTATTTTTGAAGCATTTCACCAGTGTAGGCTAGCTATCCATGTACAATATAGATACTTTCTGGAGATGGACAGTTTCTTGAGGGGAAAAAAAAAGGCTGTCCATGTTTCTTGCAGATGAAATGCTACCAAAAATGCTAATTGCAAAGTATATTTTTAATTGAAATGTACAATATAATTATACTAGAATTTTAACATAAAACACCTTCACAGGTAAACGCTATTATACAAAAGACAACTACAGAGTTCTGTACTGGAGCCATGTCCCTAAAGCTAATATGCAATCTAATTAACATGCAATTACTCTTCTTTCAGTGTGATTTAACTGTTCATTGAGAAGCAGTAAGAAAGAAGAATCTTTTATCTAGCATTTTAAGTAATGTATAAGAATGAAGGAGAAATAGGATACTAGAATGAACAACTTAGAGCCAGACCGAAGTTGCAATTTCTTCTTAAGAAAAAGATGCTTGCTGAAAAATATCTCTTCCATCCAAAGAAAAGACACTTCCATGGGAGCAGAGGAAATGTTAATAACCATTTTTACATTCAAAGTAAAATTTCTTCAGTTCCAGTATCACCAAATGCAACCATAATGAAAACTTATTTTTAGTCAATAACAAAATAATTAAATTTTCTTTTTCATTTGTTTGTAAAAGATTTTTTTCTCAGCTCTTCCCATTCCCCCTCCTTGGAAGTAGGCATAAAGTTCTGATAAAACTATATACTTCATCAAGAAAATAGCTGGCAAGCCTATAAGCTATGCAAATAACATTTGGTTGCAAACCACATTTACTGCACTTGGCTGATGGAAGAATGATTATTCCATGTCTCAATTCACTAAGAGCATATTGACTACTTAAACACACAATATTTCCTGTACACCTAATAGTTTCCAAAGTTTGGTAAACACATTCCACATATCACAGTTAAAGGTTTCAAATCTAAACTTTTCTTCCACACAGCATCCTGTGTTTTTACATCCTAGAACGTTATGGAAGGGAAGGGTGGAATGCTGCACGTGTTTTATGGTGATTGTACTGGGGTCTGTTAAAACAAGTGGCTTGATTTTTAAGCTATGTAATAGGAGAAAGAAGCCCAAGCTTCCATGAGTGTGTATTAGAAAGCATACATTAGGCTCCCAATCAAAAATTATGTAATTTGACAGCAAAATGTATAAGTAAGCCCATAATTACCTTAAGCATCTGCCACACAGTCAACCCTCTGGGCTCACAAGTCAAAATATAGTGCTAGAGCTCCCAGAGAGCAGATATAAGGAGACAAGGGAAGGCCAGAATACGACTTTAGGGTTGAACACTACTCTGAGCCACTTCCTCTGCTCCTTGACGCAAAATGTTTGGGACCAACAGCCCTTGGAAGCAGAAAGGTTTCCCCATCTGTGGCTGGGTTATCAGGGCCAGCCTCTCCCGCGCATGGCAAAAGAGCTTGCGCTGCCAGTTACCTCTGAAACAAAGGGCTGACAAAGAAACACGGAACTTCCATTAGTACTGCTCACCTGGAAAGTAAAGCATCAGCCAGGTTTTGACAACGTGCGTGTGGAATAATCCATCCACTCGCATCTCAAAAGTTGTGGCACTTTTTTCGGGCACTGAGATCCTGTGGCGTTTTTCACAAGGGCAGGAGGTTTGCCACATTATTCTTGGATAGAGTTTCCTATCTCCCCCTACTATGTCTCGTGGGTCTTCGCTGCTGTCTTCTGCAAAGCTGGCTACATTTTATGTTATTGTAGGGAAATAGTTGTAAAAAATGTTGGAACTTAGAGAATGAAAGGCGTTGTGCAGTTATTACAGGTATATAAAAACATAAAGTTCCCCCCCATGCGAAGAACAATTCTGACTCAGCAAACATGTATTATTCATCATAGCCCACCCTCACAGATCCACTGACTGAGGCGCAGAGTCAAGACCACTGTATGAAAAAAAAAATCTGTGGGACTCACAGCATACAGAGATGCTCTTCGATTTCATATCCAATATGATGAATTTTGTAAGAGCTAGAATTCAGCCTTTAATTTGTATTGGGCCTCTTTCCATGCCCATAAAGGAGAACTGCACAAGTAATTTTTAGGCACTTCAGTCACTGTCCAATAACTGAAATGCAATGGAAAAGGCTCCATGCCTCTTACGAAGCCAAGTCTGTATCCACAAACTTGTCCTCTACTGTATGTCAGGGCCAGCTATGCCTGCACTGACAAAAAACATATGCTCTGAGGAATTCCAAACACTCTTTTGTCCCATGCTATGAAGGGTAATTGTTCCTACCACTTGGGAACTTGTGATACATTCAGTGGTATCCACTATAGTATATTCCTAAAGAAACATTATGCAAAAGCTGGAGCATTTACAAAAATAATTTAAAAGTGACCAAATCAAGAATAAAACTGTTGCAATCGATGACTGTGCAAATAACAAGATGGGCTGTAGACCTGAGATTGCAGCCATATTCTTGGTTCCTATAAAAAGCATCATCAAGTCCAGCAGAGGCTGTAGAATGGAACCAAGTATTTTGAGTGAATTTCACTCTGCTATCCTTGCTGAAATACAGAAGTACTCAATAGGAATAGTAGCACTACTCTAGATATTGTAGAGGAAAAAGGGAACAAACAGTAGAAAGTGGAGTGCAAAAAGAGGGAGAACAAACAAGAAGGAGAAGCAGTGGGATATTCCAGCACCACAGAAAATCATTCCTACCCGTCTCAGCCAAAGGGAGAACTGCAGGGATACCTGACCTGCTGATAGTGAAAAAGGCAATAGAAATAAAAGCACAACTCCAGAAACCCTCAGTAAAAGAATGGAAAGTATAGAGATAAGAAGGACAGAAAAGTAGTCTCAGTAGCAAGTACACTAAATAACAAGATAAAAATCAACGACAGTGGCAGGCAGAGAGAGTCACAAAAGAGGCAGAATCTAATTTTAATAAGATAAACTTCATTCTTCCATTTCCTCAGCCTTTGCTTTACCAGGGAGCTCCTGGTATCATGGCAGACAAGGGGAAGCTTTTCAACTTTCAAACTTACCTGCCATGGAAAACTGTTTGCAAATAACTGTGGTTAATACTTGTTTGGGAAGTGCTATTTGAAAATAAGTTAGTTAAGCACCGACTATTTTAAAATGACAGAGCAATAGAAAGGCAGAGATCAAGGTGCCAAAGAGAAGAATCCTGAGAGAAACAGAATGAGAATTTGAACTCACTAGCAGAAATCCTGGTCTCTGCTAACATAATAATGACTTTTCCACTGGTTTCAGTGAAGCAAAGATTACAGACAACAATCTATGGACAAAAATTGAAGAACATTCTCCAGTCAGGCTTGACAGATGCCTGTGAAGAAAAGATTATCCTGTAATACACAATATTCTAATCGTAACATAACAGAAGGAGCAAATATTAAACCTGTTTTAAGTATTTCAAAGGCAGTTTAGAAGAATAATTAGAATCATACAGAAACCTGTGGTTATTGACACATTAAAATAGTTCAGGACAAAGATGTGTTGCTTAGAAACTGAATTTACAGAAAAAATTGAACATGCTCAGTGTTTTGCAAAAATCTAAGCATCATTCCTGGCCATGTACTGAACTCAGCTAACAATAAGAAATAAACACATACACATGAACAATTAATGATGTTAATTAATGTGTTAATGGTAAAACTGATGTGTTATGCACTCATGCTGAAGCCTGCATTTGTCAGAGAAAGGTGAATTAGCAACTGCCAGTTTCATTTCCCTGTGCTTTGCTTTTACAGCTGGTAGAAGCCTTGCAAAGTACTTGAAAAACTTGACCCTTCTCCAGCCTCCCCCGCATGAGTCACTCAACCTTCCTTCAGTCATTAGACTGCACTTCCTGCTGGGATCCAGCAGTAAAGCAAACGAGAGACACCAGTTCTGGTCACGGTGAGGGAGGTAATAAACCAGTGACAGGTATTTTTATGAAACTTAAAACTAATTCCCATATATTATGCATATCGACTAAGTGCCAATCCATGCCACTATCTTATGGAGAGCTCTATTTCAAAAGATATCTTGACATGCTCCGGTCCATTCCCTGTCCTGAAAGCATACTTTCCTTGTTTTTACATAAAGGCAAAATAACTTCCTGCATTTTACATGCTTCAGAAATATTACAGACAAAAGTATTAAATTGCTTTACTTGTACATGTATAACAACATGATTTTGATAACACTGTCGAGAGTAAATTTGAACCAAAATTTCACACATGAAGTTCCAGTGTTTCATGTCTTTACTAAACCCATGACAAGGACTCCTTGACAAGTTTGAATATTTCAGAAGTTGACTGCCAGTTCACCTTTTGTAATTAGTTCCAATGATAACCCTCAGTTCTACCATGTCTTTCATATGTCTACATTTTTGGGAAAACCCCTCTTTCTTCCCCCAGGAAGTAAATCCCAAATGAATCATCCACTGAGAGAAGTGATCACACTTAGTCAGACAAATTTAATAACAAATTTACCCTTTTCTGTCCACAGATTCTCTGGGTATTTTAGTGTAATTTTAGGCAAGTTTGAAACTATCTGTGCTAAAAGGACTCCTGTCCCCATAAACTCCTTGGGTTCATTCCACAGTGCACACAAGAGACTCATCCCTTTAAACTTCAAGGAGTTCCCATTGCAGTGTAGAAGAGAAAAATTCGGAGATTATGGAATAATCATCTCCAAATCGATCAATTTCCCCCGAAGGTAAAAAACTGAAAGAAAGAAAAAAGTTGAACAGTTCCAGCTTGCCTTCTTGAAGGGAAAGTACCCCCAGGGCATGTTGTAGAATGATCCCGATCTCTTGCTCCTGATGCTTATTAAGAGGTCATAGATATCAGTTACACTACAGCATTCCCAAACGATAACCTCAGCTAAGGACTATGACCTCTTAGCACAAGTACAGGGATATAAAATTAGGAATATTAAGGGTCCAAACTAAGAAAGAATTTGACTCAACTGTCAGTCATTTTGGAAGACCAGTTGGAATAAATGGCATAGCTGGCATGGCTTGTAAAAGACAGGGGAGCTCTAGTAAAAGGGACTTGAGGTTCCAATGCTTTCCATAGATGCAGCACCTTGATTTCTATCTGATCACTACAATGGATTTCCATGACAGAAAAGATGTCTTTCTCAAAAGACACAATATACAGCTCAGAACACCCTGGGTGAATTAAGAGGTGCTTTCCCTTTGTCTTAAACCAATTCCTTCTAACTAACAGAGTCACAGTATAGAAGCAGAAACGACTTTGCAACCATGTCAAACAAACAAGATATTCTGCCAAGACCAGGCAGGGACTAGACTGTTTTTAAGGACCTTTCTCCTCCAACTACTCTCTTTTTTCCTAAAAAGTGGGTTTTTTTAGACCTTCCAGATGATGCTTAAAAGGATAAACAAAGCCCATATGGGTGGTGTGTTAGTGAACTACCACATTGCCTGGAAGCCTTAACACTCTACAGCTGATTGTATAAACATGAATTAAGGTTTTTCTACAACTGTATTAAGCAAAGTGTTAAAGAGCTGTGGGGCATTTTGTTACATTTGGTTTTCAAGCTATGAATTTAACTGCTGAACATATAAGTAATGATAATCTGTTGTACCTCCCATTCTGTTCATTTCGAAACGGTAATTAAAGTAAGCGCCAATAATAAAAACAGCAAGTATTTCAAGAAAATTATTTTAGAAGGTGCAGGAAATTCACCGCTTAAAAAGGCTAATTTGTCATGGCAACAAGACCCATTTTGTAATACACTGACAATATATTATAAATATTCCAGTAAAATAGAAGCATAAAATAAACAACAGGTATTTACTCCTAGGTAGTTAATTCTCTGAAACACTGTAGTCAATATGGACTGCAGGTGTATATATACACATACATGCAAGACAATCATTATTTTATTTTTAATAGTGTGTCTATTAGAATCATACACATGAATTCCCATTGTACTGGGTAAAGGTCAGGGTAGCTATGACCCTGTATCAGCAGCAGCTTTACAATTCAAAGTCTGTATCACTGAGGACTGTGAAAAACAAGACAAGCTTGGCCACAGGATCCATATTGATTACAACAGTAATTGGAAGGAACATAGTTATCATAGGGTAAGTAATGACTATTTTTTCTTCTTCACATATGTGCCAGTGTTGATGATTCCCCTGCCCCCTCTGGTCGTTTCCCTGCAGGCAACCATCTTCCTTGGACAGCGAGAATTAGGGATTTCAGCTGCATAGATCAAATAGTGATTATAGTACTGCTTTCCCAAAACTGGAATGAGCACTGATGGTTACGTCCTGCACAGAATGCCTGATAAAGGTCAGCGGATTACTTCATGTCATCACCTGGCAGATCTCAGAAACTGGACCCTCCTCTGAAGCAGGCAGGAGATGTCACTTGAACACTCAGAGAGCAAGGTTACTTTTCAATGGGAAAGTCACAGTAGCCAAACAGTAATGCAGAGAGATACCCTGTACTGCCCATTTGGAAATGCTGTGAGGAAATGGCTTGACCTTTAGAACACCCAGCAGTGGCTATAAATAAATGGAACAACAGACTGTCACTGTAATAAAGCAAAGTTCTGGATCTAGCTAGGGCAGATTTTCAACAGAGTGCCAGGGAGGCATTTGAACTAACGCTGAAAAAGCCAGGGAGCTGGCCAAGTCAGTGCTTCGAAACAGGGACAATGATGTAGGGCTAGCTTGGAAACCACAAAATATCAAAGCCAGAAGAGGAACAATTTATGACATTATCGTGGCTCCTCCCAGAACCTAATGATATTGCACTCACCCACAACGGAATGTCAGGTGCTCCCAGCTGATGCTTTCACAGTTGGATGTCAAAAAAGCACCACACAGATATGTCCTCTGCTATTGCCTAGGACTATGACTCTAAGTCGTACTGCTAAGCAAGACTTGGGAAGAAGACACTGAACCAAGGTATTTTGTTTATGCAAAATGTTGTCTTTCTCAGGGGAAACCTCACTGCTCTCTATAACCACCTGAAAGGAAGCTGTAGCCAGGTGGGGGTCAGCCTCTTCTCCCAGGCAACAAGTGATAGGACCAGCGGAAATGGCCCGGAGCTGTGCCAGGGGAAGTTCAGGTTGGACCACAGGAAGAACTTTTTCACTGAAAGGGTAGTTTAGCACTGAAATGGGCTGCCTAGGGAAGTGGTGGAGTCACCATCTCTGGAAGCATTCAAGAAACAGCTGGACATGGCACTCAGTGTTATGGTTTAGTTGACAGGGTGGTGTTTGCTCACAGGCTGGACTGAATGATCTTGGAGGTCATTTCCAACCCTAATGATTCTATGATTCTAAACCAGACTCTGGGTGACAGATACATGGTGTCTTTTAGCCTGCAGACCAGTGTACTGCTGTCCTCAAGATTCACTTTCATATTCAGTGAAAGAGTATTTACTTGGGAACCTCTGAGCAAAAGTAGTCAAAAACTTGGTTCAGGTGTGTGATGGCCAAGTCCCAGGATGACTGGATTCATGTTCCAGACAGGAACGTATACCTCGGGTGTTAAGAGCACTTTGGACCAACTCTGCTGCCTACTCCATTTGCCCAGTAAGGCATGGATAGCTGCAAGATGAGCCCTGAGAGCCCCATACAAGATCCCAGACTATTCAAATATGAAAGACAGTTCTACCAAGACCTAGACCTGGAAACCCCGGCACTGGGACTGCCTACACCAAACCCCTTTGCCGATGAGAGAACAACAGTCTCCAGTTGAGCCATTTCTGCTGCAAATCAGGACTTCTGGGCCAGCAAGGAGGAGTCTCTGTCCATGGTACTCAGTGAGGCAATGGTGCCCTCACTGGCGCAGGGACATGGGATCAGATCCAGTACCTTGACGTTACGCTGAGAATTCAGCTCCCACGGTGTAAAGTCCTTGGTGGACACGTGGAGGAGATAAACGAACCAACATTCTTTCTAGTATGTGCTAAGAAAATCATCAGCCTTTTTTAGTGGTGGAAAATCAGGCTACAGTAAGAGGAAAATAGGAAGAAAAACTGAGGAAAAAACGTCAGTGAAAGACATACAGGAAACACACCCTCTTGGGAGACACCGCTAGCTTATTCTCCCACCTCCAAACAGTGCAAGAGTTCTGGTCTTTACAATTAATGCTCATGGATAGGTTTGTTACAGGGGTTCTCCAAGTCAAAAATAACAGTTCCATGATACAGACTATCGGCTGCTTTCTATTACAGGGGGTCACTGACAGACAACTCAGGAAGTGCTAGAGGCTGCTTTTAAAACACCCAGGAGATGAAGATCTA
The DNA here is from genome assembly GCA_013397845.1 of Melanocharis versteri. Taxonomy (NCBI): domain Eukaryota; kingdom Metazoa; phylum Chordata; class Aves; order Passeriformes; family Melanocharitidae; genus Melanocharis; species Melanocharis versteri. Next base: position 722,741 of record VZTG01000673.1, on the reverse strand, counting down.
CTGGTTTTATGACTGATTAACAATCTCAAGAGCAGAGATTAATGGTTTCCAAGCAAAAGGGAAGGGGTTTATGCCTCCTTGCCCATGTTGGCTGTTCATCACGGATCCTCAAGAAAAGCACAGGGGTTTTGAAGAACAGCCAGAAGGCTGTGTTCTTTACTTTCACAGCTTCCAGCTGCAGCATATACAAGTTCCCTCCATATCTAAGAATTATTTTCACTGAATTTTGATATGAAAATCTAGGAACACAATTATCAAGACCTTCATCTATCCTCCATAGGAGCATGAAGTTTTGCATATGAGCTGCTGTATGGCAGATTCTGTATAGCCTTGGCCATTCAGTACTGCATATAAATCTTCCATCCAAGTCCAGTGAGAGGCTTTACATTGCTCTCTGAATTCAAAATTATGATCTTTGGAGGCAGAGGCTGTAGTTACCACCCTGTTCCCCTTTCCCCCCAAATATCAAGGATTTGGAGCTGCAGATATGGGTTCTGGACCACATAATAATGAAAGGATGTGAGGCTACAAATTGCAAACTCCCATGTGTGTTGGCTGGGACAAGAAACTGGAGGTGAGGATCTGCTTTCCACTATCTGTCAAACAGAGTATCATTTTGTGGAAAAGAAGTCAGAAGTTTGTGGTCCAAATCAAATGGAAAAGTAGAAGTATGTCTCTCTAATATAGCAACTGGGAAGCCCTCTAAGGAAAGAGAGGCCTGAGCTCAAGGCCCCAGTCCAAACACTGTTTGTCTTTTATTCAATAACTGTTTAATGTAAAATCCATATGCAGTCCTTGGTGCAGGAATTCTCTAGAGAAACAGGGTGACTCTCAAGTGAAGTAACTGTACTTGGCAAACAGTGCTTGGCAGTGTGCCACCAACTGCAATGAAGCAGATGAATATGCTTTTGGTGCATCATATATTTAACTTCTTAGGGTCCTTCTCCTCAGAAGCATTTTGATCAAGCTCAGATTTTACTCTGTGATGCTGAAACAACCAAGGAGCCTTGCCATGTATCTTTTCTCCACACATGTAAGGGAAACCGAAAAAATAATGTCAAGAAATGCAATATATCTGGCCAGGATTCTTTTGCTAGCAGGAAGAGCTGTTCTAGCTAGGATATCAAAACATGGTAACACAAAGTGTTCACAAGATTTATCTTGTAGTCTCACTGTGCACAGCATACATCCTTTGGGACAAAATCCCCTGCAAAGTTTTCAAGCCTTCTAGTAAAGGAGATGGTCCTAGCATTACCAGCTCTTTCAGACAGATGAAAGATTCCTGGACACTAGAAAGAGAAAAGAGGCAAGAGAAGGAAACCATTACAGTGTTACAGAATCTCTATTGCCTCCTGTTTGCTAAGTCCATGATCACTCATGGTGCATGCTGTCTGTGAAGCTGTTAGGTAGCAAATGCTCTCATATCTAGACATGAAAGTAGGTGTTCCTCAGGATGATGATGAAAATTAATTTTGGTCATAGTTAGAAACACAGAAATACTGACTTATGTAGGAGTTCCCATCCTTGTGATACTCCAGTGCTGATGGAGACCAGCACTTGGAATAATGGGCCCTTAATACATCTGCTGGAATTCTTTTCAGGTGGCATGCGAGAGAATCTCTGAGCAAAGCTAGAGGGCAGGACTGCATCTCTTCATTGGCAGGGGACACAGCTATGAGCAGGAACCTTTCCAATAGCAAAAACAGCTTAGGTGATAACAGGAATGGCTATCAGTTCTACCTGACATACTCACTCAACCTGTCAGAGCTCTAGAACTAAGCTAGAGTCCGAAGCATAAAATGGAGTCTACCTAACCACCTAAAGGTAAAATAAATATCCCCAGTGGAGAAATACCTCATGTCTTTTCCCTCAGAACACCCTTAGCCTTGATGCTAGGACCGCATAAGATTCAGTAGCTTGCTTTCAGGCAAGTTTTACAGCCTGTGATGCCAACAGGGCTAGTACAGAAGTCCTGTAACATGGACTGTGTCTACTGACGTTCAGGTGGATAATGGCAGACTTGTGTGCCAGCATGTCCACTGCTGCTGAGTTATTCAGCAACTCAGCCAACTAGACTGGCATGTTCACTGCACGTTCATGCTCCTTGTTCTAGTATTACTCTGGTTATGGCTAAGATTTCTCATGCCAAAGTGACCTACAGGATCTAGAAGAGTACCAAGCTTGAGCTGGATACCTCAGCACACAGAGCCAGCCAGTGGAGAGGCAGTTCTCACATAGACTTGGGAGACTTCATAAAGCAGGATCCCTGAGGACTAAAAGAGAAAATAAACAGCACAAAGCGCTGTGCGGGGGAAAGGGATTATAAATCAAGATGGAGACAATAAGAGAAAGTGTCTGACACATTGTGTCTTACCAACAGCATATATGGCAGCAATGCAAAAGGTTAAGTTTCTTTTCCTGATGGCAGAAGAGGAGAGAAGGTGCAGTTGAGGGTTTATCAGTAGTGCACCGTATTTGATCCTGCATTCAAGTTCCTCCAGTGAGATCCAAACTGACACATACTAGAAAGACATCAGGCTCATAGCCATGATAATTGGACCCTTTGCTTATAAACACAACATAGAGGATGAAAATGTGCAAGTGGCTTGAGTTATTAAACGAAATGCTGCAGGAAGAATACAGTGAGAAAAGCATTAACATTAGACAGAAGCACTATTAAATCCATATTTTTATCACCAATCTTTTGTAATGGCTAAATGAATATAGTTCAGCATCTTATCTGTCCTCAGTTACAAGTATTGCAAAGAATTTTTTTCAAAATTTCCCCCCATTTATCCATTATCTGTATTCCACAAACATCACAGGAATTGTCAGCAATTAACATAAATAAATCATCACCTTTACAGAGAAAGCTTCAGTACAAGAATTTCAGATGATAGCAAAAAATATTACTAAAAAGCTCATGAAGCGCCGGTTCCATCCCCCACTGAAGTCAATGGGAATCTTTTCATTGACTTCAATGGACACTGGATCAGACCCAAATTGAAAAGATCAATAGCGCACACATTAGGATAAAAGAGCAGCTATGCCCTCCTCCAGAAAAAAGAACATGAGTTCAATTCAAACAACAGATTACAGAAAGGAACCAGTTGGGGAGAACTTTTTTCTCCTCCTTTGAAAAAATCTGCAAGGGAACAGCAATTCAAGGTCCTGAGAGCTAAATCTCACAGAGTTGTAAGTAACTCTCATCTTCCACTGTCCTCTGAATAGGTGGGGGTGACTGACACTTTGAGAGATTGGGAGCACTGTTTAATAAACCAGCTCCCTTCTCCTCATTCCTGTCTTTGGTTGAGAGTACAGAATGAAGATTCAATAAAGCGATTTCACTCCTTCCACTGAACTGTCAAAACTTCAGAGGAACACATCTGGTATTTTCAAATGCAAAAACTAGAAGCCTGAGTATCAATTTGAGAACCTGAAGTGGCAGGCCCCATTCTCAAGCATGTTACAAGGTTGGTAGAATTAGGGGCAGTCAAGACACTGTGACATTTAAATGTTGTGTTTCATATTCAGGGTTTTACTAGAGGGTTGCCTCAAGCCATTGTTTTGTCATCCTGTTTGTTCCCTCAACATAATTGTTGATTTTACCCAATACAACTTAATGGAAAATGACCATAGAAGTGGATCAACATGCACAGTTCATAAATTCTTGCAGTGCAGCTCCCTGTGCATCTCACAGAGCACCTCATGAAGCTCAGTAAAATCCAGACAAGCTGCAGAAGCTGGCTCAGCCACCTGAAGAATAGGCTTTGGAGGGCTTCACAACTTAAATGTGGCCTTCAGAAGATGACAGCCCTGGCAATTTTACATAATGGACATCTCAGGTAACTCTTCCCTGCCTGAGACTCAGACTGGAAAAATCCCATCAAGTTAGGTGATACATTCTGCCCTCCTCCAGAGAGGACATAGTTGATCCAAATAGCAGAATACAGTAGAAAGAAGTAAATTCTGTAAACCGCTTGCCTTTCATTAACCACTTAGTGACAGACATGTCTGTAGACATATTAGTAGACACCTTAGAGTGTCTCCTAATTTCAGTGGGACTCATCCAAAGGAGACGACCAGAGCAATTATGTAAGACCCTGTTGCATCAGAGGACTGTGATGAGAAAGGGAAGTGCAACCAGCCCCTCTTGATAACAATTTCTTTTAAAAAACTTTTGAGCATGGCACCCAAAGATGCTTGTGGAAGAGAAAGACAAGAGTCCAGGGGGCTTGACTAAAATGCTAAAAGCAAACCTTATTTTTGTCAAATATATATTGTGCTTCAGAAGAGAAAGGTAGGCTTCATTCTGTCAACTGTTTGTCACAGATCATCTAAAAATAATATCTAAGCCAATGAGGTTGTCTTGAATGTTGTGTCCTTAGTGTGACGTCATGCATGCACCTTAGGACCCTGCTTGGAATCTACCCCACTAATAACCTGTTCAGCATTTTTTTGCTTAAGAAGAAATCCTCAACTCCAGCCACGTCATTCAGGCCCCTTTTTCAACTCTAAGGGTGTATTTAGGTCATTTATATTTAGAAACAGAGGACTGTTGGCTTTTTGTCAACTTTGTACTCCAGAAGGGTGTGTAGTTTCGGTTTTTGTTCACTTCATTAGCTTTCAAACAGCCTGGTCTCTACCCATTCACTATCACAAATTTCCTTGAAAGAGAGGCAAAGGTATTTTTAGGAACTCAAACAATTTCCTTCAAGATTCATTTTCATTTCCCCATCCTCTGCCACTGTATGTGTATTCCTACCTTCACACATGCACCTCATCTTGACTAATCCAGCATCTTTATTTTCACTCTCATTTAGCAACACAGCTCTCAGCAAGAATTGCTGTGTTCAGGAGCAGTGGTCCAGGATTATTCCTATTTACTGCTCCCCTCACCTGCTTTTCTTCAGTTTCTTAACCCAACCGTGCAAGCACTGTTCAGTGCATTCTGCTTGCAGCTTTAAAGCAGAGAAAACACTTGGTAGAAGGGGGCAGCAGCTAACTAACTAACCAGAAAGGAGAGACAGCTGTATCGGAACAAGGTAAAAAACCCATACGGATGAATAAATGGGATCTGAGACAGTGAATGGGAGAGCCAGGGGACTCAGGCAGGGGGAGTGCTTTCTGGGAGAGGGAAGGAAGAGACAAGCCACTAATTTTTCAATATAGAAGGAGCAAAAGAAAGAAGAGAGGTATGAAGAAGAGGAGAGAAAAACGTTTAAGTTATTTCAAGTCAAGAGAGAATATCCACACTGCCAGAAATCATAAGCACTATAGATGAATACGTTCTGGAAGTTTGTAGGAGTGATTAGAAAATGATTGAATTGATTGTATCTCAAGTCAGAAATAAATTTTACAGGCAAGAAAAGGCAAAGCAGTATATTAATAAAAGTAAACACTTCTTGCTGCAGCAGATTTTCATCTTCCATAATTTGAAGCGAGGATTAAAATCATTTGACAAATCCACATTACTTCCTCAATCTTTCTTCTGCTCCTGCCCACTTATTCCTCTTCTGCTCATCATCTTTTCACCCTTCATCCTCAAGAGTGGTACTGCTATCTGACTTTTATGTCTCATTCTGACAGGGCTTAGCCTATGGACTGACTGGAACCAAAACTCAGGAAGCTCTCCAAACATGAGCACACACAGACACTTCCTAAAAGCATTCCCAAATGGGAAGGATGCTTTTTCTTACTTACAAAGTCATAATAAAGAAAGGTTTTTACCAAAAATCCACTAGACAATAAGTACATTTTACACTGTACAGGCTAAAAATAGAACACTATCTAATTAAAAATATAAATGCCTTTCTCTTGACACTGAGCCTGATTGGACCTACAGTGTGTACCATCAAAGAACCTACTAAATTTAAATTCAGCAGATTTCACATGGTTTTCTCAGTGAGGGGGCTGTCTACAATAATTTCAAAGAGGAATCTGGGTGGAATACAGGTCCATTCACCCAGTTCTACTCAATTCAGTAGTATCTGACCAGCATTCAGTTCTGCCCCTTGACTGAAGCTGAGATTTTATTTTCCCCTCTAACAATTTGCTTAATTCCTCTCAACTTTCAGTTACTGATTACTGTACAGTCATTTGTACTTAACAGATTAGAGTAACACAACATCCAGCTCAGATCTGCAACAGGCCATTGTGCAAATTCATTCATTATGTGACATTATGCCACTTAAGCCCCACTTACAAATGCCCTCTGCATTCACAAGTGACCTAGCAAAATACATGTAGAAGCAGCATGGAAAGCTGTACAGTATGAATCTAGAAAACACACACAGCGATCATATATCCTTTGGTATTAAGGAAATTTATAATGCTCCACTTACAGTATAATCCCGTCCCAAAATCTGTTTATAAAGATCTCAACCAAGCATTCAAGTGCAGGAATAAAACAAGTGAGAAAGGAGGGATATCAGAAGCAGAGAATGGGAATCAGAAATAGAACAGAGCACGAAGCCATAAAGTGATAAGTATTGTTTACCTGTCAGTTGACATTGATTAATCTTGTGTTCTGTGATATCGCTCAGTGACTCAAACACCTGGAGGCAGCTGTCACAGCTGTGCACAACTTCTTCTTCTAACTCCTCCCCTTCATCCGGCCTTTTCTTACAGTCTAGCACATCTCCATCTTCTGCCTTGTCTTCTAGTTTACAGTTAGGGTCTGAAAGAAAATCAAGACTGTGATGTCAGGCGTGTAAGAAGAGAAAATTCAAGAAGAAAAAAAAAAATCAAAATAGGTTGTTGCACTAATGATGAGAAGAAAACTATTTGGCATGAGCCTGCAGCACACTGCAGAATTTATTGCTAAATAAGCAAAAGAGGCTTTTTCCTTATTTTTTTTTCTAATCTCAATGAAAAGCAAATTTCACTTCTACTCCCACAAATGCAGCTCCATTTCTCACTCAAGCTATTCTTCCATGCTTCAATGTTAGGCTTGTCAATTTTATCACAGCTATTGAAGCTGCTTTGATCATCGTAAGAAAGGATAAACCACCTATGCAATTAGTTTTTCAATGAGAAGAAAAATCAGATCAATGAGTGTGCAGGAACTTCTTTTCACTGTTAACTACAGCGTTTCACAGGAAATTACCAGAATTAAGAGACTAACAAATTTGATTTACATAAACATGAAATTAATCTTGATTTTACAACCCACTCCAATGCTCCATCACCACACTATTTGACACAAACAAAGCCCTGGAAAGCTTATACCCTGGGTCAAAATGCTACTCATGCTCTGAACTTGTGTATGACTTAAAGACAATGCTGATCAAGTTCCTGTGTTTGCCAGATCATGGAAAACTGAAAACTAACTACTCTAGTATAAAAGCTGCATAGTGCACAAAGAAAGCTTTATCTGTTTGACATATTAACAGGCATTTCGGGGATAGCAGGATAGCTCCAGCCTCAGATCAGCAGTCCTGAGCCCAGCTGAAGCTTCTAAACTGGAAGAAACGTGCAGCCTCACCACCTACCCATGTGTGCAGAGATGCCTCACAGCTCACTGCACTGCCTCAGTTCTGCAGACGACCAGCTCAGTGAGATAACGTGTAGCCTAAAACTTCATCCTCTGAGGAGGAACACAGTAGCTTTAACAACTCCTGACTTTTTGCCCATTTTACTAAAAGCTTCCTTCAAAGACAGAAATAAACCAATCTGTCCTCCCTAATAAAGCAAGCTGGCACTTAACTTTGTTTTTCCTTGGGAACCACAGTACAACAAGTGAAATGCAGAAGAAAAATGGTTGTGTGCATTCCAGCAAAAGGAATGCAAGTGTTTCACCACTTTTCCCTTTTCTGCTTTGGCTGCCTCATCTTTCCTTTTAGATATTCGAGAGAGCTGAGACCGAAACAAGTCATTTCAGAAAACAAGGACGAACTCACATAATAACAGGAGATTGTGCAAGTACATTTTAAGATGTTACACTCTTTAGCCAAGCGGGTGAGTAACCAGTAGGCTCCCTGGCCAGGGGAACAGAGAGGTGGTATCTGTGAACACACCTTATTTAGCCTTGAAATTGATTAGGATCACGCACAACTCCTTGGAAGAAGAGAAACTAAAACATGCCAACACTACATTCATATTGGGGGTGGGGTGGTGTGTGAGGAGAAGCAGGAAGGCAATTCCACTTTAAACCACTCATATCCGCTCTCAGCACCCTCCAGTAATCTGGGCACAGCCATTCCTGTATTTCTTGCTGCCCACAACCAAGGTCAGAGCCCTCATCATCTCTCTGTATCCTTTGGTCCATACTGCTGCACCCTGCCCTTCAACTGTGCAAACACAGATGGACCCGCAAGCAGAAACTGGAAATGACCCATGTCAGGAAGTCTTTCTCATGCCATGTGGCTTGTGATCAAAACCGAGGAATTTCTTTGACAGGGGTAAAGGGCAGTATTTATTTTTAAAGGAATTATATTACAGAGAGAAACCAGATTAATTTTTAAAAATAAAAAACACATTCTGAAAGCAAAAATATATTTGCTGTGCAAAAGCCCTGCCTATACACTGAGTCCTTACATGACAAATTACATCCACAAGGTTCTTTCAAGAGTGGAAATTTCCACTTGGGCAGCTACTTCCAAATAGAAGAATAGCCTGCAAATTTACAAGCCAAAAAATGTATGCTAATTATTAAAAGACTTTATGGCATTTTAGCCATTATTGAATACTTTAAATCTAAAAACTTCCATTGCCACTTCATTTTCCAAAATAGTTTGAAAGATTAATAAAAGTAGCTAGGAGATCACCAGGTTCTAAACAGATCAGAAAACGAAATAATTGTCTTAACTGTTGCAAACTGACCCCAACATCATTAAACACTTGTCGGAAGGCAGCACGTGCACGCTGCATACTATTAGTTGTTCAGCTCAAGCTCCCAGTTTCATCTCATAAAATTGACAGCACTCAGGGAAATGTGGGCACTAGGTCTGAATTTTAACATGAGTATTTAAATGCTGCACATAAAGTTTACAGACCTGTTTGTTTTAAAATAAGGGTAGTGTCTGACTCCACTTTAAGTACAGTGCTGAAGGAAAGAAAAGGGAGGGGAGGGAATTCTCGAGACTCACTATTCAGAAACACTCGCATTTTACAGGAATTCATCAACACACACACGTAGGCACACATGCACCCCTTAGTGCACAAAAGCCTAAAGAATCACTCAATTTAAAGCTTCATACTTAGCGACCAGTTATTAAAATTAGAATCATTTTAAGACTAATAATGTTTTGCTTCTCCTTCTGCATTTGCAGATATAAACTCTACAGGGACAGAAGTCAGTCAAGCTTATTCCCTTCTGCTGCAACTTTAGAATACATGCTCTAGCCAACTGGCACATTTGTTTTTAGGTCAACACTTAAGTGGGACCCTCTGGGACCTAGGTTCGAGTTTAGCCTATGACAGCTTTGTGAAATGAGTTCTGGCAGTCTCAGCCCCTCTCAATGAATGCATTTCCACTGTGATCTGCTTCTGTGAAGAGATGTCACCACCAAAATAAAAAGATATTTAAAGAGAGCAAATATCATTTGGAGGCTTTGTGAATAGATAGCTTTTCCGTGGCAACAACAAATATCTTCCATCAAGAGCTGGTCTAACCTTAAATAGTTACTTAAATTGAGGATAAGCTGCCTTATTTGAGCAGCTCTTTTGAAAGACTGGAATAAAATATTTTATAAATGCAATATGCATTCATCTGTACTTTTTCCTTAACCTCTTGTTCAAAGCTCAAGCTCACATACAGACTTCAAGGCAAATGTCATTCATCTCCCACGTTTCTTTCTCCCCAATACCTACAACAATCACAGCCACAATTCCCTCAATAAGATGGTGTCCATAGTAAAATTACTTTTCCCAACATCTGCGAATACTGCTGTGACTTCCAGAGGCTTCTCTGCCCTATTTTGGAGGCTGCCCGTGCACCAACTGAAATTTTTCAATACCCATCAGCAACAATACACACACATCCTCTCCACCTTCAGATACTACTGGAAATTATCTAGTGTAGAAATGAATGAAGGTTGATTTTTTGGTAGAGAAATAAATTCTGCCTATTATGGCACTTAAAAAAAATAAGAGAAAGAACAGTTGTCTTCTCTTCCTGATTATGTTAACATTATTTATAAATGGAAATTAAAAGAAGCATGATTTTCTCATTACTATGTTCCCTGGCAGGTGGTTCTCCCCTTCCCTTCTTCCTCCTTCTCATAAGGGATGTTATTGCTGTAACTTGGTCTAATAAAACTGCAACTTCGGGGAAAATGAAAAATTGCATTGGTTTAAAACTGTTGGAGGCAATAAAGCCATGGACTTCAATTAATTTCAAGTATGGGAGCGGTTTAAGGCCAACCAGCAGAAATTCTATTCTGCCCATGTAAAAATGAGGTTTCACCACATTTACTTTTTATAACCCATATAAAAGTCAAGTAAAAGTAATGAATATCTAAAAGTCATCTCAGTGGACTGGCAAAGACTGTCTGTATTCTTGAAACTCATCTTACATATTTCTGCCTATGCTGCAAGGATCCATAGATAATCCCAACTAAAACATCAAACTACCAAGAAAACAGCCTCCTTTCCAATCCATTTCACTGCCTTGCAGTAGACCTCCTTCCAAGCCACTTCTGCATGGAAAAGTGCTGGCAAAAGAAAGGAAAACTTAGATCATGTGGTTGTAATTATTACCAGGCAAGGAATATTTCTTCAGCTCAGTGGTAAAGTAAAACTCTGTCGCTCTCTGCTCCCAATAGTGTCCATCGCAAAACAACTGCCTCATTAAATCTCTGCAGTAAGATTAATATGCCGTAGCTGCACTACATTATAACTTGGTACTCTATAAAAAGCACATTTAATGGTTAGAGCCAGAGCTTAGATACAAAGTATTACTATAAAAACTTCTGGCAGTGTGTACACAGTGCAGGCCTCCTGTACTGCTTGCTCTATCTGGTTTTTTGTTTTTAATATCGGCACTGCATTCTTGCTATAGAGAAAAACAGAATACTAAATCCTGCCTAGAAATAAACAGAGAACAACACAGGACATGATGGGAAATAAAGACCTAGCAATGCAACTTAACCACTGAGAATTATTTTAAGAAAAAAATGCAGAAGAGCCACCATTCCTTGACATTGATCTCTGGTTTTGCAGTTGCCTATTTTTCAACTTCATGTGTCTACAGCAGGACAAGTTTGCTTTTCTTAAGAATTTGCGGATGGTTAAATGGAGGCACATGAGCACTAAAAAGCATTTGAGAAATTTCTCATTTAAAAGGCAAAGAACTCCCTCACTTTTATTTAGTCTTTTCAAACAATCTACTTTATGCACAAAGCCATTAGAACCTATAAAAGGCACCAAACACAAACCCACAGGACAAACACACAGAAATATAAAGTCTTTGAGCTGAAGAAAAAATTAACTGCATTCTTCACCTTCATAAGAGGAATAACTCCAACTGGTCTTAAACAGATTACCTACACATATTCAGAGATGACCAGCCTTCTAGGAATAACCTTAAGGAGCCAGCCCTTACTCCAAAAGGTGACCTCAGCTGAATGAATAAGACTATTCAGATGAGTCAGTCCTTCTCTTCAGATAAAATTCTGTGAAACCAGTACCAAAGACAGAAACAAATTATTTCTTGCATTCTCTGAACCATGTTAAGAGAATAAAGAAGTCCTTGTTGTTTTGGGGAATTAACACTTATTTCTTCATGATTATTAACAATACTGATCCTGACTCAACAGTTTTGTCCACCCAATCTCACTTATTAAAATTAAAGAGCCCTTAATTAATCTCTGGCAAGAAATTATACAAACAATCTTTAAAGAAATCACCCCATCCACATATTTTACAAATACAAAAATAGTTTAAGTGAAATGAATAATAAAGTGTATTTTAAATGGCATGGGGGCAGGGGGAGTTACATGGGGAATGTAGAGAAGGATTAAATTTAACAAAAAATGAAAAAAAAGAAAAAAAAGAAAAGCATGCTGTACTTTAGAAGCACCTCACTTTCAGTTAGCTGACTACAAAAGGCAGAATTTCTAATCGCCAGAAATTGAAAGGTGAGGGGAGAGGAACATTATTTTCCATTGCAAGCCCCAAGAATGCATTCTAAGCTGAAACAGAGAAAGAAGAGTGCAGGCTTCGTGAAAACACCCCGATACAAAAATCCCTCACACTGTTGTCAAACGGCAAGCAAGCACTAATGAAGGAATTCAGCATTACCAGTCTGTGCGGCTGTGTGTCCCACACCTGCCTGATGGTCCTCTGTCTCATTTTCTTCTACTGTCAGAAAAAGGCAAACAAAACAAAAACAAAACAAACAAAAAAGATGTTAGGTAGGTAGCTGAAGTGTTTCAAGCATCTTTACACCAGCTTCAGTTCTGAAAGCCAGCAATGCTTGCACAACACGGGCAAGAAAAGCTGCACTGCAAAGTGCGAAAGTGTAGACCAGACCAAGACAGAATACATTGCTGTATGGAAGCTACAAATCTGAAAACAGAGTGACCAAATCTTTTTCATGGCTTAAAAAAACCAAATCGAATTTCCTCTGGGATATTTGTCTTCAATGCACTTTACTGTATTTGATTATGGATCTAAATAAGAGTACAATTATGGGCTTTAAGATTCTGCTTGCTCCACACAGATAAGAGAAAGCCTTCTCCTGGCAGATGGGAGAGGTGTGTGTGCTAATTCATACATAAGCTTTAAAAAATAATAATAATCCTATATTCAGTAGCAAACATCTCAGCAGTGCAGACAGCCTTGCAAAGGAGAACTAACCCCATGCTGTTTTACTGTATATACCATGCCAGCATCTTTCCCTTGGCTCACAGCTTTCCAGAGCAGTAGAACTAAAAACAGTACAATTCTTGTCAGATTCACTATTCAAAACTTGTTGGGTGAGTGAACCTAACAAGAGCCATTCTGCTGCTACTTTGAAAAATTAGAGAGCGCTGTTCTCGTATGTTCTGATACGATGCCTAAGTAAGATTGACTCTCCCAAAGCAAAAGTAAGGGAAGAGCTAAAAGGCAGAACCACTTCCTTTTTATTCTCCCAAAGACCGAGTTCTTTGAGTTAGAGAACAGCGGAGAGAAAAGAATTCATTCTGCCTCCACAGGGGAAAAAGCTGAAAGGGGAAAGACTGCACTTCTGCAGCATTTCCACTCCCAAGAATTCAGACCTCAAAAAATAATCATGCAACTGAATTAAAAGTCCAAAGATTTGAGGTGTTTTTCCTGGTTCTTGGGACAAGAGAGTGCAACACTTAGGGGTCACATATAAATCTAGACATATATGCAAAAGAAGAGATACATATACACACTCCACAGGTACCTCTTTTCCTCCTCCGCCAACCCCAAGGCTTCATACAACTGGTTGTTTCTAGAATCTGAGTTTCTAGAAAAAAAACACCAGTTTTCATAAGGACACTCTTAGGACACCAGAAACTCGTAACACAGTGCATATATTAGAAAGAGTCAAGTACAATCTCTGAAGGACTCTAAACAATCTATATCTCTATCCCAGAGCTGTGGCTAGCAAGCAAACTCTTCTCATCTACAGAGATCTGATAAAAGTTTCCCCAGCCCTGCAGTCAGTTCAGTATTTCACAAAATATGATTTTATGAGCTAATTTATGAGCTGAACTTGTGCTTTGAAGCCACGATGTTACCAGTACCTCAGCTGTGATAATATTGTATGACTTTCTTTGTTACACTGAAGCAGTCATCCCAGCATCCTCACGGCTGAAGGAAACCGGTCAGACAAAGAAAGCAGTGGGAAAAGCTCATGCAAAGCTGAGTTTTGGGGAACATATGGTCAAATGCAAATTAAGCTAAATAGAAAGATTTTTCTCTAAGGTAGCACGGATCAGTAAGTTTCATTAATAAAGCAAAAAAAAATAATGAATAAAACTAGTATAAAATTATATTTTAAAAAAAATACCATCTATTGTGACCCCCTCAAAATTCCCAGGGAAATCTCTGCAGCAGTGCAACCTGACCCAATTTATGTCCATCATCACCTGTTGATGCATTTCCAAAAATTGTACTTAAGAACAAGTTCTAAAACTGAAAATGAGTCCACTCTTCCATCCCTCAAGAGGAAACTCACTTTGGTCATCACTACCTACTAATCAGCCTTATTAAAGGTTGTAGATGTATCTGCTGTCCTCAACCATGATAAATGTCACTACTCAGTTCAAAAAAGCAGTTTAAGAACTCTACCATTTCTTAAGTTTCAAGACAGAATTGATGTCTTCAAATATGAACTTTTCAATAACTGATTCCCAAGTGACTACCTGCTGAGAAGTAAACAATATCTCCACTTTTAAGTGTAAACCAAAATGCAAGAGTTAATTTTCTCTGCTGTTCCGTCCTTAATGACTACTGCCACCAGCTGCAGTACCAGAATCTCTCACTGCTCCTGAGAAGTGACTGCACAGTGAAATGTACTCAGCTTCACACTGCTGACTGAGAGGTACACCAAACATTTTTAGCTCCTAAAATGGAAAAAAAAAACATGGATACTGCTTAACAAATTGTTTCCAGGTATGCAATTTCGTACCATGAAAACATGACAGTGTATGCCTTGTGAAAACAAACATTTTACAACTTCCATGCTATTCTGGGATCTGAAAATTCTGTGAGAGCTGAGGTTTGCTTTCAACAAAGGTTGATCACTATGTCTTTATTGCACTTAAAAAAGGAAACACGTATAAAAGCAGGTAGCTTTGTGGTTAGCATCTTTCTCGACCCTTGCTCATCCCTTTAAGGGTTCACAGTCACAACAGAAACAAGTAGATCACACCAGGCCATGGCACAAAGACTTGCCAATAATAGACTGACACATTTGTCAGGAAAAATAAAACCATATTTAGGGGGAAATATCGTAAAAAGAAAAAGAAAACTACTCCACAAAACCCACTGAATTAGCGAAATCTTAGCACATTAGCACAAATCACCTACACAACAGCATCTCATTTTCCTTTTCGTTAAGTTAGCTCCTTCCTCCAACTTGCAAGGGTATTCCTTACATTAAGTAGGCTACAGCTGGTAGCATCAGATAAGCTCTCGATTAGCACTTAACACCTTTTCACAAACAGATTCTGAAAACTTCAGTGCTGTTTCAGCTCTCAGGCCACCGTTAAACTCAGCTGACTATGAAAGGTAACGTGACATGCAGCCAATGTACACCTCCCTTAAACATTAACTACACTATTTTCTTTCAGAAGAGAAAATACCTTTAAACAGAATCTCTACAAAGGGATTATTTAAATTTTGCTAACCAGAACCCTTTCTCTAGCACGAGCATGGAATGTAACTAAAAAGGAACAAGGGTGATGTGCAAATGAAAGTGTAGCATGTACACACTATTATTAATTCAAACATCAAAATTATTGATACCCTAAGACTGTAATTGCACACAGAGATGTCACCTTCATTACAGCATGTACCACATCCCAGCATAAGGTAAAATGAATTCTGTGTAATGAAGCCAGAATACCAGTGAAGGAGAGGCCCAGGAAAGCAGAATAGTACATTATCAATCCAGTATGAATAAGTGATGTTACAGCTGAACAGAACTTCTAGATACATGTTGTCATGAAAGCAACAATATTCCTTGTCCCTACAACTACATGTTTATGACAACAGGTCACCTGTTTTGGTATCTGTAGTAACATTTCTCAATTGACTCATCTGTTCCTTAAAACAACAAATGATCAATTTCCTACTACTCATTTTCTCAGGACAACTTTTGAGAAACAAAAACAGGAACCCCAAGTAATAAAATTTAAAAAAAGGACCAGATCACTACAACTGTGGCACCACACTTCTTGAGAGCAATCAAAAAAAACATCAGTAAGGGAAAAGAGAAATCCAACATGTCAGTTCTGTCTCCCATTACAAAAGCTGTGGGTTGGACACATACCAGTTTTTAAAATTTTACTGGAAACAAAAAAGTATCTCTAAACTGAAGCCGTATTCATGTGAAAGGTTAAGATGTTTCAGCTTTGGTACAGCCAGTGTCCAAGGCAAACCCTGATTTCAGTTCAGAGCACATCTCATGCTTAGGCTGCTGACTGTCAACATTAAGACCAACTATTCCTTTTTAAAGAAAGAAAGAAAAAAAACCCCAACTAAACAATGCAATAAATCAAGTAGAACCATCAAGGACAGCCAATGAGGAAAACATGTGGGAATTTTAATAGAGGTCCTAAGTTTAGAATTAAGCTCCTGACTGCTCTACAGCAACACCTGCTGATCAGTGAGGACTTCACCCCTTTTGCTTAGTCTGTTCGTGGGACTCATGGTTAGACCATAAAGGAGGGAGATTACTTCTAAAGTTGCTACAAAATATACACAGATTTTCTAGCCTGCAAAATCTCTTTCATATTCTACTGAGTAACCAGGATTCCCCTTCTCTGAAAAGTTTATCTGTAGGTTTAGCACCCTAAGGAAGAGCACAAGTCATTTCTGGTTGATGCTTGGAAAAAACTTGTACAGAAGAGAAATGGCTAAAATTAGAAATGTGGAAAAGTACACTTTCAGTGAAAGGGAAGCCTTTTGGAGAACTCTGGCTAAGATTTATGGTTTCTGACCTATTACAAACCATAATAAAATAAAAGCAAAGGATAATTGAAAAAAGTCTGTTTTCTTCTAGTCTAGGTAGATTAATAAATTTTGAAAAAGAAAAAAAAATAACTGCCCCAAATGCCTGAGCCTCTCTTCAGCTTGGTAAACAAAGCAGGAGAAGCTACATATCCCAAAATAAACTATAAAAATAGATTGCTATTGATTTATCCCTTCATAAAACATATTCCTTGAGAGATGTGAAAATAAACCTAATGTAGCAACTAAGACTGTCAGGATAGGAAGTTTAGAATACATATTTTTGCTGTGCACTTTGCATTTTGTACAATTCAATACTTGATCTATAAACCTCCATTAGCATATGATTAGTAATTCAATTTAAAGCCATCTTTGCACAAAAGCCTTTTTCTTAGGATGGTAACTTTGCCAAGTGCATCTTCAATCTACATGTTTGAATAATTTCTGCAGACAAGTAATAGAGGCACTAGCTGTATTAGCATAATCAATACACAATTTACTGAGTTACTGAGACAGAACAGAAATAAAACGTGTGTGCCATTATTTCAGTATCTACAAATGACTGTAATTTCTGGAAGTATCTCTCCTCTTCTCCTCGTGGCCACATAAAAACCAAGAGGACATTCATACTGCCACCATCTACAGGTAGATATTAAGTATGAGCAGACAGATTAATCATATAGCAGAAGGGAAATTTAAGAGCCAGTTGCAGGGGACGTTGAGTATCCTCTAGCTCTATTAAAGTCAATGGATTCTGAAGATGTTTCACACTTTGCAATAACATTCTGTGGAAATACGTCTCCACAAGGGTTCAGTCAGGATACAAAATTGAAATTAAAGAAGTTACAGAGAAGTATTAAATTCAGGGTCACGGGTCAATGAATAACCTGCTAGGGCTGCACCTTCCTCGGCCTTCTTCTCTCCCTAGGTACCACTGGTGTCTAAGACTCACCTTTTGGACCCTTCCGGCTGGCACATGCCAGCACAGGATTTCACACCTGGCTGCGGCACGTAAGAGAAGCAATTCTGTAGGTGACTTCTGGAATTCAGCAAGCATTTCAGAATGCTTCAATAATGGCCTTTAAGATAACTGGCATTTATAAAAGTTCAGAACTCCTAAGAAAGTCTTTTTTTCTGAACAGCTTCACCTAGCATCAATTCATGTCTACCAGCTACTAGGCAGATTACCAATTTGACTGTCATATGTATGTCCTCCCAAAGACTTAAGTGTTAGAAGAATTAGAAAAAGAAATGCATTGGCATATTAACATTTCAAATATCTACATTCCAGAACTCCATTGAAAGTCAGTTCTGTGTGTAGCCAGAACTCTACAAAAATCCAATTAATCATATGCATGAATATTTATACGGCTGATTTGTTTTCCTTTGTGCTATGACATACCCCTTTTCCTATTTCTGTTCCCCCCCAGCATTGTAACAATATTCTCTTGACATCAGAAATTATTTTCCTTAAAAGATTCCTGTTATATAAAGCATTCTTTCCTCTTGCATTTGCTTTTTCCAAAAGACAAAGTCCCTCATAGCACTCATATTTTTCACTTCTCTCTTCAGTCTATCCCAATACTGAGCTTGTTTTTTTTCCTCTAATGTTCCTCTTGTAGAATGACTGAATTAGGAGTTCCCAATTAAACTGCAGTGGTTGGAAAATATTATTCTTATGCTAAAATAAAGTATTTTCCTAGGCAGCACATAAACATAAAAGTAATAAATATACTTAAGTGGAAAGAAATTATGCTTAAGAAATCCTTTGGATATTCTTCCAACCCTTGATCTCAAGGATGACAGTATCCAAATGTGACAGCCTAAAGACGTCCAGTTTTACATAACACTGTGTGCAGAAAAGGCAGAAGATGCTCTTTCCAGCAGCAGAGGGATAATTCTAAACCCCAGAGCTGGGTAGGGGGAGGGAGGATAGCTTTTTCTGGATAGCTGAGGTAATAGATTAATTAATCCTGTCCGAAATTCTAACTTTGCCTCCATAACCATGCACCCTTTTAAAAGGTTAAACCACATATACATATACTCGTGTTTCTATTGTTAAGTAAACTAATAATGTCATATTTTAAAAAGTACTTTTCTCCAAAGAATCTTGGGGCTTTTTATAAACCTCAAGTAAATTTCAGTCATCCCTAAGATTCTCTATCATGCAACGTAACAGATTATAATAGATCTCAGAGTCAAAGTGAGGACCATGGTGAGAATTAGCAGAACAAGAGGGAGTCAATTCTTAGTGCCAGGGCCAGGACTTTCAGCTGTCCTGCCTTAGACCGAGTACTCCACCTCCATTCCTGACAATGTGCTGTGGGCAGCCAGTCCATTCTGGGGGAAGACAGAAGTTGGGAGGCTAAGATAAATTTTAAGCCTAATTACCAAGTCCAGTACTTAACACGAACACATTCAGAGTAATTCCTCTCAATATCCTGAAGCTATGTATCACCTTAGCTTTCTTACTCAATGTGACATAAATATGAATTTCTGGTGCTTCTACAGACTGTATTTTCAACTGTGCTTAGAAAACAGGAAATTCATTAAACACTGTCTACAAAAGTCCAAACTCAGCAAGAGAGAGCAATTGAAATTAAACTGATGTAGGTATCACAACCTCAAAGTAACCAACACTACACAAGCCTGAAGACAGGTGATATAAAGAAGGGCTATGAAGACTTACAGTAAAGGTTACTGTAGATGATACTGTTACTGCCTCTGAAAGTTAAGTCATTTATTTATGTGCCTAAAACGGGACACTTAAATTGAGGACTTCGGGCTGTCTGACACTGTTCCAACACCAAACCAAAATACAGCTGTGTGCTTTAGCTCTATTACTTAAAGACATACATTTATCTGAGTCAATAAAAACCAAACCAAACCAAACATGTACCTCCCTTCAAATGAGATTATCCCTGATTTACCAGAGATCTCCTTCTATTGTATACCAAGGTTTTATAAGTTAATTTTTGATCCCTCAGACTCTCTGCTCTATTCTAGATGACTTTCTATCATGTAGAACAGCAATCTGGTCTGTATCCACAGAGAAGCTTAGAAGCCAAAAAACTAGTGAGGGGAAGCTGCATCTAAACTGTCAGCAATTCTGCTCAGATGCCACTGAGGTCAGGCAGTACCTGTAGTTTTACCACCGAGGCTTTCTCAGCGCTGAAATCAAACTGAAGCCCCACCACAGCTGGATAGTGGAAGATTAAGTATTCTCCTGCCTGCCCTGGATTTGGATGCAGTCTTACGGGCTGGTTCTTCAGAGTTCATATACCCTTCCCTGGTTGCTATAAAACACTGGCAGAAAATGTGGGGGTTGATATACATCTTCCTTTTCCCCTCTTGCCCACATCCACTGGTTAGATCACTCACCCAGGATGTGGGTGGCACCAGCTGAACTTTCTCTGCTGTCAGAAGGATTTGTACTCACTTTGTGAGCTTCCTAACAAAGAACACTTACCCTCAGACTTGAGGTGCACTCATTCACTGCTGTTGAAGCTACCCTACCTCATCTACAATATTCACTGAACTAGAAACAAGAAGAATTAGCATGATATTTTATGCTGGTGGTTGGGGCACCATCACAGCTAGTGGGATAAGTGGACCCCATTCTAAGTTCCATAAATTGCACCGAAATAATTCAACAGAAGAAATATGGCAGGAAGTACCTGGCAGACCAGGACCCAGGTGTTCCCTTTTTCTTCATGGTACTCAAGCTATTAGAGCCCTGAGTCCCATGTATGAATGCTCTTTCTTACCCTCTCATCCAGCAAATACTTAATTAGACTTTTGAAAAGGGAAACAGCATTGACAAAATTAACAGGGCAACTCACACTCATAACACAATATGCTGCTGTGTAATGACTGACGTCCTCCCTGTGAGATACAGATAAAACACCTTTAGAAAAAGCACAGAACAGAATCCCTGCCTCTCACATCCCAGCAGAGCAAAGAACTTTCCCTCTTCAGTAAAGGAGAGAGGAAGAGCAGCAGCACACCACCTCAATCCCTTCTAGCCTGGGAGGAAAGGAATTTTATCTTCATCTCCAAAACCTGAGTCAGATAAGTGACTGCTATGAGACGCCCTGCTGCACTAAGATGCCCACATCTAGAACAGGGGAGGAGTTAAGATACATTATTATTTCCAAGTTTTTCCTACTGTCTCCTTAAAATAGTTTCTACTCAACAACATTCGTAAACCCCTAAGCACCTGTGAATTATATAAAGAATCCAAGAGTTCGATGCAAGGTGACTATTCCACTAAGAAACTACAAACTAAACAGAGCAGCATCTAAGCACTGAACATCTTGCAGCATGCAAGCCCTTTTTCTAAATTTTTTACCTAGCCTTAAAGATTTCTGACCTTTCTTCATTGATTCACATTTGCATCTGACAAGCAAGTCTCCTACTCAACAGATTCACCAGAAATTGCAAACCAAATCTCTTCCTGTGCTCTGGCTCTTTATAAGTCACGTAACACAATCCCTTCCCAGTCAGTGGTTGCACGCAGAGACCAATACAAACCCATTTCCTCCTCCCATCTTCAGAGCGAAAACGTTACATCAGGCATGGATCTTGACATCCTGTTGTCCTGGAACCAGTGAATCAGAAAGTTCCTTCCTCACAATTGTATTCTTTGGAGGTGGAAAATAATTAACTTCCCCACCCCCTCCTCCTTCCTACTGCCACTGTCAAAAGTTAGAAAGTCACTTGACTCTGTCTGGAAAAAAAACCCCAGCCATCATAATTCAGTGCCAGAGAAAGTTTTTGTTGATCAAAGCATAGCCTGGTCTTTCCAAGGACACTGCCTCACTACATCACATCATCCAGTCCAGAAACAGAGCAGGTATTTTATTTTTGTTTTTAAAGCTTCTTTCAAAAAGTGAATGAATCAATAATGGAAGTTGAACTTGATATGTTACCAAAAGAGTGAACAACAGAAAAATGAAACTAGAAAATCAATTATCAAGGAATTCATTGTTTGAAATATATTTTTCCAGCAAAACACAACATAAAAATAGTAAGGGTACAACAGGTCCCAGGGACTGTATACAAAAGCCATCTATTTTACAGTCAACCAGGATATTTAGACATAGAACTGCTCTAGCTTTTCCACATTTGTGTGGAACACTGAGCATTTCTACGACAAACTGGAGAGCGGTTTTGCATTCGTGTTAGGTAAGGACAAAATTAATGCTCCAGGTTATTGCCTTTGCATGAGAGAATAAGCTCCCCAAAAATGGGGTTTGGGGCAGAAGGAAAACACTGAGAATCCTCACTACGAACATCCCATCCATTTTTCCTCGGGACAAAAAGGTGTTCTGCTTCAGCCAGCTGCCTAACTGATGACTACCTCTTCCAAATTTGTAAGGCGGCGAGCTAGTTACTGATAACGCATTTTTCAAGAACCACAGGAAGCCCTTATCACATTAAATAAAGAAGGGGGGAATGTCACTATACTGATATATATAGCTAGATATGGATATATAGATATATACAACTTTAAGAAATATTGAAGGACTAGAAATCCTACTCTTCCAAAGAAAAATTGCACCTAATTGCACATACATTTAAAGGTGAAAGTATCAGACGAATCATTCATTGAAAAAAAACACCCCTCTGCCTTACTCCCATNGGGGGGGGAGGGAGACCACAATGAAAACAACCCTCTAAAATCTAAAATTTCATTGGCCTTTAATTGTGCAGAATTGGTAAGTAACAACCCTCCAACCCTTCTGAGTACACATTATATGGATTCAACTGTACAAAGAACAGTTGCAGTATGGCATGCACAGCATCACTCTAGCTAAAGGAAAATCTAAACTCCAAACATGCACACCCCAGAAGGATATGTATAACCTAGACTAAATCCTGAAAAGGAGGGGGGAAAAAATCTTCTACATCTTTTTTCTTAATAATCATGCAGTATAGAGGGGAAAAATGTGTCTGAAACTAAAGGAACATGAAAGGGGGGAAAAAACCCCATTGCCAGTGTTAACGAATATTCTAAATATGGAAGACAACTGTCCTGGTTCAAAAATTCATTGGAAGAGAGCAGTTTTGCGCAGCCTTACCAATGTGTGCACAGAAAAATATAAAGCAGATTTTTTTGGAAAGTAGGAGGGCTAAATGAAAATGTTAATTATAACATGTTGTAATAAGGATACCCCCAAGATCAGCCCTATCTTTTTTGCTACAGCATAGTCCCTAGGCATATGGCTAACTACTCCTTGATCATTATCCTGGCTAAAACTAAAGCTACTGAAGTTTAGGAGACTCATATCTAACAGAATTTCTTTCATCTCTAATAATTGCTAAACTAGCATAATTACTCATACTTGAGGTGAAATAGAACCCAAGTTGTCTAATTTTAAAACAAAAACAAACCTCACCACCTCTTTTGGTCTTTGCACATCCATCTTTTGTCGGAGTCCTATGCCAAATGTTACATTACGATTTAAAAGTATTTAAAAGCCTCTCTTGTGCCGTCCAACTTTTATAAAGACAGCAACTGGAAAACTTTAATGCTTTGTAGTAACACTCTGCAAAATGTATTTGAAAACAGACATGTACATTTTCACAGCACCAAATAAAACAGGCCAAATTCTTTGTAGATCTGTATGTTGTCCCTTCAGGGAAATATTTATATATATGCACATATATATGCCACAGTTCTGATTTAAGCGAAACAACGCATTTTCCCAACCCCCAACTGGGACTGATTCTGAGCTCAGGTAGCCCTGCAGAAACCAATGGAAACTATAAAACATGGCTAGGAAAATATTCTAGGAGGTTGTCTTAGGGTATCAGAACTTATAATGTATTTTAATCGATCTAAAAAAATCTCCTCCAAATATCTTATTTTAATTCTTTTACACAGAAAAAAATACTGAATCCATATGGTCTACATAAAATGTTAACAGTTTTTCTGGATCTTTTCCTCATACACAGTTATTCAAACTGAAGATTTTTTTTTTTTCAAAATGCTCAAGTTTGAAAATACTGAATTGTGTTTCAGAACAAAGAATTGAGAGCTATTAAACCAGCTGTAAATTAGACAGAATGAATTATAGAACAACATAAAGCCTTTCAAGAGATCTTAGATCATGGTGGGTAACGTTATCCTACACATGTTAGATAAGTGACTCCATACTGACAGCTTCCCTTGTTACACAAGTTAACAGCGACTCAGGAAAACAAAATCAAACCACTCCAAACACATCAGCAGCCTTACTAAACCTCTTAATATTATCTTTGTCACAAGATTTCACCTTTGTGGAAACTACAAGTACAGCCAGTAGCTGTTTAGATGTTCACTTCTAATAGAACCTAACCCCAAACAGCAGACAATGATGGTCAATATAACTCATGCTGGCCCCAGAAATGACTGGGCAGCACTACTGTAATCCTACAGCTAATCAAGACCATCAATATCACTACACATTGCCAAAGTCAATGAATATTACTAAAGGTTAGGGATGTTTTTGTTGTTACAGATTTTTTTAATACATAAAGGCATGCTTTGGCAAGTCCAAAAGAGAACACTATAAATAGCCCGCATTATAAAAAAGATGCTAATCTTAAATCCTCTTTGTAATTTCTTTTTTTTTTTCATGTACTCTTTTATGTTCGGTATCTTAATTTTTGCCCTTTTTTGGATGGCCAAATAGAAGCCAGCAATTTACTCATGCATCAAACAGATGTTTTTGCTTTCCAGGCCAAATGGAATCTTATGAATTTTTTTTTTGTTCCATCCCTATAAAATGATGATGCCAAAATAACACAGTTCCTGAAAACAGCTGGTTCAGAAAAAGTTCTTTGGACCAATAATACTGAAACCCTAAGTCAAGTTCACAGAAATAATGCCAATACTAATTGCTGTTTTTGTTTATGCTGGATTGATTATAGTCTAATCAGCAGACAATCTCATGACTTTTGAGTCTAGCCCATGCAATTTGGAAGCCAGAGAGGGCTGGGGCTGCGAACAAACATTCAAACAGTTGACAGATACAGAGAAATGTAAAGGCTACTGTTGGAAGGGGATCCGAATGTCAAATTCTCTCTGAACTATTGCTGCTGTTTAGTAACATTTTTCTTTTAATCCACTACTCTTCTACCTTTCTTGGTACTACACCAGATAACCTGCACCTCTGCATGAGAAACATCCTTTCACGTGGAATCTATGATGAGGAAACAGGGCACATTAAAACACAGATACATTTGCTCAGTCCACCGATACTCTGCACGAATTGAGTTGCAGTTACAAATTCATTCAGGATGGAAAGATTACCTAGGTTTCCTCAAAAACAGGGAACTACTTCGAGAGATATTCTGGGCTTGGCAATATATTTCAAGATACAAGCCTTCCTTAAGCAGAGCATGGGTATGTAAAATAGAGCTGAGAAATGCATCCCGCTCATCTTTCTAGGAACTAACATTTAGTAATTTTATTTCTGCATGTAGGACACAAAATTGCATTGAGTAAAAATTTGCTTTGAAGTAAAACCACAAGTTGTTTGGGGTTTTTTCCCCAAAAAGAAATCAGAGATCAGCACTTCTATTAAACATGCAGAGCTGTACTCGTTTCCTTGTGATAGCTTATCTAACAACTACCATTTCAGTAATTTTTCATGGGAGACTTTGGACGTAAAAATGAATATTACCTGGCTTTAGCTCAGAGAAACCTGTGTTTAACATCTAGTAGAACTACATTTGCATTCAGTTTTGTAAAAAGAATACCTAGTTTTCTTTGCAAGT
Source organism: Melanocharis versteri (assembly GCA_013397845.1). Taxonomy (NCBI): domain Eukaryota; kingdom Metazoa; phylum Chordata; class Aves; order Passeriformes; family Melanocharitidae; genus Melanocharis; species Melanocharis versteri. Next base: position 697,346 of record VZTG01000673.1, on the reverse strand, counting down.
GACTGTCTTTTTGTAACTTTTTTTCCTAAACAAACTTTCTCATCAAAAGCCGGTAGTAAGGGCAAAGAAAAAACCTCAAGCCCTCCTAAAAGTAAAACCCCATAAACCAGAAAGGAAGGAGGGGGGGAGGCAGTCAGTAACCCAAGTGTGATATCTCCAAAGCATGCCAAGTCACAAAAAAAAAGGTTTACAACTCATAATGGCCAAGTTAAACAAGACTCGAGAAGCTGCTCTGCCCCCCTCCCTTACTTTCTCATCACAGGGGTCTCTACCATAGTTTTACTTCGGGAATGGCTCTGCCCCTGCATGTCAGGAGTTTAAGGAGCCATAACAATTGCCCTTCTCTGATACCCTTCATTTGCACAGTGCCTCTTTTGGGGCTTGTGCACGAGTATCGTATCTCCAACTTCTCTTTCCCCACCTGCTTTTCTCCAGCCATCCTCCCTCCCTTCCTCACCAAACGCATTAGGTGATTTTGATCAGGTCAATGATACTTAATAGATTTTTTTTTCCAGAAACTAGTCAAGGAAATGGGATAAATTAATCAGTAGAATGAAATATAGGTCAGGACTGACGAGTTTGATGCAACTGATCCTTCTCCTGCCTTAAAGTACCCGACCGTTGAACTTTAATTCCTCCTTCCTAAAGTAAAGCAAGACATTCAAATTACAGTTTTTCAGAAAGCTGTCATTTACTCTCCTTTTGAAATCTATTTTTTTGCCACAAACCTGTGCAGTGTATTTTTAAGAGACCGTCTGTGTCACAGAAAATAATTAAATCTTATTTTTCCTCTGAAGATTTTATTATTCTTAAATTATAAGGGGCTTATCTAAAGTTAGCCATGTCTATTTTCTTTCCTAGGTCCAAGCCTCAGATGCAACCTTCACCAAGTGCTGGGGGACAGTCAGAGCAAAGTTGGCAAGAAACCAAAACAGGGAAAGGAAAAAAAAAAAAAAAAGGAAGGACAGAGAGAAATAAATATAAAAGGAATGAAAACAGAAACCAGGGTAATTCAAAAAAGAGTATTTTCAAGAAATATAAGAAATTTAGTCATTAGCCATCACCCACCATTTCAGATGAACATTCGTTTCATGCATTCAATATGAAAAACTCAATTGTCATTTTGTTTTAATGTATTTACCTGCCTTGTATCAGTATTCCCCTAAGATATAAGTTTCAAATTAAGTTATCAAAAGTGACAGACATATCAAAAATATCTCTTATATCTTCCCCCCAGAAAGGGTTGCTAAGTACATGACAAATTGGAAATGTAATGTGCAACTCCATATTTTATTTAGATGTAAAACAGCGCTCATGAGTTTAAATAACTCATTTACATACATCCAAAGAATAGTTTTTCAAATAAGCTATGTGAAATACTGTTTATTTTTATCTGTATAACTACATTTTGTACTGACTAAATCAGTAATACTTAAGAAATCAGGAATTTAAATAAGTGCTGCATTGGAGGTACAGTTGAAATTCTCCTTGCAACATTACTTACAGCTTTTGTTTGCTCACTAAAAATGAAGATGTAATAATTGATGGGCAAACTCTTATCCGTGAATTTAAATGCTAGTCTATGCAAGCATCTTTCAGCTCCTCAGATGAATCGCATTATTAGCCCTTTCAGAAATCTCACAATCGGACTGCTTTCAGAATACTATTAATCCACTCAGAAACTGACATGTTCAAGAAAAATAAAACAGGGGAAATGAAAGAGATATTTGAACAAAGGCCACCAAGAATGATAACCTACTCCCCAAAGGTAATTACTGCAGCAATAATTACAGATGATGATTGATTTACTGCCTGGTTTTAGTTGAAAAATAGTAAATAAGACTCTGCAAAGAAATCTCTATCATCTCCATCCTTAACATTAGGTGGGTTTTCTCAAGTCAGTAGTTTATTGTCAGCAAATCCAAGCTACTCCATCTGAAACATACAAGGTTGCTGTTTTCTCATTTTAGGTATTCTCAAGGCAACTGGTACATAAGAAAGGCAAAGCTCATACCTCCACATAAAATGGAAGCTGTATCTTTTGTTTTAAATTAAGTGTCATGTTTACAGGAAGATATTTGAAACAAACCTTCTCCCTGTAACACATGTAACAAATCACCACGAGTGAAATATGCCCAATGTCTAACAGGAGAACAATTTCCTCTATTTGCCAATTAATCCTGAACCTTTATTCCTTCGCACTTAAATACTTGGAGGTCTAAGACTACCCCTCAGTTAAAGTTTTCCTGCATCTTTTTGCAAATATGGCTAATTGGTCGCTCTCCTACTGGCTCTAAAACTCTTATGCGCACATAAATAATTCCTCCCTGGGAAGCTCGGGATATAAGCGTGCGCCCAAGCAACAGAACTTTCATTGTGGTATCATTTTTAAAAGGTAAAGAGAAGAGCGGCTCGTTTGTTCTTCACAAGATGCCAAACAAAAGCACCACTGAACTGCAGAAACTTCGGTAAACTAGATACAGACGGCAGCAGCAGGTAAAGCAGTAAATTCAAGGCACCCTTTATTCCCTTCTAAAGTATCTGGAGAGTTTAAAAAAAAAAGAAAAAGAAAAGAAAAGAAAAAAGAATTGAAGCCTGCTCTAAAGCTCACTGAAGTCAACAAGAAGACTTTGAAAAGCGAACTCCTAGAAAGAGTTGTTTCAAGGGAAGGGAGCGCAATTTTTTGCCAGGTCCTCCTGTGCAAGTCCATAAAAGCAGACCCCTCTCCTGCTTTCTAACTATGAAACTGCGCTGGTTTTCAGGCACTCAACTCCTGGTGCTCGCCAGCCCGGCCGGGAAGGAAACGAGGCCTGCCG